>JAGMVL010002361.1:0-600000 GCA_019202695.1 Populus x sibirica | reverse complement strand
AACATAACTTTTTCTAAAGAAGGATTTTTATTGTTGTTTTCTATATTTTAAAATTGGTTTATTTAATACCAGAAAAGTATCTCAAGTATATGTTAACAATCTCAAGTATTAAATATAAAAGGGTAAAAGTGTTATAAAAAACCTAAAATTAATTGCAAAATGATCCTCCAAAAATCTAAAAATTGTGTTTTTCAATTAAGAGTGTGAAAAAATGTGTTAGGGTATGTTTTCTAAACACACTCTTAATTGAAAAACACAAGTTTAAAATTTATCCATCGAGATAAGATGTTTTTTTTTTAATGATGATGACTAGGAACAAGATGTTGGTGAGTTTTTCGAGACAAGTAGAGTATAAACATTTGATTAGGATTGATGATTCTTATAGAAAAAGTGTTTCTCAAACGTTTGGTGCTAATTAGAACTTTTAAGGTAATCAGAGATGCTACATTTATTCATTTAAAAATGGCTCCTTAATTAGCCTTCTTGGCTAAAGAAGAAAATGAACAATGGTTTGAATGACGCATCATCTATTCCCTTCATTAAAGCCCAAATGACCTGTCTCCTATTTTAAATCCTTAAAAATTAGGATTTCAATTAGGTATTTGTGAATTTTCATTCAAGCACTTGAACTTTTAATTTTTGCGCATGCACCCTCAATTAATAAAAAAAAACTTTTCAATTCATGAAATCGCACCCTTGACAATGTTGATTGGAATCCTCTAATTTCCGCGCCTCTATAAATTGATCTTTAGTTTCCAAATTGTGCAATGTGATCGCTAGTTGACCATTAAACTTTCAATTTGTCTCAATTTGACCTATGATTTAGTCCATTTCAGTCTTTAAATGTACACACGTTTTGCATTTTAGTTATTGGTTTTGAATTTCTTTAATCAAACCCTTAATTGGCCTTCAAACTTTTTTTTTTTGTAATTAAACCCCCTAATTGACCACTTAACTTATTAAAATTCAAAATTAGTCCTCAAAACTTTCAGTTGTTGCAATTTGACCCGAATTAGGCTTCCAAACTTAATTTTTCTTCAATTAAGTCAATTAAACTCATTAAATGTTTAATTAAATCATTAAACTTAATTAATCCTTCTAATTTTAGCTAAATTAACTTTCAAACTTAATTTTACTTTGGTCTATCAAATGTTCAATTAAGTCCCTGAACTTAATTATTTTACAAGTCTACCCCAATACTCAATATATTTCTTCAATTTGGTCTTAAATTGTCATTGTTTTGTTCAATTAGGCTCTCCATTAATGCAAATTGAGTTCCCAAACTTTTCCTTCTGGTCCACCAATTTTTAATTTGTGCGATTAAGTCCCTCTTCGGCCCATTTTTGCCACCTTCTCGAATGACTTGTCCATTTGTGATCCTAAAATATTTTTGAATTTTTATTTTTTACATAAAAGAATTTTAGGGAATCCAAAATTAGGTTATGACAAATATCACAGCAACCCTAAAGATTAACAAGTTCATGCATTTTATTAACTTATTAATGCTGAAAAAGACATTAATTAGGCTAAATTGAATTAAATGAGGTCAATGAATAATCTTGATATGGTCATGGCGAGCTGCTATATTATTATATATGATTAATTTCTTAGTTTTGCTAACTATTGACTTTGGGTGATCAGAATGTATTAAATATTATTTAAACAAGTACAGTCCTTAATCCTATCACATCTCAACAAACACCTTCTTGGATAATATTTTTCGATTTTGAATAGTAATATTGTTGTTATTCTCAAATTAAAAACCCAAATTTGATGGCTGAGTTTGACCAATAGACAGACACAGAATGGCCCTTTCGAAGTGACAACTTTTGGTGTGTTTTGAGAACAAAAACTTCCATGTCTTGAACCCCTGTCTTCGGCACATACACTAAACACGTGTTGCCATGTTTGATTTGTGAAAGCTATAGCTTAATTGCAATTGCCTTGTTTTAGGGATTCCTTGTTTCAAGCAATTTTATGGAAAAAAAATATTAATTGTTTCCGTAGGCCGAAATTCATTTTGAGATTCTTGTGCTGAAAATCAAATTAATCTGTGTCATACCTCGTAGACCTAGCTAGTATGAAGAACATCTATGAGTCTTTATTGATCATACCTTAGAGAGTAACGTGATTATCTTGTATAAGTACTCATTTGCTTTTCAACTGGGTGCATTATTAAACATGGACCCGCGAAGATCAAACATTAAATTGAAATAAATTCGACCAAATCATACTGAAAGTAACTCCCCTTGAGTTAGTGGAGACAGGCCAACCTTGGTATATTGAAGACTGTTAAAAGAGACACGATAAATATATTGACAACTGATGGATTTCAAATTATCATCCTGACTTGACTTATGGTCCCAAAACTCTCAAGGGCTTCATTGCCAGTGCAATTCATCTATTGTTGAAATAATTTATGGATTTCAAACATTAATCCAGACTTTGGTAATTGAGTAGCGTCACAAAAATGGAATGTGTCAATGAAGTAAGGATCGATGCCAAGTCAAGCCTCATGTTGCCATATTTGATTAATCTTTCCATTCATATTTGATTATAGATTCCACTCAAATTGTATGTTTTTGATAAAACATAATGGTAGTGTTTGATAGATGTGGGATTCAATTAGGAATCGTTTTTGTTTGTGGATCTATATAGTAGAGAATTATGTGAAAATTGAGAGATATGTCAGTTCCCTTATTCTTATTATTATTATTATTATTATTTATAGCTTATTCTCTCTTTATGTGTATGAACATGAAAATTTTGGAAAATTCATTCCACAAGCCTGCCCATTAAATGGGTTAGTCTTTGCGGAAAAAACTTCATCTGATTTTGGAAGACTACCTCTAATTAATTAATTCATTTAAATTAAGTAGCGTTTCAACTTGCTAGGGCTCGCAGTCGCAGGGGGTAGGTTTAATTTGTCACACATATTTGAAGACTTCTTCACCTTTCATTTATTTTCAAAGCGTAGAAGACCAAAGCGAAATCAAATGAAGGACAGTTGAAATATTGCATCACCACATGGAATCTAGTAGCTTATCAACCTTTGAAATATTGCATCAACTTCTTAGATGAGTTGAAATATTAATTAATTGGCTTATACAAGTCAAATAGGAGTTCATTTTTTCCTGAAAAAAATGCTCTAGGGTCAGCACTAAATATGCTTCTTAACCATTGAAGCCAAATTGATAATCCAAGATTAAGGTTTTAGGTTAAGAGCCTTAGTTAGTTTAATTCGGGAAAAAAAAGTGTTGTTGCAAACAATATTATTAAACTCGGTGATTCATTGATCCGAGATCTAATTTAAGCTGAATTTCAAATTAAATTATATGAGAATTGATCTAGTCAACTGAGTGAGTCAACTCATTATCCTGTGAAAATCCAGGTTAATTTTTTTAAAACAAATTCAAAACTATATTATTTTAATTTTTTTTAAAATAAAATAAAAGAATATTATTTAATCTAGGTTAACTCCCTCTGTTATTTGTGTTTTGAGCAACCTAAATTTAGTAACATTGGATTTAAGTAGCATGAAGTCATAATTGCACAGAAAATGGCCTCCTAACTTACAAGATTGGTTGTTGAATAATTAATAAGTCGCTCAGGTTGTTCAATGTACATACAAAGAAAGCTTATAAATGCATATACCTCGTTTATATATGTGCGTGTGTAAATGGAGCTTCTTAGTCACCATTGAAACGACGGAAATAGGTCACATGCATGCATGGTATTTTAAATTAGATTATTGAAGAAGAAAGCCCCATGTGATGAACTTGAATATTAATCTATTTGTTTATGTTGTCCTTGCATTTATTTTCAAGATCAGGAGAGTTGAATTTCCAGTATATATGATGTGCCGTACAGTAAACATGACCAAGATCATGTGGTAAGTTAATTAGTTTGATACTCCAAAAATACAGGCTGCCGAAAACAGGGAAGCCCTTAAACAAGGCAGGTGCACTTATGACCATACCTGTCTTTTCACATCGATTTGCTTCTTCTAGATAGCTACACAAATGATCTAGCTGGCTACTTTTTTCCCTTGGGGTACGTGGCTAGTTGGTTTCTAAATAATATAGGCTCATCTATTGGATAATTTTTTAAGTTGATATCTGATGATGTTTAAAAAATTTAATAAGTTTAGTAGTAAGGTTTATATGTTGGATTGTACGTTAATTTCTTGATTTTAACAATTTGATTTATTTTTTCTGATCAAAGTAGCTGGTACTTGTAAAAAATTCTCTTTAATATATTTATGAAATCTCATATGTTTAAGTGAATATTTTTTTAGAGAGAGAAGATAACGATATTTTAGAGAGAGATACTCTGAAAATATATATGCAATAGAGAATGGACATTGTGAATCTTTTTTTGTCACAAAAATATTAACAATACCTAAAAATAAAACTAGAAAAATTAAAAGACAAGTATAGATCAAGATATTTATTCTTACAAGACGGAACATTTGTCTAGTTGTGTTTATTGAATTTGTTTATTAAAATTAATATTTTATTCAATCAAATGATATTAAAAATAGACAAGCATATTAAATTGGTTAAATAAAATAAAAGTGCAAAAACAATACTATGCAAGGAATATGCACATATCAGAAATATTATCTGAATGTATTTTCAAGAATAAAGTTCTTGTATACAAAAGATAAAAAAAAAAATATAAATAGATTAGAATAATCTTTTAAAAAATCAAATATGGATAACACGATAAAAAAACAATCTCTATAAAAAAAAAGATTAAATAAGCAAAAACAAAAGGAATATTAATTGAAGCATAAATTTAAAAATTATATATATATATATATATTTATATATATCAGTAAAAAAAACAATATCATAAAGAAAAAATAATTGCCAAGATGCGGCTTAATTCATCAAACTCGTGACTCAGATCATGAACTTAACCGGGTTCAATTGTTTTTTCCTGAAATTTATATTCAACCTAAAAAAATAGAAGAGGACTAAAAAGAGTCTAGACTCATGGGTCTATAGCCCACCGCACTTGGGCCACTACAATGAAGAGCCTAGGAGTGCTAGCGAGCCTTCAAGCTCAGGCCCGCGAGCTTGGATTTATTTTTATTTTTTATTAATTTTTTAAAAGGGCCCCTATTTTTTTGAGAAAAAAATTAAGTTGGTGACATGTCACTCGTCAAGGTAGACGACATACCATTTAGAAGCCTAAATTGTGCAACTAGTCTTGTAGCAAAAAAAAAAACACCCAATTTTCAAGCTATTTCAACTTAAAAATACATCATCAACACCCTTATAACATCTACAAACCATTCCATCAACTCCAATTACCTAAAAAAATATTTTTTCTTGGTTCAATCTGGTTTTTCATGCAACATCAAGACTCTAGACAACCACCATGAAGCCATTCTCATCTCATGGAACCCTTGGACACCAAAAAAACCTATTTTGGTGGTCGAAAACGGAGTGAACGGTGACTTCCTCTCTCATCATCAGATTCCAACAACCTCTCTTTCTCTCCTCTTTCTAACTAAAAATTGAAAAATAACACAAATGAACTTGTGTATCAAAATTTATTTTTTAAAATTTAAGGGGACTTGAATTGTATACATAACATTATTTTTAAAGATCAAGGACATAAGTGTATTTCTCATGCAATCTCTGTCACGTCACCCATGTTTGGCATCTTTTCATTTTCGCTCTCCTTTTTTTATTATTAATAATAATAATGATAGAGAAGGAAAACCAAGTTTATTAGAACCATGTAGTAAAAAGTCTCCATGTACTGGGATCAAAATGGAGGACATGAGGCTAACCTTCAAGAACCAACAAGCAAGTGATTCTAGTAACAATAGTGATAGAACAACTTCGAGTTTTATTCGGCCTAGTAACTGCCTTTAATTAGTACCAATCCTACAGGAAAACTATATCTTGCATGCAAGCGAATAGATTAGCTAAGGAGTTTGTTGCTTGAGCTTATGGGTAACGAAAGGGTTGACATTGGGTATAACATGAACTATATGAAGGTACTTGAGTAATCAAAAGAGGATTCATCACCCTAGGTGAATTAGGAAAAAAAAATTTATTTGTTCTCAAATAGTATTAATTGAGAAATCATTGGCCAGGTGGAATCAAATTTGATAAGGAATTCAAATCTTATTCAAACGATCAATGACTATTATGTGGAGAACAAACATGTTTAACATGACAAACATACTCTATGCTTTTATATTAAGTTGGAACATTATTGATGAAAAAATATTAATTAAACTGAGAAACTGGTCATTGAAAGGATATTAGTTGTTGAATTGATAGTAAATTAAATTGTTTTATTTATTTATTTCTTTTTAATTGCAATTTTTTTTTGCCAACATATTACGAACCTAATGGGTTACACACATTATTATAGAATGTGTGTGTGTGTGTGTGTGTGTGTGTGTAGGAAATATTATAGGCACTATTCTAGTGTTGTAATCTCTACATTTACTATTGTATATTGCCCTACACAAATAAAAATAGAAAATGATCGACTAACTAATAAGTTAAGCCTCTTACTTCTTCTCAACTTGGTATCAGAGCCTCCTGCCTTCATAACTCCTCTCTTCCTCTCCCAAGTGGACTCTACTGTTGTTGTTAACTTCTCCCTCCACCAAACCATCATTGCAACCACGCGGTCGACCACTCACAAGCTGCTGCCAGTGGTGCCCTCCCACAGCAACAGCAATAGCAACAACAACCTCCTCTGCTTGCAGAACAAAACAATGACTCTTCTTCTCATGTTTCTATCGTTCCTCTTCACATTATGAAGACATCAACTCCAGCTATAGTTGCTTTGTTTAACACTTAGCAAGTTATTTTGTTAAAGTTTATGAACACAAATTATCTATATTGGCGAATGTAGATGAAGCCATACCTTCTTGGTCAAGGTGTTTTTCACTTTGTTGATGGCTCAGTGCAGTGTCATCCCTCTCACAATTTTGACAATTATGTTGGTTTTTCTTCGACAATCAACCTCTCTTTTCTTCGTTGGAAGCAACAAGATCAACTTATTTTAAGCGCGTTACTCTCTTCTCTCTTCATAGATGTGTTACACCTTGTGGTCAATTATCATACCTCGTATTGTGTTTGGCACACCCTTGAAAAAGCTCTTGTGTCTCTTTCTAATTCTCGCATATTAAAACTTCATGGGTCCTTTCAAAATCTTCGGCATGGTGATGCTTCAGTTACTATGTATATGCAACAAGCAAAATTGTTATTTGATGCATTAGCTACTGTTGACCAGCCAATCTCTCTTGAAGACTTCAATCTCTATGTGTTTCGTGGTCTTCATGGTGAGTTCAAACTTAGTAACCAACCTTATGACCAAGGCAGAACTGTTGTCATATGCTGACCTTCATAGTCATCTCCTTACCTATGAATTTCTACACAAGACCTCCCTTTTATCCATGGATACAAGCTCACCTCTGCTGCCTCAGCCATTGTTACTATCAATGCCTTCTGCTCACCTTGCCACATCTCAGCACAACCCCAATTTCAGTTGTAACAAGGTTTGTTATTGTGGCAACTAGCGTCCCGATAGCAACCGCCATAACCACCAAAATAGTTTTGACAATCGTGGCTTCCATTCCTCTACTCCTGTGATTGAAGGCAGAGCAACTAGCAGTGGAACAAGCACCCTTCTGAGTCTGGACAATGGTCCTGTCACCGATTTTCTGAGTAAAATGTCAAGTGATAATTGTACTTTACCTTTGGCCACACAGCTCCACATTATGCACGGCTTTGGGGTAGTGGCCAGCAACCCTCTACCCACCTTATTGTTGGTAACGTTTTTGGCAGCACTTATTTCCCGGACACCAGCGCGAACCAACACATTACACTACTTCCTGCATTTTAAATTTGTTAGTTTCTAAAAAATAAAATAGTTTATACTTATAGATACTCTCTTGCTTAATATCAAGCTTGTTCGCTATGCAAGTTATCGCACCCTCACGAGAGCTCGACGTCGCGGCGACACATCCTCCGTAGCGGGGATTCGATGTTGGGGTCTTTCTGTTGTGAAAAAGGGAGTCGCCACCTAGTATTATGGTCACTAGGAAACCTAACTGGTCTTTCGGAGATTCCAAGGCAAGGGACTGGTTGCGTAAAGGGAAGGTTTTAGCACCCCTAGTACGCCCTACCTAAGGTAAGGCGCTTGGTGTTTGATTTGCCTTATAAATGTTATGGTGTTGATGTTCTCTAATCCCATCAGTTTCCTAGGATAAGTCTGCTCTGATGAACGAAAACTAGGGTGCTTTAAAAACCTATTTTTTGTCTCGTAAACTGTGGAGTAAAAAGAATTGAAATGTCCTCGATTATAATCAAGGCTTCTTTCAAGGATTTGTGCGGATTTATTATTCCTAGAAAATTATTTTGGATATTTACCACTCTGGGTTTCTTTATCCAAATATTAACAGTGAATAATAACAAATTATTCCCAATAATATTTTGGATATTCGTCCTTTAAGGATTTCTTTATCCAAAAATTAGCGGTGAATAATAGATGAATTCCCACCAAAATAAGATTTTTATATTTTTTGGAATATTGGCCAATACCCTTTGGAGTTTTACAAACATGTTGTAAAATCCGAAATGCAAGAAAAATGATTTTTGTTGTGTTTAAGAAATCCATGCGAAAACACATTTTCAAAACTTCAAATATTTGTTTTTTATATAAAAAACGTAAAAACAATGTTAGGGTATTGGCCGTATGCAGGAAAACAAAACATTTTTCATTTTATATTTTTTTGATGTCTCGACGAAAACCGGGTACTTTCATACCGGACTTGTATCTTTACCATATAAAAAATACAAGCGAGATATTGATAAACAATGCATCAACAAACTTTCAGAAAATCACATATTTAAATAATTCTTTTAAAGAAAATTTTCCGAACGGGCCAGACCCGGCCCACAAAGAGACTGGGCCGAAATCAGCCCAACATAAAATGGGCCCACTTTCTACGAAATGGACTCAACCCAGCCCAAACCACATGACTGGTTACTGTTCACTGTACAGTAACCGTGTAACCGTGTTACTGTGTACATGCACAGTACCGGGTAATTATTTTCTTGCAGGGTCACTTGGCCAAACCAGTGACCCGGCTGGACTCATTCCCGCCAGCGTGCGTGAATAAGCCACGCACGCTTGCTACAGCCACCATGTAATTAAATTCTAAGTGCACAGTGTTTGTGCAATTATAAACGGAACAAGAAGGAATGAGAAGCTTACCTGGTTCCACGGCGGCTGCTGGGAGAAATCCCTCCTGAGCTTGTCATTGGGATTCTGGGAAGAAACTATGATGCCACTTCCTGTCTTGCTCGGTCTGGTTCCTGGTTATGGAGAAGGGGAAGTTGGTGGTGATGCCGTTCTCGTCTACTGGCTTCTTGTTTCCTCCTCTTTCTATCTGCCTTCGGGTTCCCCTGGTGCTGGTGCTGGTGCTGGCTGAAGATGGAGGTCAGGAAGGATATCCCGCTGTCATGCTACTGTGCTGTTCTTGCTTATTACTGCTCAAAGTGGCTGAGGAATTGCAACTAGTGATGACCGCTCCCCTGCTGGTTTATGCTCCCGGTGCGGGAGCAGCGTAACACGCCTACTGCGGCGACGGGGAAAAGATATAGACGACTGGGATCAGCTGCTGGTGCAGAGACGAGACTGGTTGCCATCCTGGATTGTTGTTGCGGCTAGTAACCACTCCTGGTGATTGAGGGGCTGCGAGTCAGCGGTGGCTGCGCGGAGTTGAAAATGACGCTGGCGAAGGCCGGAGACAGCGTGCGTGCGGTGCGGGACTCAAAGAAAAGCTGCTGCGTTTGGAATGTGAAGCAAAGCTCCTGACACTGTTTATGGCTCACGGTTTTTGCTGGTCATAAAGAAGTTGCTGGACCGTAGGGGAGACTCGGGCGTTGATGGGGGTGGTGTTACTGTTTATCTCTTCCCCTCTTCTCCTTTCTCTCCTCCGTTCTGTTTTCCTTTCTCACGGTAACGAAAGGATGAAGGAAAGAAACTCCCTCTGTTCTCGTGTTGCTGGAACGAAGGAAATGATGAGCTGACAATGGCGTTGCAGAATGGGTGTTCTTCCCTAGCTCTGTGTTTTCTTGCTCCTTCTCTGTTTTCCTGTGGGCTGCTGTTTCGTTGCACCGCGGAGGAGAAGAAAACTACCGGAGACAAACGAAAGGCAAAGGCGATGGCGAGGGCGTGCTTGGTTGGTCCTTCCGTGTTTTCTTCCGCTTATCTTTTTTCTTCTCGCTCGTCTCTATTGTGTCCTTCCTCGACCGTTTGTTCTCTGGTTTTCTTCCCCGTGCTTCCCGTCTTGGCTTTGCTGAGAAGAAAATGGTTGCTGCTGCTGTGGAGTTCGGGGAAGGCTGGTCTTAAGAGAAGTTGCTGGATCGTGGGGGAGAATCTGGTGGTGTTGGGAGGAAGCCGACGATGCCTCACGGTGGTCGGGGAAGGTGGCGGTGTGCTTCCAAACGGTGGAGGGAGAGAGCGAGAGAGAGAGGTTACGCTTCTTCTCTTCCCCTCTGTTTTCCTCCTTTAACTGCCATTTTCTCTCATTCAAAACTTTCCCCCTCTTTTAGTTTTCCAGCCCTCTCCCGTTTTCAAAAACTCTTCCCCCTTTTCAAAAACTCTCCCCCCCCTCTTTGGTTAATTAATTGTGAGCGGTATTCATAGGCAAAAGTGGAGCGGGGCAGCAGCATGCGCATGGGGAGCAAGGGACACCAAGCCAGGGCAACCTGCGCTGCTCCCCACTCCTGAGGGTCTCGGGCAGCGGCATGCACATGGGAGGAACGGTGTCTACACTATTTTGGTTTTTTTTCTTTTTATTTTTTATTTTTATGGGGATCCAAAAATGGGTTACAACACAAGTCGTCGTGTTTGTCGTTGAGACCTATAAGTCAAAAAACTAATACCCCACTTGATTTAATATTTAGTGATGTTTGGGGCCTTGCTCCTATGTTTTCTTCTGTTGGTTTTCGTTACTTTGTATCTTTATCGATGTATATACAAAACATATATGGTATTATCCTATTGTAGCAAAATCAGATGTGTTTTCTACATTTCATCGCTTTTAAACACTTGTTGAGCATCGTTTTCATGTAAAATTAAATATGTTCAAACTGATTGCGATGGTGAATATCATAACTTAAATCGGTTCTTTCAGACTATTGGTATTCATCATAGGTTAATCTGTCCTCATACCTATGAATAAAATGGCATAGTTAAGCATCGCCATCGGCATATTATCGAAACCAGTCTTACCCTCCTAGGACAATGTAGTGCTCCATTAAGATTTTGAAACTATGCATTTGAATCATCAGTATATCTATTAATCGCATGCCTACTCTTGTCCTCCAAAATAAATCTTAATTTGAGTGTTTGTTTCATCGTACTCCTGATTATGATTTTCCGCGTACTTTTAGGCGACTTTGTTTTTCTTTTTTGCGTCCATATCATGCTTATAAGTTGGATTTTTATTCATCTCCATGTGTGTTCTTAGGATATATTTCATCTCATCTTGGTTAACACTTTCTTGATTTAATGTCTCAATGTATTTATGTCTCCCATCATGTTCGTTTTCATAAAGATGTGATTCCTTTTACAAATTCTGAATAGATAACACAACAACCATTCACCTCCTCCCAATAAACACACCTCCCAACCTTGGGTCCTTCCCTAAATTTTCACCCTACTTCCCCACCAATTCACCAAACCAGCAGTTTTAACCGACCACCTACCTCACCTCTTCTGATCCACCACTCGCCCACCATGTCTGCTACCATTCCATCGCCACCCAGCCCCTCTATCACCATTTGCATTTTTTCTAATGATCATTGTGCAGGAACAAGTTCTCCTTCTTTAGAGTTGCATGCTTCCAGTTCTACTACTGCAGAAAAGCCTGGTTCTGCAATAGGTTCTCCATTCTCTGTTGCTGCGCAATTCGATCTTTCAACAGGTTCTCCTGCTGATCTGCAACTCTGTGTCGATCTCTCCTCATATCCTCTTCAGCGACTCATGGGTTCAGGTTCTTCTCCCCCTCGATCTGTCACTCATCAGCATCTCAAGGTCCTCCATCCTCGGCTTCCAAAAACCACCTTGCTCGTAGCGTTTGCAGCTACCTTTGTTGCTCCAATCTGTCGGGTAGTGTCTCCTCCTACCTATGAACCCATTGTTTTTTCTGATGCTGACAGGTATGAGGCTTGGCGTGCTGCTATGCGCAAGGAAATTCAAGCCTTGTGCTTTAACAACACCTGGTCATTGGTTCCTTTTCATCCTTCGATGAATGTTGTTAGTGGTCGATGGGTGTACAAGATAAAACAGCGTGTTGATGGCAGCATTGAGAGGTATAAGGCACGCCTGATTGCTAGAGGTTTTACTCATAAAAAAGGCATTGATTACTATGAAATTTTCAGTCCTATTATCAAGCAGACAACTATCAAATTAATCTTCTCCATTGTGGTTTCGCGTAATTAGAAGATACATCAGCTTGATATCTGTAATGCCTTCCTCAATGGCTTTCTTGATGAAGAGGTCTACATGAAATAACCCCCAGGTTTTATTGACTCTGCCTTTCCTTCTCATGTGTGTAGATTGCATAAGTCGCTATATGGTTTAAAACAGGCTCCGTGGGCTTGGTATACTTGTCTAAGTGATTTTCTTCTCTTTATTGGCTTCCACGCCTTCAAGGTTGACACCTCCTTATTTATCTTGTTTGTTGGTGCTGATATCTTTTATCTTTTGATTTATGTTGATGATATTCTGCTTATGGGTAGCAACTCTACTATGCTTCACCTCCTAATATAGTTGTTGAGCTCAGAGTTCAAGCTTTGTGACTTAGGCGTCGTTCATTATTTTTTGGGTATTGAGGTTCAGTCCACCAGTATGAGTTTGATGTTATGACAGCATAAGTATATTCTTGACATCCTCACTCGGGCTAGTATGACTTCTTGCAAACCTGTTGACACTCCTATCTCTACCTCCAAAGTTACCATATTGCCAGATCCCTTGTTTTGTGATCCTACACGGTTTCGTCATATCATGGGTGCTCTTCAATATCTCATCTTTACGAGACTAGATATTTGTTTTGCTGTTAATAAAGTCTGTCAGTTTATGCATGCTCCCACATATTCTCATTGGGTTGCCATTAAATGCATCTGCATTATATTTAGGGTAGGAAAACTTGTGGCTTACATATCACTCGCAGTTCATCTTTTACGTTACATGGCTTTACGGATACAGATTTGACAGGTAGTATTGATGATCGTAAATCTACGGGAGGTTACCTTGTTTTCTTTGGTCAGACACCAATTTTATAGAAATCAAGTAAGCAACGTACAATTGCTCACTCCTCTACTGAAGCTGAGTATAAAGCCTTAGCAGACAAAACTATTGAGGTTATCTGGCGTCAGTATTTATTGACAGATCTACATATCCCTTTTGTTTCTGCTCCTACCATTTGGTGTGATAATATATATGCTACTTATTTATCTGTGAATCCTATATTTCATGCCCATACAAAACATGTTGAGGTTGATTATCATTTTGTACGAGATATGGTTGCGAAGAACAAGATTTAGATTCGTTTTATCTCCTCTCAAGATTAACTTGCAGATGTCTTCACTAGGTCACTTTCTACTGCTTCTTTTACTGTTTTTCACTTCAAGTTTCAGGTCGATCCTCCACTCTTGGCTTTAGGGGGCATATTATAGAATGTATAGATGTAGAAAATATTATAGGCACTATTCTAGTGTTGTAATCTCTACCTTTACTATTAGATATTGCCCTACATATAAATAGAAAATTAATGATTGGCTAACTAATAGGTTAAGCCTCTTACTTCTTCTCAACTCACGTTAAGAACCATTAATCAAAAATTGAAATGGGATAATTAATCAAGTGTAACTTGTTTGAAAATAATTTTAGAAGTTAAGCACTAAAATATATTTAATTCAAAGATTATAATTCTAGTATTAGAATATTCAAGTAATGACTTGATTGATTAAATTTCTAAAATGATCCTCAAATAATATAATATATAGATATTATTTAAGGGAAAAATGATATTTTAACATTTTATAGGGTTTTTAGATTTTTTTTCTATAAATAGTAAGTTACGCCTTTTATTTAAAGAGTTGTTGTCTATTAGATAGAAAAACTAAAAAAACATAAAATTAGAATTAGCACTCTAGACATAAGAGTTCATCTTTCCTATATAAATACGGATTTATGAGATTCTTATTGGTGGTTCATGTGGATTACCGTTGGAGGCTAGACAATTGGATGACTTTTGATTTGTGACAACCCAACTTCTAAAAAAATATTCAAAGCCGAAGAAGATTAATGGATCTTCAGGTAATAAATCTCTATACAACTTTAGATCTGTTTAACAGGATTCTAAGGACTCCCAAATAATTTTATTTTATTATTTTCACTACGTGTATGATATTCGGGAACCAAGATGTTGAGTAGATAGAATATGCATTAAAAAGCTCCTTGATTCCATAGAAACTTCCTTGATTCGATCCAGGGCAGTACGACCATAGATCTGGGAATAATAATACTCCACCAATTTCATCTTGAATCGAGGATCTAAGATGGCTGCTACTGCCAAACCCAAACTGCACTTGCTTCAATATCTGTCAACTTGGCTTTCATGTTCGATGCCATGGAACTAAGAAATGTTGAAAACACTATACACTCAAGTATTGAACTGCTCAAGCTCTTATTCATTTACATTCTAACACACAGCAACACGCACAATTCTGAATACATGGCAATTGTATTTATAGAGAGATTATAAGCGCAATACTTCAGCAATTGATCCCGGACACCCTTTTTCATTCATAATTCGTCTTTTATTCTTGTTATGAATGGATAAATTGAGTATTACTGTTACAGAATTCTCTTGTGCGACGGAGTTTGTAGAAGACAGCAGTTTACGAAGGTGAAGAATTGCACCAGCTTCTACAATGAAAGCATGGTTTTCTCTTCCTACTTTTGCTAACAATCGTATCCCACGAGCAGCTACTCTTTCTTGCTGATGAATGAGAAGTGTTGTTGTTTCTCAGCTGGCTTCAACTGCAGCTTTGGAAGGCATTGTCTGTATTCTCTCTCCGAACTTTTTCATTCACAGCTGGAACAGGAACCTCACCATTGACTTCAACCTTTTCAGGTCCTGCGCGCTGCCTCTGCAACTGCTTCAGCAGGTTCCTCGGGCTCAGTAGCTGGTCTAGATGCTGCAGCCTTCTTCTTTAATTTCTTAATTAACTATGATTTGTTTTTTTATTTCTATATAAAAAAGAAATTAATCGGACTTAATTTCGTTGTGTATTTTGTAGTCACTTGGATTTACCAAATCAAAAAGTATAGTGATCATGGGATTAAGATGTTTCATATAGTCATCAATGGCTGCCAAAATATAAATATGCAAGGAGTGACGCTCTCAGCTTCCCGTAAAAGCCCAGATACAGATGGTATTCACGTGCAATTATCTACTGGTGTCACTATACTAAACACAAAAAATAAAAACACGAGAAAATTTTTATCAATTGGTGTCGGCACCACTAATTTATCTATCGAAAATGTTGCATGTGGTCCTGTCATGAATAAGGTAATAAAAACAATTTTATATACATTTCTTATTTGTTTTCTATGGATTACAAAGGAGAGACTCGAAGCTGATATCTGTAAGGGAGAGGAGGGGCATGGTTGATAGCTAGACTACAAACTCATAATTAACTCATAAACATTTCTTTGAAAATTACTGTGGTAACTATAGTAAGATTTTTTGTCATTAAATGGAGCAATGGGAGTCTAGGCAAGGATCTTGAAGAGCCTGGTGTGCAAAATGAGATGGTTAAAAACGTTACACTCGCAGGTAGCCAAAATGGTTTAAGAATAAAGTCTTGGGGGAGACCTAGTAATGGTTTTGCCAAAGACATTCTTTCCCAGCATATTGATATGAACAATGTCCAAAATCCAATTGTCATTTATCAAAATTACTGCCATGACAATAAAGATTGTCCTGGTCAGGTAACATCAGTTCTTAATGATCTGAGAATAACAGTGATTCCATTGGAAGATGTAAAACTCACTTATAGAAATGGACCAGCTGATGATTGTAATGCATTTTACTGGATTTCTCCCTTCATTATAAACTAGTAATATTTAGCTGCATTTTGACAAAATGTCATGATAAAAAGGATAAATACAGAAGTAATTGAAACATGTTTAATTAAAAAGATGAAGATAAAGATATAAAAATAAATTTATTTACAAGATAATTTTAAAATTAATTTTCATTATTAATTTTAAAAAATAAAGGATATGGGACATGTCATTTTTGTGCCAACTATTTTTGTCAGCTTGTCATTGTGCAAGAATTAAAGAATGAAGATGATAATGACTAGCATGTATGCCTGCTGTAGTTTCAGGTTGAATCTATTTTGCTTGCAGTTCTCGCCTAGGTTACCTTTTGTGGTGCTGCTTCTTAATCCATGATACTGTAATTCTTTTGTTTTCCTCTTCCCTATCTTATTGTCTTTTAGCTCATCCTTCCATGGCTGCCTAGCTATATTGCACCAAATTAATTACTTAAGTGACATTCTTAAAATTTAATGTGCTCTTGATTTCTAAGATTAGCTCCATAGTACGGCAATTTTGAGCAATTATATCTTATAACCCAAAACATTATCCAATTTCCGACATAATTAATTCTTCTCCACTATTCCTACACGTACGTCTCACATGGCTGAATTAACATGTACGAGTGCTCCATACTCAAGAAGAACATGCATGCCTTTTTTGTAAGCCACCCAAGCAAATTAAACACCTGGCCAATCAACCAGAAACTCCAATTGCGAAGCAAATTACCCATGTTCTTATATAGTTTATACAAGCAAGAAAATGAAAAACTAGACGGTATGATCATATTTTGATGCATATCAAAACATAGGCATAAGTTATTCTACTCAATCATCTAGTTAATATACGACATACCAGAGGCCTAATCGCATTGAATTAATTCTTAAGCATTTACAGATATTAGCTTAAGAAATTATACAAACAACTCATTTACACCGTACAAAACACAAATTACGTTAAGTACATGACAACATGAGTGGAACATGCAATTTCACTTGTTTTGTACGACAACAATACTTAATTCGTATGCTAGCTAGCTAGTCTGAAACCATATATATATAAATGGCTTTAAATATAGATATTGTGTTCATCTAATTCCAATATCTCCTTTTCATCATTTCTTGAAATTGAAACCGTAAGGATGGTGAAGATAATACTAGTATATTGTGTTCTTTTCCTCTTATTTGCAGCCTCCTACCAAGCATCAAATGTGGTCTACAATGTCGTCAAACTTGGAGCGAAGCCAGACGGCAAGATCGATTCTACCGAAGCATTTACGAAGGCATGGACGTTAGCATGTAGCTCAACATGGCCAGCCATGGTATATGTTCCTAAGGGGAGTTTCTTGATCAAACCTGTAGTGTTTGGTGGTCCATGCAAGAATAAAATATTGTTCTCCATTGATGGAACAATTGTGGCACCATCAAATTACTGGGTTTTCGGCAATTCTGGATTTTGGATTTTGTTCTACAAGGTCACAAGGGTTACTGTTTATGGTGGCACTATTGATGCAAAAGGAGGTAGCTTTTGGGCTTGCCGGAATGCTGGAAAAAATTGTCCACCAGGATCTAGGGTATGCTACTTATTAGTATTCTAATTGCATTTCATTGAGGTATGGATAACAAAAGGTCTTTAATTTCTTGATTAATCAATGTTGCAGTCCATATCATTTGTGGCATCTAGCAACATCATGGTTAGCGGATTAACATCAATCAACAGTCAAATGTTTCACATTTCTATAGACCATTGCCATAACATTACACTTGAAAACATGAAGATTAGTGCCCCTAGTTGGAGTCCCAACACCGATGGCATACACATGCAATCTTCAACTGGAATTTCCATCACCAACAGTATGATACAGACAGGAGATGATTGCATATCCATAGGTCCTGGCTCCAAGAATTTGAGGATCCATCGCATTGCTTGTGGTCCTGGACATGGAATAAGGTCTATTGATTTTCACTTCAATTTTTTTATATTTTTCCTGATTGGTTAATTCATAATGAGACAAAGCTTCTTCCAAAAGAAAAAACAATTTTCCTTCTAACGTATTTATAAAACATTCTTTATGCTCTTGCAGCATTGGTAGTCTAGCCCTACATCAAAATGAAGATGGTGTGGAGGATGTGAAGGTAACGAGTGTTGTTTTCATGGGAACTCAAAACGGAGTTAGGATAAAATCATGGGGAAGACCAAGCACAGGGTATGCTCGAAACGTTGTTTTTGAAAACATTATCATGAAATATGTCTATAATCCAATCATCATTGATCAAAACTACTGCCCTAGTGCCAAAGGTTGTCCTAAGCATAGCTCTGGAGTGAAGATTAGTGGAGTGACATATAAGAACATAAAGGGAACATCTGCCACACAATTAGCAATGAATTTTGTTTGCAGCTCAAGTAATCCATGTAAAGGACTCAAATTGGAAGACATAAAGCTAACGTATTACAAAAAATCAGCCGCTGCCACATCGTTTTGTAAGAATGCAAATGGGAGCAATAAGGGACTTGTGATTCCCCCGAGTTGTTTGTGAAGACAAAAGTAAATTATTTTCTTCATATTCAAATTCATTTATATTCATTAATAAACTCAAAGAATGTGACTGGATATAATATATGTGTTATGTATAAAGTACAAGAAGAATAATAATTTTTTTATAATAATCAAGAAGAATAATATTTCTATCAATTATTAACTTCTTTTCTTTCCTTTCTTTTATTTTCTTTTCAATTCCTTTGTTTTTACAAATCTATATAAATAAGGTTGAAATTAGTTAGTATACTAGGAAAAACATTTTGGGAATTTATTCTCCAACATAACATTAATATTGTCGGAAAAACATTTTGGGAATTTTGTTTTAAAAATGGTTAATAGACATATCAATTTGAGATCAAATTAAAGTAGATTTCACTTAGGTAAAACGTTTTTGGAATTTATTCGACAACATAAACGTTAATATTGTCGCACGTGTGCGGCGTCGCGACAATCGTCCACTCTCATATATTGTATCTATTTGGAAAATATATGGAAACAAGGAATTCCTGTTTTTTATCAGTGGAAAAAAGAAATGGGAGTCGCCACCTAGTATTTTGGTTACTAGGAACCCTAACTGGTCTCGAGATCGGGCACGGGGACTAGTTGTGTAAAGAGAAGATATTAGCACCCCAAATACGCCTTGTCTAAGGTAAGATGCTTTGTTTAATTGTCTGATAAAAACTAAAGGCTTGTCATGTTTTCTAATTGTTGGTCTGTCTATGGTTTAAGAAAAGTCCTCTGTAAAAAGATTCTTATCTTATCTGGTAAAAACTAACCGTTCTAACGTCAACAAAAGAATTTAATATCTGGAATATGTTTTACATATAAGGTCATAACCCAGATACTAAAAGAAAATAAAATAATTTTTTTGGAATTTTTGAAATATTGGCCTAGTTCTCGTGACTTTTATAAACTGGTTCTTAAAGCCAAAATACATGCTAAAATATATTTTTTTTGAAATTTTCTATGTATGAAAATACGATATGATTTTTTTTTAGAAACTTGGCCGTATTCAAGAAAACAATATTTTTTTAATTTTCTTTTTTTCAACATTTCGGAGAAAATCGGGTATTTTAATACTAGATTTGTATCTTTACAGTATAAAAATACAAACCAATATTACACAAAATTAATATAAAAATACATGGGATAATCACAAATATTTTTTAAAAGCTTTTTAAAAAAAATTTGAAATTCTTTTTGGGCTGGGCTGGACTCGGCCCAATGCATTTTGGGTTTGGGCTGGACTTGTCTGACCCAGTGAACAGTGGAGCAGCTCTCTACTACGCAGAATAGTGGAGCAACCGGGGAATGAAGAAGAAGAAGAAGAAGTAAGGGAAGGGGAGGAGGGCTGACCTGTGGTGCTGCTGGTGGCGGTGGAGAAGAAGCCGACGATGGTTCACGGTGGTTATTGCGTTGGCGGGCAGTGTTTCTACAGTTTTTTTCTTCTTCTTCCCCGTGCAGAGGCACCAGCCTCTGTTTTTTCCCCCCTTCCTCGTCTGCTTCGCTGTTTGTACTTCTCTGTTTTTCTTCCTCTCCTTCGTTCTCTCTCTCTTTCGGTCCCTCGTCTCTCTCTCTTCTCTTTCGTTGTTTTTTTTGTTTTCCTTCTCTATGTTCTGTTTTGTTTCTCTCCTCTCTAGTTTCAAGAACAATCTTCTCCTAAATCTTTCTGTCTCTAAGCACTTCTCCCCTTCTCTGCAGAAACTCCCTCACGTAAAAAATGTCTTCTCTCTTCACCCTTTGTTCGTCTCTATTTTTTTCAAAATATTTCTCTCTTCTCAAAATACTCTCTCCTCTGTTCGTCTTTCTCTCTACCAAAAATTTCCCTTCTTTTCCCCCGTCTTTCCCCATGTTATTCTCTGTTTTTCATTTCCTTCCCTTTCCTCCTCCTCGTTCCTCTTTTTTTCAACTCTTTCTCTCTTCTCAAAACCCTCTGTTTCTCATTCCCTTCAAAGAAATTTTTGCCCTCCAGTTCGTTCTCCTCCCCCTGGTCTGTCCCATCCTGGTGCAGGGGGGAACGAGGCTACCTTACCTCTGCAGGGTAAGGTGGCCGGCCGTTGCGAGGCATGGTCCTCCTCTCTTTTATTTATCTCGTTGGCAGGGTATGTGGGAGCATGGGCTGTGTCAGTTTTATGTAAGTGGGAGGGGATAGAGAGAGAGGGAGAATAGCGAGAAAAGAAGATTTAAAAAACAGCTTCTCCTTCCCCTGCTACACGTGCAGGGGAAGAAGAACAATGCCGTTTCAAAACGACATCGTTCTGTGATTTTTTTTTTTGGAAAAAGAAATGAATTTAAGAGTACCCCAAAAATAGATTATGACAAATAAGATTAAAATAAATTGTGGATGATGAAAGAAACCTTGATTGACATATTTTTTGTGAAATCTAAAAACTCTATCTTACATGTCATATCCTAATTTTGTACTCCTTATGTTTGTAAAAAATATGAAAAAAAACATGTCTTTTCAATAAATTTAATATATTGTAATTATTTTTATTTAATTTTTGTTAAAATTAAATAAATAAATCATAAAAATCATAAAAAAGATATATAAAATAATAAAACATACACATACACACAGAGTTGGGGTTTGAAATTGGACCGATAATTGAGTATCACAAAAAAAAATGTTTGAGAATTTTTGGGTTATAATTGAGCGTTGAATTAAAGAAGAAATATAAGAAGAAAATGGTTTGATTTGGCTAAGATTGAAAGAAATTGGATGAGTTTGAAACAAATAATCAAGTTAAAAAATCAATTAAGGACCTAATTGGAAAAAAACTTGACTTTAAAATAAAGATCGAAAGAACTAACAACTAAAATGAAAGAAATAAAGAAATTAGAGGAGTCTTCCTAATTCGGCTAGGGGAGAAATTGAAAGAAATCAATAAAAAAAGAAGAAAATTAACCAAAAAAAAAATAGAAGTTTAGAGATCGAAGAGCAAAAGGCGTTGAAATAGGAGGACTTGTCTTAAATTTTGCTTAATTCAATTAGGAAACCTAATTCTAATTGAGGAAAAGAAATGACACTATTTCACTTAATATGAAATGATTTGTTTTGCCTAAACTAGAAAAGAACATATTATGAAGATTCAAAGCAAACAATGTCATTTTGTTCCTAAAATTTTGTAGATTTTTGGTAATTGAAGGAGATAATAGAATAGGTTTTGTGTAAAATAGGAGGCTTAAACTAATGTGGCAGTCATCCTCTCTTTATATATATAAATAGGGAAACATACAAATGATAATGTAGACCATACTACATAGAACAAATCTATACAAGAAAACTACAATATTTCCTATAATATAACACATTCTATAATACACCCCCTCAAGTTGAAGGTGGTGTCCACATGAAGTTTGGACCATAAATAAACAAAGGTAGAGTGAGGCAGTGGCTTAGAAAGAACATCAGCTAATTGGTCAGTGGAGGATATGAAATGAATCTGAATCTCTTTTTTGGCTACTTGATCATGAACAAAGTGATAATCAACTTCAACATGCTTTGTATGAGCATGAAATATCGAATTAGCAGACAAATAAGTAGCACCCAAGTTGTCTCACCAAATAATAGTGACAAAACTAGGAGAGAAACATAAATCTCACAAAAGATAGTGAAACCAAAAAACCTCAATAATGTCATCAGTTAAAGCTTTATACTTATCTCCAATAAAGGAGCGAGCAACAATCCGTTGCTTGTCAAATTTTCATAAAATAGGAGTGGTGCCAAGAAATAAAATTTAAGCCTCGATGGACTTGCGATCATTAATACTATTAGCCCAATCAGCATCAGTAAAACCATGAAGAGATAATGAAGAACCATGCGTAAAGTGCAAGCCAAAAAAAGTCATACCTTTCAAATATCACAATAGGCATTTAACAGTAGCCCAATGGCCCTCGGTAGGAGTGTTGTTACTCATTTTTGGACCCCATGTTTGCTGGAAGATTGACAAAAGCAAATGAAAGAAATATTTTTTTTGAAAACTCTGTTTGAGCGTTTTTACGCTCTTTTTATCCTTCCCCTTTGCTGCCAAAATCATCAGGTTTTCTTAGACTGATCAGAAGTCTTCATAATGCCAAATTCATTCCTTTTTTATAGGGTCTTTAAGGGTGAATAAATCCCTCAAAAGTGGAAATAAAAAAAAACCTGGTTCTGTTGCTGCCGCAATCTTTTTTGTTCCAACTTAGGCCCTGTTTCTGACTTGGTTTCGTGCAATATCTGACCATCCCAGCTATATTCTGTCACTCATGACATGTTGAAAAATGGACCTACACCTTTATTGGGTCCTAGAGCTCAACGTTCTTATGGCGAGACTCTCGGTCGAACTAGGATGCTTGGCATTGTCGTTTCTCCGAATTTAGATCGGGAGACCCTTTTTGACCAAACAGATTGCGGCCCGTTTCTATCCTATAAAATGATTATAGCTCACCTGGAATCCTTCGTGAAAGTCGTAGTCCTGAACGCATAGGTGAATTTAGGCTTTTGAATCGCTTGATTTCGATATCAGGAGCTCGAGATATTCCTGTTTGAATATCTGACGTGAAAGTAGAGAATTCTGCCACGAGCAGGATTTTGACCCGAGTTTTGCACTGAAATTTCTGCTGCCATCACGATTTTTCTGGTTCATTCTTAGGATACTCTCGATCATATCGGGATGCTCGACATTCGTCGTTTTTGAATCGGATCGGGAGACCATTTTACCGACCAGTTTGCGGCCCGATTCTGTCCATAGAAACGATTATATCTCACCTTGAATCCCTCGTGAAAGTTGTAGTCCTACACACATAGATGAATTTTGGCTTTTGAATCGCTGGATTTCGATATCGAAACTCAAGATATGCATGTTTGAATATCTAATGAGAAAGTGAAATTTCGCCGCATGTTTTTGGCTACCTCGCAAACATAATATTAATTATATATAAAAAGAGAGTAGAACCCGAAAAAGTGTCGTTTTGAGACATTGTTCCTCCCATGTGCATGCCGGCCGCCCGAGACCCTCGGGAGTGGGGAGCAGCCTGCAGACGTGGGAGCAACTGCAGGCGTGGGGAGCAATGCGAGCATGGGAGCAGCTGCGAGGCGTGGGAGCAGCGGCAGCCGCCCGGCTTGGTGTCCCCTGCTCCCCATGTGCATGCTGCTGCCCCGCTCCCCCTTCACCTATATATATACTGTTATTAGCAGCTACAGGGGGCTGGTTTTTTTTTTTGGAGAGAGGAGGAAAGGAGAAAAGGAAGAGACAGAGAGAGCAAAAAAGGAGGAGGGAGAGAAGAGTTAAAGAAACAGAGTGCTACACTAGCTGAGGTTTAGAGAAGCCGAAAATCATTGAGAACAGGGAGGAGATTACCTTGGGTTGAGTCTATCCTATTCTGTCGAACCGGGGTTTACAAAGGCTCTAAGAGTTTTTTGGAAAAGCTCCTAACGGCGAGAAGAAGAGGAAGGCTTTCTTCGTTTCAGGCGAGAAAAGCAAAGGTTTCCACCGCCTGCACCTCACTTTACGCATTCGAAACAGCCGCATCAGCGGTATGGTTCCTAGTCTTCCTTTTCTTTGCTAAGCTTGGCATTTGGTGTGTGGTTTTTCTTTCCCAAACCCTTTTATGGTTTTTTGCTCTAGATGTTCCGTTTTATTATGGTTTGAACAAAAGGATTGTGCTTGCCCACCGTCATTGCCATGCTTTATAGTTTGGATTGCTTGTATCGTTGCGGCTGCGTTTTTCTCTTGATCTTACGTCAAGGCTGTATGCTTTTTCTTTATTTTTCTTTTGTTGGTTTATTACTATGAGGAACCGTGAGTTTATGGCCCAAAAGATCCGCATATATATAGCCGCGTTCTTCGCTGTATTGAAACTTGGCACCGGTTGCTTGCTTATTTTCCAAAAAATCTGTTCCCCGCTTTGCTCTAATTTCAGTTTTGGTTTGAACAAAAAGGTGGTGCTTGCCCACTGTCACTGCCATACTTTGTAGTTTGGATTATTTGTCTACGTTACGGTGCGTTTTTTTCTTGGTCCCGTTGTTGTGAGTGACTGTTTTTCATGGTCTCCCGTTGAGCTGTCTCCTTGCCGGGAAGGTTGCACATATAGGAATGTTAGTGGCTTAGAAACATAGTTTCTACGAAGAAGGGAAAACAAAGAGAGTAGGGGAGACGGAGAGAGAGTAAGCACAGATAAGAAAAACAAACAGAAAAAAGCAGAGAGAGGAAACAACGAAAAATGGAAGAGAAAAGAGAAACAGAAGCTAGGAAAAAGAAAGGGGAGAGAACTGAGAACAAGAAGGTTTGAGAGTAAAAATCATGGGAAACAATGAAAGAGAGAGGAGGTTAACCTGGCCTCCAGTTTCCTTCTTTACTGCAGCGGGAGAGCCGCAGAATGTAACGGGAGAAGTTTTTGTTGTTAAACAAAGCTTTTGGCTAGTGAAGGATGTATATGACGTGAGGGAAGGTCTGTCTAATTAAAGAAGATAACGTGAGGGAGTGTCCTTTTAATTAAGGGGACTTTGTTTTTGCGGAGTTCGGTTTCATGTTTTTGGTCCCTCTGTTTCTTGTAGAAATGCATGGCTTCTGTTATAGCTTCTGTTATAGGTTTCAGTTTCAGGACTTAATGTGTTTTGGTGCCTGCGGAATTGTTTTTTTAGAGTAATGAGCAGACTTGTTTCAGACTTCCAGCTTTGATTAAACTATAACTTTCTGCATTTTTTTGCTTTGTGTTTGCACTGTTCAAGTGAAATATAATTCATTTGAACGATAACGTGGTCTTTGCATGCGGTTTGGGGGTACTTGTGCATGTGCACGATGGCTGGAAAATTAATTAACGTGTCTTGTGTAGTGAACGGTAACACGCGTGAACAAGTAACCAGGAACCGATCATGTTGTTTTGGGTGGACTCAGCCCAGCCAGAAAGTGGGCCCATTTTATGTTGGGTTGATTTCGCCCAGTCTCTTTGTGGGCCGGGTCCGCCCGTTCGGAAAATTTGCTTCAAAGAATTATTTAAATATGTGATTTTCTGAAAGTTTGTTGATGCATTGTTTATCAATATCTGCTTGTTTTTTTATATGGTAAAGATACAAGTCTGGTATGAAAATACCCGGTTTTCGTCGAGACATCAAAAAAAAAATATAAAATGAAAAATGTTTTGTTTTCCTGCATACGGCCAATACCCTAACATTGTTTTTACATTTTTTTATATAAAAAACAAATATTTGAAGTTTTGAAAATGTGTTTCGCATGTATTTCTTAAACACAACAAAAATCATTTTTCTTGCATTTCGGATTTTACAACATGTTTGTAAAACTCCAAAGGGTATTGGCCAATATTCCAAAAAATATAAAAATCTTATTTTGGTGGGAATTCATCTATTATTCACCGCTAATGTTTGGATAAAGAAATCCTTAAAGGACGAATATCCAAAATATTATTGGGAATAATTTGTTATTATTCACTGCTAATATTTGGATAAAGAAACCCGGAGTGGTAAATATCCAAAATAATTTTCTAGGAATAATAAATCCGCACAAATCCTTGAAAGAAGCCTTGATTATAATCGAGGACATTTCAATTTTTTTACTCCACGGTTTACGAGACAAAAAAATAGGTTTTTAAAGCACCCTAGATTTCGTTCATCAGAGCAGACTTATACTAGGAAACTGATGGGATTAGAGAACATCAACACCAATCAAACACCAAGCAGCTTACCTTAGGTAGGGCGTACTAGGGGTGCTAAAACCTTCCCTTTACGCAACCAGTCCCTTGCCTTAGAATCTACGAAAGACCAGTTAGGTTTCCTAGTGACCATAATACTAGGTGGCGACTCCCTTTTTTACAACGAGAAAGACCCCAACATCGAATCCCCGCTACGGAGGAATGGTCGTCGCGACGTCGAGCTCTCGGGAGGGTGCGACAAGGAGTATGCATAAATTGATAGACCTTGTTCACAACATAATATATATCTCTCCTAGTAAAAATGAGATATCGAAAAGCACCAATAATTTATTGAAAGCGAGTGGAATCCAAAAATAACTCACCAAACTGCAATCCAATCTTAGAAGTAGAGGTCGAAGTATCAATAGGTTTGCATGATGACATACTAGCATGATAAAGAATATCAAGAATATATTTATGTTGATTAAGGATGAGACTCATACTGGTAGGAATGACTTCAATTCCTAAAAAGTAATGAGCATCAGCCAAATTATGAAGTTTAAACTATAAGCTTAGTAAAGTAATGAGACAATGAACCAGAGCAGAGTTACTACCAATGAGTAAAATGTCATCAATGTAGACAAGAAGATAACATATATCACAATCCATAGACAAAATAAATAAAGAGGTATCAATTTTGAAAGCCCAATAGCCAATAGAAAGAAGAAAGATACTTAGTCGTGTATCTGCTTATGTTTTTCAGACCACGTTTGCCTCTTCTCCCTACTACTGTGTTTTGGTGCTGCAACTGGTGGGAGAGAGTTTTATAGTGTATGAAACAAATTCATCCCCTCTTGTATTCCCCACTAGCAGAGCCACAAACAGATCTATGTAGAGAGAGCTCTGCTATGTTGAAGTTCAATGTATACTCATGTTTTTTAGACCAACATCTTATGCTACTAACTGGAATGGTGCTCATGATGGAGGCAGTTGTTGGATGCTATTGGAAGATGTGGAGGCTTTGAACAACTAACAGTGCAACTAAAAAGAAAGGAGATTATCTTTCATTGAGGACTAAAGGCGCTGTTATTGCTATTCACGACTAAGCAACTAAGCTTGATAATTGTGGCGGAACTATGTTATTGAACTTAGGGAGAACATTTGAACAAAGTGACACAAGCTGCGGACTGAGCTTGTATGTTAATCTTGATGAAATTATCTAGTTCTTAAAGCTACCATTAAATTGAATCATTAGTGCGGACACTTTGATTGTTTGTTGGTTAGGATTAGTTATACGGCGGATCCGTTAATTAATCAACGCTAAGAAAAGATAAAATTTCAGAACATAAACCGCAATTTTTGTTTCAAGGATCGGTTCTAATTTCCGTTGGTGGATGTGTGCTTGCGACCAAGGTTTGTTTTCTTGATAAGTTTCGGTTTTAATTGATTTTGTTTGCTAGTTTAATTGCTGCCATAGTTTAGATAATCACAAACCAAATCCCCCCAATTACATAACGTACAACATAAAAATCGACTCAAAACTTCCTCGTGGGATCGACCCCTTGCTTGCTCTATACTATTTTGTGTTTGTGTTTGAAGCTAGGGTAATTAATTTGTGCGACCGCGACATCGCAACAATGACATATGGTCGTAACTCTTGTATAATGAAACAAGAATTTTTATTCTTACTCAAACTCTACAACAGAAATTTCATGAGTGATAGCCATTATGTCACCCGTAAGTCCTGAATTCAAGATGCTTCAAGAAGGACTTGCTCAGATGCAAAACAATATGTATAGAGCATACATCTTAAAGGCAGGTTTTAATCTTTTTTCATGAGACAGAGGGGAGGTTTGCTACTTGGTCTCTACCAAAAGGGTCTTTTGTTGTCCTAGTGATCACCCTCTTAAAGGCAATACAGGAGCTTAGTAGGCAATGGAATGGCATGTGTACCAATCGTTACCATTCTAAGCACTCAGCGAGGAGTTGGGGTTTACATAAACTTAAACTTTGAATAAAAGTCATAAGGTAAGTTGCTAGTCCCCCACCTAACCCGAAGTTTTCATGTATGAATTCAAAAATTAAAACGCGATGCATGAGACAATTCTATACAATGCATAGATAAAAAAACATAAATAAACTTAAAGAAATGCAAAAACTTAAACACACCAAATATACAAAGCTTAGTCCAATAATGTTAGAAACAATACCTTCTCCAGTGGAGTGACCATTTTGTCGCACGTGCCTGCGCAGCGTTGATGACAAGATTTGTTTGATTTGGGAGTCGCCACCTAATATTTGGTTCAGGGTCAATACAAAACCTGAGTGTACTGGTCTTGTCAAAGATTTTAAGGTAAGGGACTGGTTGTGGCTATGAAAGGTATTAGCACCACTAGCACACCCTACCCGAGGTAAGCCGCTTTGTGATTTTGATGTGTTATAGAAGTTTTTGACAGTTTTGTCTGCAGTTAGCAGTCATCTTTTCATCTGATATTAGGAATACATCTTACATATAAGTTCATAATCCTTAACCGTATGCAAATCAAATCATTGAATTCTTCTTATCTTTTTGGTTTTTTCATTAAAATAAATAAATAAAAAAGTACAAACACACACACAGTTACAAGTTTACAATGTAAAGGAATTTAAAATGATAACAATAATTTAAAGACACATTTCGGCATCTAAAATTACAAAATGAACTCGGGAACAGTGCTAGAAATTTCTAGGTCACGGGAACAGTGGCGACGCATTTGCTCCAATCATCACCGACACTAGCGGCGTGTGGGTTCACGCGTCGCCACTAGTGAAGGCAAGAAAACTGGTGGATCAAGTACGTCTTCTTTTTCATGGATCTATTTTTTTTTCATTTTGGATCTGTTTCTCTCTCTACAGATTTGCTTTTTTTCTTTTGGTTTCGCCTTCTTCTCTATTTCAGGTGGTTGGCGGAAAGGCCAAGAGGTCGTCGGTGGCCGGGCTTCTATCGTGTCTAGCCAACCGTGTTGATGGAGAAAGGAGTGTTGTCTGGTAGTCAGTTTCGGTTGGAAATGGGGTTGGATCTGTGGCGTTGTCGTGTGTGGGCTGCTGCTGGAGGGTCTGATTCGGGTCTTGGAGAGCTAGGCGGTGATGGTGAAGAAGCCGATGGTGAACTAGAGGAAGATCTGGTCAGGGTGGAAGATGGAGGTGGGGGTCGGCTAAGAAGGAGAAAATGAAGGAAAATGGTGATGGGAAGATAGGTCGGTGAGGGGCCGAAGGTTTGTGTGGGTTCGGGGTTCGGGGAGCCTAAAACAAAAGCAAGAGAGCTATGATGTTTTTGCCCAAGTAGGGGGGATCGATATGGGAGTGGTCTTGGCCGATTTTGGGAGAAGAAAAGAGAGAAAACCCAAAAATAGGAGTGGCGGCGGCTCCGCATAATAGATGAAAGATTTGTCTTTAGGGTTTCTTCTATCTCCCCTTCTAAATTTTTTTTTCGCCCTCTAAATTTTTATCCCCCCCTCCTGGTTCCAAAATTTTTCACTTCTATTTATAGATAAAAATGTTGTCTTTTCAAATGCTTCGTGAAACATCTCTATTCTGATTTTTTTTCAAAAACGAGAAATATCAATGTTAACTCAACGAGAAAATTGATAATTTTGAAAATGACGCGTTAAAAGTCAAACGCGTTTAATAGACCTTTGATATTTAAATGCTTTTGAGACGATGCTGAAAATGATAAAAATGATACAAATATATCAAAAACACATTTTTTTGGGTTTTTGTTATTTTTGCTATTTTGGTTTTTGTTTTTTGAAAATTTATCAAAAGATTGGGTCAAAAATTGAGTAGCAACATCAACTTAACCTAACCGCAAATAGATTTTAGTTTTGGTTAAAGGGAGTCGCCATATCGGATTTTAGGTTGATTAAGCTACGCAGAGACTTTGGTTCTGGTTAAGAAGATCGCCAGATGGGATCTCAGGTTGACCTAGCCATTAACATTATCTTAGCATTAGAAGAAAAGTGAGAAGAACCCTACCATTAGGAAATTCTCAAAAGAACAAAGAAAGTTCAAACCCTACCATCATGAAGAACATTTTATTTGGTTCTAGTTAAAAGAGATCGTCAGATGGGATCTCAGGTTAACCCAACAAAAAAAAAGAAAAAAAAAGAGAAAGAAAGAAAAAAGAAAAAGAAAGAAAAAGATAAAAAAGAGCAAATTGTTTAGATTAGTGGATCATTCAGCAAGTTAGGAAGACAGGAAGACAAGTTTTCTTTACAAAGCTTACTATGCAAAACATTAAAGAGCTTTTGTTTCTTAAGTATTGTAAAATGGAGGCATCTGTTACATCCTAATTTTTTACCTGATTAGTACTTACAAGTGTATTTTTATCAAGGTTTTATATCATCATTTTGCACTTAAAGTATCAATAACTCCTTAACTAAAACATGTTTTATAATAACATGTCTAATAATATAAGTTACCTTTAATTTATGGTAAATGTTTATCTTAAATGCAGGCCTATCACATAAATCAAAGGATTGATTGATGAGTTCAACTATTGAAATTGAGAAGACAAAGAGAGGGTTAAGCTTACAAAAGAGATGTTGGTTTAGTCCAAACTGGAACACTGTTCAGTCATTGGGTCATATTTGGAGCTGTAGATCTTGGATTTCAATTTAGTTTATATGGCTAGAAAGCTAAGACATATGCCTAAAACATTCATGGAGAGTCCAAGACTCAATTCTACTGTTTGGAAGTCCAAATCTTAGCAACAACGGAGAAGTCGGAATCTGTTCTGCAGCCCAGACATTGTTCAGTGTTCAGCCCATATCTCGAGTTCTAGAACTCCAAATGCACTGATTCTTTTTTTGTTGGAAAGTTGAGACAATTTTCTAGAACTTTCATGTGGACAATCTGTTCAAATTCTGATGTTAGCAATGATGTTTTGTTTAGACAAGAAGATAAGGATTGTCACCAAGTCAAGATGTGGCCACCCACTCAACAATTAGTCATCAAATCAATAGTTTCAAATTTTGGCCTATAAAAGAAGGCATTTGCCATGCATTTAGGCATCTTGGTTTTCAAATCTAGATCATATTCTTGCTCTCTTTCTTTATATTTTTGTAATGTTTAAGTTTTGTTTATATTAATCTCTTGTTTATGGTTTTCATTTCCTTTCCTTTACTTAGTTAACTTATATGCTTATTTATGTTTCTCTCTTTCATTATGTTTAGCTAAGTTTATTATGTCAAGGTGAAAAGGTTACACTAATGGTGTAAGAATAAGTATAGTATAAACTCAACATGGACTTTAATGTTTGATACTAACATGTTTTGTATTTGTTATCTTGTTCACTTTTAATACTTTGCTTGTTAAATGGTTAATCTAGATTTATGTTGTATAACCCTTGGTACAACAAATACTTGGCACTTTCATAGCCCAACCGTATGGTATAACCGACACTTTGTGCTATGAAAGGAACTTGATTTGTTGTTAACATAAATTATAATCATGAATACCCGACAATATTTACAAGTATTAGCATTATTCGAATAAGATAACTAATGTATTCATGTTAACAATTTATAATCCAATTGGAACCTCCTTTGCGTATGGTTTCCAGTTGAGTAATAAAAAGAGTTTATACTATACTTGTTTGAAATACCATTAGTGGATCCTCTAACCTTGACAATTATTTTATCCTTGTTTAATCCTTATATCAATATCAAATCTCAAAGCTCTCTTCAACTCCTTTTCTGTTATTATCTATTTCTTTATTTGTAGTTTATACGCTTAACCTCCCCCGTGGTTCGACCCCGGTCTTGCCTGAGTTATTTATTACTTTGACACTCCTACACTTGGGAGAAGACATCAACTCTTTGGTCGTGTCATTACCCAATGTTTTTGAACAAAAACAAAAATAGCAAAAAAAAAAAAAAAGGAAAACCTAAAAAAAATATGTTCTTGATATATTTGCATTGTTTTTAGCATTTTTAGCATCGTCTTAAAAGAATTTAAATTTTTAAAGGTCTTTTGAACGTGTTCAGCTTTTTAACGCGTCATTTTCAAAATTATTGATTTTCCTCATTGAGTCGACGTTGATATTGCTCGTTTTTAAAAAATCTAAAATACAAAAAAATCAGAAAAATCAAAATTTGCAAAAAAAAAAAAAGAAGTTAAGGGACTAATATGTTTTGGGGACCAAGCCACTTTACCTATAAATAGAGGTCAACACACGCACAAAAGGCTAGGGCTAGAAATTTGAGGGGGAGATTTTTGGAAAACATTTAGGGGAAGGCATTAAGGAACAAAAAAAACCCTAAACCTAAATTTTCTTCTGCTCCAGCCGTTGCTCTCCCTTTCCTGGCCAACCCATCTTCCATCTTCACCTGCTCACAGACCCACGATCCCCTCTCTCAGTTGATCCCCCATCTCCACCATCATCTCCAAAAACCACCCTCACAGACCTAGCGCCTCCCAGCTTTTCTTCTTTCGATCGTTACTCCTTCTCTTGGCCAAACCTAAACCAGCTGCCCCCCATCCCCATTTCCTCTCTCAGACAACACAAAGCCTCTCCCTTATAAACCCAAATTTGTTCGCCTTCTTCCTCCAGCTCCTTCCCTCTCCATCCCCAGCAGACCCAACTCTTCCTCCTAACAGCCCCACAGTCGTTCCTCGCTCTCTTTTTCATCTACTTCAACATGCCTCAATAGCATCCCATACCGACAACTCCCTCCACAACAACCAAATTGGCCACTGGAAAAAGGAAAGAACAACAAATCAAAAAATTGATAAGGCGAAAGAACCATATCTGGAAAGGAGAAAAGAAAATTAAAATCAACTGCTTGTGTGTTTTCTTTTCCCTTGTTGCAAGTGATCGTGACCCTTACTGCCGGCATAGGAAGACAGAGAAGGAGAAGACGTTCCCAATCCACCGGTTTTGTTGCCACCATCGGTGACGGTGCGTGAACCCTCACGCCGCCAGTGGCACGTGGAGCAATGTGTCGATCCTGTTTCTACAATTTCATAGGTCTTCCCAGCACTGTTTCTGAATTTTTTGGGAGTCCATTTTGTAACTTTGAAATTGTTTAACGTGTTGTTTGGGTTATTATGAATTTTGATTGATTTGTAAATATGTAAAGGTGTGTGAGTAAACATAGTAAAAAGAGAATGTTTGGGTGTGTGTGTTTGTAACTGTTTTTAATGTATGTTTTTATGTTAAAAAAATAAAAAAAGACAAAAAAAATACAAAAAAAAATTAAATGTTTCAATTTGCATTCCGTCAAGTATCTTAAAAATACAAATCAAATCATATTGTATTTCACATGAAAATTTAAGAAATGTTTTCGCATGTTTTTTGGGATTTAATAACCAATTTATTAAAACTTTGATAATTTGACCTATATTTCAAAAAATACTAAAAAATATTTTATTTTCTTTTGATATCTAGGATTACAAATTTATAAGTAAGATGTATTTCTGATATTAAAAAAGTTGTTCGTTTTATTTTATTGACTTTGCTTAAACCTTAGACCACTAACAAGATAATTGCAAAACCTTTAAACCACATCAAACCGCAAAGCAGCGTATCTCAGTTAGGGTATGTTAGGGGTGCTAATACCTTCTCTAGCCACAACCAGTCTCTTACCCTCAAATTTCTAACAAAGACAAGTACACTCGGTATGCAATATTTTTATACAAAATTCAACGGCTACAATTGATATCAGTGGGATTTACTGCCACACTCAATCATGTTAGCTTTAATAGCTGCTTACACATGGTGTGTTTCACTTTCACCCACTAATCCAAATAATCAAGATAACAATCAATCCTAATTACTATACACAACTCTCAGGCATAAGCACTCCACTGCTGGTTCCACCTATGTTCTTACATGATGATGTTGCTGCTGTATTCAAGTAGGTAAGTTTTATGTCTTGTAATTTGATTCCCCTGCAAGGATTACTGGGGCTGCAATGAAATGTCACTGCCTCTGGTGTTGCCGATGTTCCTTGTATGTTCCTGTATGTCACTTGACTAATCTTCACCCCAGAGCTCTATTAAATCAAACACAAAACAAATTAATTAGATTTCATCATATGAATTAAATACATTAATTAATTGGCTAATTGAGATACGGTAATTAATTACCTGACGAGGACAGCCCTGGTTATTGGGGCAATAATTTTGGTCAATGATAATTGGGTTCTCAACATTTTTCATAATCAAGTTTTGGAACACAACATTCCTCACGAATCCATTGCTGGGCCTAGCCCATGATTTTATCCTTACACCATTGTCTGACCCACTGAAGATTGAATTTGTTAAGGTTATATTTTCTACACCACCTTCGTTGAATTCCTTGCCTAGACTTCCAATGCTGTAAAAATTTAATGTACAACAAATTAATCAGTCAATCAATCAGAACCACTTCAGTGTTGTACTGGCTAGGATTCTTAATTTGCAATTAAAACAGTCAAGACATGTTATCATATCTTTTTATGACAAAAGAATATAAATTTCAGTCGAAAACCATCATAGAAATACTGAATTTATCTCCATATCCCTGTCTCTTAGTCTCTTAAACTGAACATGTTTATATCATTGTTGAATACATTTCTTCTGTTTTAGGACACTAATGATGAAAACATAGGTTACCTGATACCATGTCCAGGGCCGCACTTAATGCTGCTCATGAGCATGTTCCTAGTGCTTGGACCGATTGATATGCAGTCATCTCCTGTCTGAAGTGTGCTGCCAGTGATTGTAACTCCGGTGGATGTTTGCACGTGAATGCCGTCGGTGTTAGGGCTTTGGTCTGGAGCAATTACCCTCACATTTCGGACCAAAACATTGTTGCAACTGTTGATAACAAGGTGCATTGATTGACTGTTGATGGATGTCAAGCCGCTAATCAGGATGTCATTTGCCCAGTTGAATGTTATAGACTGCATTAACAAATTCATCCTGTTGTTAGTTAATTAATACATGAAACCACATGGACATGCCCTGCAATTTTTTTATTATTATTATTATTTGAACGTTAAGGATCTCTAGCATTAATTGAAAATATATATAATGCAACTTGTTAAATTATTAAATTGATTTTAAATTTCAAATGTATGTATGTGTGCCTATATATATATATATATATATAGATACACACAGTACTTACCCTAGCTCCGACAGGGCAATTCTGTCCAGATTTCCGGCAAGCCCAGAAGCCAGCACCTTTAGCATCAAGGGTGCCACCAAAGACAGAAACTCGATTGACTTTTATGAACAAAATCCAGTACCCTGAGTTGCCTAGAGCACGATAATCTGTAGGAGCTACAAGGGTTCCATCTATCTGAACCGTAATTTTATTCTTGCATGGACCTCTAAACACTGTTGCCTTGAGCAAATACCTTCCTTTAGGCACATAAATTGTGGATGGAGAAGCTGAGCTACATGCAGCTGACCATGCCTTAAGAAAGGGTTGCGTTGAGTCAGTTTTGCCATCCGGTTTTGCACCAAACTTGATCACATTATAGGATGCAGAAGCTGCATTTGATTGCTGAAAAATGCAGAAAAGGAAGAGTACTACATATGAAACAACAAACTTAGCCATAGAAGAGAGAAATTATGAGCTAGCTAGCCAGCAGTTCAGTTGGATGGTACAAAAATGGCAGTTAGGGAAAATATTTATAGGGAGGAGTGTATGGTGGTTTCGTATCCACTCCTCCAAATTGTAGCTAGCTAGGGATTGCTGTTGCTTGAACATTTGTCAGCTGCGAATGATTATTACTAATTAAAATTAATTAAATATGTCAGTCTTGAACTTTAACAATTTGCACGTCTCCATATGTACTTGTAGTGATTATATGTACGGCCACATGCATTCTTATAAGTTACGAGTCTAGATGAAGAAAAATGAACGTATCCCATGTGATAAGTTGTTGAGCACACAAACTGTTCGTAAATTATGATGTTCCACAAGTAATTGATAACATGATTAAATAGGTGGTTAATGGCAATATGATCATGCTCTATTATGTTAACGAATGAAAGTATATATATATATATATATATATATATATATATATAGTAAGCAATTCCAATACAATGGTTTGATTTAATCTAAGAAGATCCCGAATCATTAAGTTATTGAATATACTTGTCGATAATTATATCAATTCGTATCAATATTTTTATTAAAATAATATTATTTTAATTTTAATTTTTTTAATGTTGACTTGAGAAATCAAAATTAAATTTGATCAAGTTAAATAAATTATGATCAACTATAATTATCTGAATTTATCTAAGTTAAAATAATATAAATTAAAACTGATTAAGATTAAGTTTTAAATTATAAATTTTTCAAATAAACTCATTATGATGAACAAATTTTAATAATCATGTTCAATGTACTACTTCACAACAAGTATATATATAAAACACATGTACACAAAAGTTACTTTTCGATATTTGATTCAAACACAATATTGCGAAGGAAACGTACTCATGATCAACTTAACTATACAATAAATTCAATTTGTTTTCATTTTCAGAAATTATATTCTTCTCCAATATTGGTATTTATGGTGGTGGCCTACGAAGGAGATGGGGAGACATATTATATGAATGCTGCGTTGCATGTGTGCGTGTAAGAGTTAAAGACTCAATGAAGATGATGAATAGCCGCCATCTCCTCCTTTTCCACGTGATGGGTGAGTAATTGCTGCCGGGAATGTTGCCTCTTTCCAAGCTATTTCCGATCATCAATTATCGGGTGATTATATATATATAGACATATGAGTCCCTCAATTATCGGGTGATTCTCTACTAGGAGCAAATAAAAAATATTATCAATTGGATCCAACATCTATCATAACATTAGCTAGCTAACGAAAATTGTTATATTATTCTTAAAATAAATATCATTGGTTAAAATATACACAAACATAAAAGAAAAAATCGCATTCGAATTACAAATATATAAGAATATCTTCTTTTAAGTTAAAAAAATAGGTTTTTTATTTTTATTTTTATTTTTATTTTCTATACACAACATAAGCATTCAAATCATAAAAATATTAGAATATCCTCTTTTAAGTTAAAAAATAGTTTATTTTTTTTATTTTCTCCTTTTTTTAATATCTATTTCTCTTTTTAGTACTTATCACTAACTATTTCTGAAGTAACAAGTAACGTAGCATTTTTCCCCGGTTAACTTCAGCCATTAAAATTTATAATATTTTTTAAAACAAATAGATCCTTGTTTTCTTCTTCTTTTTTTAATGATTAATTTCGAAGGAGAAAAAGTCAAGGATGAATTGAGTAACATCCAGTAATTAGATGAAAGCCCGATTATACGTTTTCGTCTGGGAATAAACATATCATTTTTCCTTTTCTTGTTTTTTTAAGTCAACCAATTAAGATTTGTGCAGACAACATAGGCACATGTACATCCCTCGTACCTTTAATCTATACATCGTGAAGTACGGTGAAATGATTGTTGGTTTACTAATTAACAATTTAATTTTCAGTTTCTTAGGTAAGGCTTTGCATGTCTTCATGATGTATAATGGGAAATCATTGTTTGTTGTTTAATTGTGACCAACAATATCCAAGTTGCATATTTGTAAAGAAAGGGACTAGTCAATAGAGATATAGGTGCCTGTGCCATGTGCAAGATGGGAAAAACCAGAAGTACACCACATCCATTCTTACAAACAACCTGAAATAGAAGACAATTTTTATTTTTATTTTTGATGAATTACGAGAGAAAATAGAAAGCAATTTATTCTAGAGTCCCTTGAATCAACATCCTGACAATGATTTGGATTCCATGGCTAACAAAAGACTAAGAATGATTTGGATTCCATGGGTAACAAAAGATGGCATGCATTGAACTCATAGAAAGCAATTCAGGCATGTGTACCAAGCTAGAAACTAGATGCATGGAATACAATCATGTATCATAATTAATATTAGAGACACTAACCCTCCACATGCCGAATAAATAATACAAGAACATTAATTATCATAACTCCTAGAGAAGTCAATCAACAAGTGTTGTTATCCATTTTAGAGATTAAAAAATAAACAAGATTAAAAACTTCGACAATGTATTTTTAACAGATGAAGGTCCTATTAGCAAAGAAAATTCAATTTGAGGAGGAAAATTTAAAATTGGATGTTTAAGAATTTTCAAGGTTTATTTGAATTTATTAAAGGCTTAATTGCAAGAAAAATTAATTTTTAAAGTCAATTTAGACTTTAATTGGATGAAATTAAAGTCTAAGGGTCGAATTCTAATTTTTAGGAGTTAATTTGATCAAATCATGAGCTTAATTGCATAAATATTGAAGTTTGATGGACAATTAAGGATTTGATTGAAGAAATCCAAAACCAAAGATCAGACTGAAAAAGGCGCGTGAATATAGGGGTTGAAATTAACCAAATCATGAGCCAAATTGAAGAAATTAGAAGTTTGTTGGTCAATTGAGTGTCAAGATACACAAATTCAGAACCAAGAACCAAAACGAAAAAGCAGCCCGGCTTAAGAGGCGATAATTGAGTTTGGCGGGAGTTAAATTGCATACAATTAAAAGTCTTTCTGTCAATTAAGGGTGCATGTACCACAATTGAAAGAATATGGACTAAATTAAAACTTTACCAAATCCCAAATTAAAAAGCCTAATTTCTTGGGTTTAACCTCGACGACTTGTCGTTCAGCTTCCGTTCAGCTTCTTCCTTGGTAGTTGACGATGATCAAGTTGGCACCTTTCAAGAGCTCGTTGTGGAGTTTTAGACCTCTAAATGGGGTGAGGTTTTTTGCAAATGGAAGAGGAACATCCCCTCTACAACTCTATTTCCATAAAATTTTATGTTTATATCCCTATTTGTCCATAGAAGTCCCCAACATCTTTTCCTTGATCAGCCATCACTCAATTTCCAGATTTCGGGTTGATCAAGTTGGCAACTTTCAAACACATGATGTGGAGTTATAGACCTTCAAATTGAGCAAGGTTGGATCCAAATGCAAGGTGTGCACCACCTCTACAACCTTCAAAAGGTCACATGCGACGATGATGTCATAATTGCTTTGAAGAGGCCTCGAAAGTGGGCAACTTGCTAGCCCTAATAGGGCAACCATTATGCAAAAAAAAATTTGGTTTTCATGTGTTCACACACAAAGGCTCCTCAATGGGTTCTTATTAAGGGTTTACAACCTTTATTTCAAGAACAAGAGGTCACAAATGAATTCAAAACCTCCCAAAACCCTAGCAAAACCTTATAAATACCCCCAAGTTTAGAGAAGAAAAGGTAGAAAGAGGAAAGGAGAAAAAAAATAAGAAAATACAAGAAAAAGAAAAGAAATATTAATAAGAAATACAAGTGTAGAGGTCCAAGAGCCTGAACAAAAGATTTCTTAGCTTTGCAAGTTTATGAAAGGCAAAAACTTCCAAAAGAAAACAAGGAGAGAGTAGCTATTCTAGGTGTACTTTTCTAGTCCAAAAGTAGGTCTTTTGTGGCATGTTTTTTATTTTTTATTTATTTATTGTTGTTTTATATTTATGTTTATAAGTATATAAAAGAGGTTTGAATGCTTAACAAGTAATGTTGTATTCATCTTTTTGTTTCTTTGTATTTATTTAATGATATTTATTTTGAAGTTTTTTTTAGATATATTAAAGTTGTTGTTTAAATTTATTTTTAATATATAATATTATTTTAATTTTTGTTTAACTTAAGTTATCCATGTTAAAAAATAAAAAATGGGTTTTACCTCTACTTGGTTAGCCGAAAAGATCACATCCCCAAACCATGTATGAACGAGGAATTTGGTGGCATTCCTTTTTATTTGATACTTGCAAGTACTACAACAATAGTTCATGAAACCAAACAGAGGTAAAACCTGTTTTCTTTAACATGGATAACTTAAGTTAAACAAAAATTAAAATAATATTATATATTAAAAATAAATTTAAACAACTTTAATGTATCAAAAAATAAAACAAAAACTTCAAAATAAATATCATTAAATAAAAACAAAGAAACAAAAAAATGAATACAACATTACTTGTTGAGCATTTAAACATCTTTTATACTCTTATAAACATAAATATAAAACAACAACAAATAAATCAAAACATCAAAAACATGCCACAAAAGACCTACTTTTGGACCAGAAAAGTACACCTAGAATAGCTACTCTCTCCTTGTTTTCTTTTGGAAGTTTTTGCCTTTCATAAACTTGCAAAGCTAAGAAATCTTTTGTTCAGGCTCTTGGACCTCTACACTTGTATTTCTTATTAATATTTCTTTTCTTTTTCTTGTATTTTCTTATTTGTTTTTCTCCTTTCCTCTTTCTACCTTTTCTTCTCTAAACTTGGGGGGTATTTATAAGGTTTTGCTAGGGTTTTGGGAGGTTTTGAATTCATTTGTGACATTATACCATTAAACAGTTTTACCGATGGGTTAATTCCGTCGGTGTAAGACACACAATTCATCGAAAATTTTTTTACCAACAGCATCACTGATGGAAACCGTCTGTCGGAATATTGATCGTCAGTAATTCCCATTTCTGTCACTACTTCTGTTGGAAAAAAAACACCGACAATCTTACAAACGGACAAAGCGCGCTAAAAAAAATTCTTGCTAGAACTTTACCGACAAAACTATACCGTCTATATTTCCACCGGTAAATCACCGACAGCCAGTCCGTCGATGATTGTGGCATGGGCAATAAATATTTCAGAACTCTCTGTAAAATACTGACGGATAGAGTCCGTCGGTATTGTCAATGGTAAATCACCGATGAAATAATGTCGTCGGTGATTGTGGCATGAGCAGTAAATATTTTTCAACTCTCTGTCTAATACCGACGGCCCTGTTCCTTCTGTAAGGCAGTTGGTATTTATTTAAAAATATTAAAAAAATTCTTTAGAATAAATATTTTTTTAAAAAAATATTATATTGATTAAAAGAAAAAAACTAATTAACCAAATAAAATTGCATTAAACATTAAAAATATAAAAATAATGTGAAATAATATTCATCCAAATAGTCATTACAAATTTAATGTGTTTCAAAAACAAAATTAAACTAGAATAACGACGGAGCTGGAGGAGGAGGAGGAGGAGGCTGGTTGTTCCCGGGACTATATGGCTAAAAAGGGGCTGCACATGTATCATCACCCATCCTTGATCTAATGTCCATTACCATTTGACATAGCTGATCATAATTCGTCAAGAGTCGTTCATATTGTTTTATCTTATCGGGTAAAAACCTAACTGTTCTATGTCGTCAAAAGAAATACCTTTTTAATATCGGGAATACGTTTTACGTATAATTCGTAATCCCTGATACTAAAACAAAACAAAATATTTTTTTTTGAATTTTTAAAATAATGGCCAAATTCTCGTGACTTTAATAAACTGGTTATTAAAGCAAAAATGCATGCTAAAACATATTTTTTTTTGAAATTTTCTTTGTTGTATGAAAATACAATATGATTTTATAATTTTTCAAAAAATGAAAATTTTGAATTTCTTTTTAGAATTGGGCTGGACCCAGCCCAACCATTTTGGGATGGGCCGGTGCTACCAGCCCATTAAACAGTGGATCTCTCCATTGTTCACCTACAACGTGAACAGTGGATAAGATGATGTAGAAGAAGAAGAAGGAGGTGGAAGAGGAGGGGGAAGCTGACTCGTGGCCGCTCACGGTCTTGCGGTGGCGGTGGCAAAACGCCGCTTTTGACGGCAGTGGAGGTGCCGACGATGACGGTTCTCACCATTTCTTCCCCTATTTTTTTTCTCTGTTTTCCTTCTCTGCTTCTTCTTTCTTCTTCTTTTTTTCTCTCTCGGTTCTCTCCTCTCTATCCCTATTCTGCTCCTCTCTTCTTTCTTTCTCTTTCTCTGTTTTCCTTCTCGTTTTCCTTTGTTTTTTCTTCACCCCTCGGTTTTTTCTCTTTTTTCCTATCTTCCCCTCCTTTTTGCTCTCTCTTCCCCTGTATTTATAGGCAAAAACAGGGGGGGAGGCCTGCTACCCCTGCCCAATCATGGCGCTAGGGTAGGGTGGCCAAGGCGGCCACTGTGCAGCCGCCCCAAGACCGCTTAAGGGACATGTTCCCTCTGTTTTTCTCCTCGTGGTAGGCCACGGGTCAGAACTTAGGCAAGTAGGGGGCTTCAATCAGCGTCTTTTTGAGTTTTAGGAGAGAGAGGGAGAGGAGAAAAGTAGGGGAGAAAATTCTTCTTCTTCCCCTACCTCGCGCGTCCATGGGAAGAAGAAGACCCATAATGCTGTTCAAAACGGCACCATTTGGGTCTTTTTTTTTTTAAACAGTGGATGAGACGACACCGTTTTACCCAAAATGCGCCGTTTCATTTAAAAGAAATGACGGAAAAATCATGCCAAAGTCCAAATCAGACCTCAATTTGTGATTTGTTCAATCAAGTCCTAAATTTCAATTTTGATTTTAAAAATCAAATCAATTGCATCCCTGCCAAATTCAATTGTCAGCCCTGAAGTTGGCCGCCTTTTTCACTTTATTCCTTGGTCTCTGATTTATGCAATTTCACCCTTAATTGATCAATAAACTTCCAATTTCTTCAATTTGGCCCCTGATTCCGTCAATTACAACCCCTCTATTTACGTGTGTTTTCCAGTTTGGTCATTGGTTTTGGATTTTTTTCAATTTAGTCCCTAATTGGCCATCAAACTTCAATATTTTTGCAATTAGGTACCTGATTTGACCAAATTAACTCTCAAAATTATAATTTGACCCCAGAATTTTAATTTCTCCCAATTAAAGCCCAAATTGACTTAAAAATCAATTTTTATTCCAATCAAACCCTACATAAATTTAATTAAACCTTCAATAAAATTTAATTGAGTCCATAAACATCGATTTTGGACTTTTCTTCCTCAAATTGAATTTTCTTTGTCAACGGGGCTCTTATCAGTCAACAAAATACTATCAAATTTTAATCTTTGTATTTTTTAACCTCCTTAACCAAATTATAGTCATTTTCAGGGTGCTCCAGCATCCTCTTCTCACTGCTATTATGTTTTTGTTTTTTTTTATCTCGAATATATATATATATATATATATATATATATATATATATATATATTGAAAGAGAAAAAGTGAATTTGGGGAATAACCCAAAAATGGGTTATGACAAGTATAAAAAAAACTAAAACCTAAACAAATTGACATTGAAAGGTCATCCTTAGCCATTTTCAGGGCGCTTCGACATCCTCTTCTCACTTCGCTATTATTTTTTTTTTATCTCGAATATAGGATGACCTTTTAATATGTTGAAAATTACAATCAAAACAATAAAAATTCGCACCAATTCTTGCAAAAACAAAACACAAACGACGAGGAGAAGAGAAGATGAAATGACGAACGGAGAAAAAATGAACCATAGGGGGGGCTGGGTTTCATACAACAATTTTACCGACGGAAATTAGAATAATATTTTCATGGCGGTGGCATTAAATTTCTGTCGGTATATTTTGAATTTCACACTAAAATTTTAAAGGTCCCTCCAGAATTTTTGAAGTCCGTCGGTATAGAGGTGTCAGAGCACGCGCATTGGAATTTGCAGTTGCCATTGGTGATTCCGTTGGTATCCATACCGACCGACCTAGCACTTTGACAGTCGCACGCACCTCTATGATGATATACCGAGGGTCTGTCCGTCGAAACAACGTTGGTGATTGTGGCATGGACAGTAAATATTTTGTAACTCTCGGTAAAATACCGACTGTCACAGGCCGTCGGTATGGTCGTCGGTGATTGTGGTAAATGCAGTAAATATTTTGCAACTCTCGGTAAAATACCGACGGACGGTTTCCATCAATATGGACGTCGGTATTTGTGTCATACGTTTACATATTTTGTTTGTATTGCCGATTTATCCTCCTGTGCAAACGCTTAAATTGCAACTTACCGCATCGCATAATAATAGCAAACAATTATAAAATAAATATTTCATGTTCTAAAATATCATCCATAATATTACATTATAAAAAAGGCTTTACACTTGAATTTTAATTGAATTTTCATGTTCTGATCATATTTAGTCAGGATTTTCCTCTTCGTCGTCAATTGAATTGTTATCAGCTCCATCGCACTCTTCAATGTGGTTACCATCATCTTCATCGATATTTGCTAGTCTACTAGAGCTCAAAACAACATTCAACTCCTCTATGTCAACATCAACAATAGTATCATCGAAAACATGAAAATTCAAATTTTCTTCTAAGTCAATTAAAGGAGCAACTCGATATGGTTCATCCAACTCACTAACTTGAAAGACTTCATCTCTCACATTTGTGTCTTCGTTCTCATCCTGAACAACCTCGACACGACCCCTGGGTTTTGTTTTTAAAACAGATAACCAATCAACTCTTGATCGGTTCTTTCTAAAGGAAGGGGTGTATGTGTAATAAACTTGTTGGCATTGCTTTGCGAAAACAAAGACATTGTTTACATTGCGGAGTTTAGCTTTTAAGTTGATTTCAATGAGACCATAGTGAGGATCTACTTTGATTCCACTGTCAGTTGTGTCGTACCAATAGCATTTGAATAAAAACACTCTATACTACTCGCTATGATATTGCAATTCGATGACCTCTTCTAATTTCCTATAGTAGTCAACTTCAAACTATCTACAAGTTGATCCTTTAATACAAACACTGATGTTATATGTCTTTCTTCTATGCCCGTATTCTTCAGTATGAAACATATATCCATTGACAAAATACTCGTTATAGCACTTGACTTTTCTTTCAGGGCCCAGGCTTAGTAAAGACAATGAAATAGCAAAGCACTACCTCCCATTTGATAAACCTTGTATATCAAATACAACAATAATCAATAAACGGACATTCTATAATATTGACATACAATTACCTTGCAAGAGATAATGAGTTTTTGATAGGACTTACATGTGTTCTAAACCACGTAGCCTGAGAAGTCCTCGTGTTGCCCCCTTCCTTTTTGCCAGTTCCCCAACCCGCTCTTTCTTTCTTTTATCGGTCCCCTGCTCCCCTACCCTTCATTTAATCACCTTTCCTTTCCTGCACGGTGATTCATCCGAGAGTAGCGAGGGACAGGGCGGAGGAGTGAAAGGCCCGGGGCGGGGACGCCACGATCTAAAGATCCGGTGGTCTGTGTAGCGATTCCATTGCTACTATAAGGGAAACGGACTCCGAAACTGTTGTAGAAATCTGGGCGCGATCTGACGGTCGGATCGCGGGTTATGGCTCTTTCGAGCCGCTGTTCTTGCCCGGTGCTATCCGGCCCGCTCCGGGGTCCCGGTCGCGATTCCCCGAGCCGGCGGTGCCCGAGCCCTTTTTCAGCTTGATCGGAATTGATTCTATGATTGAATAGCAGAAGTGCTACTTAGTAGTAGAAACTCGAGAGAGACAAACAGAGAGGGGACTCTACCTGCTAACTCCTAGGATGAGATTGTTCATCTTGTAATTGAAAGATCTGGGATTCGGTCAGCTGTGAGGTATTGGATAGTAAATATCATCGATGTTGCCTATAAGGTTTGTTGTTACCCAATTTTTGACCCATCTTTTTGATAAAATTTTCGGAGAATCCAAAAATAGCGAAAAACAACAAAAATCCAAAAAAAAAATACGTTTTTAATATATTTGCATCGTTTTTAGCATTTTCAACGTCGTCTAAAAAAGAATTTAAGTTTTCAAAGGTTTTTTGAACGCGTTCGACTTTTCACGCGTCATTTTTAAAATCATTGATTTTCCTCATTTAAGTCGACGTTGATATTGCTTGTTTTCAAAAAATACAAAAAAAATAAGAAAAATCAAAATTTACAAAAAAAGAGAAAGTTGAGGGACCAATTTTGAGGCTCAAACAATATTTTGCCTATATATAGCAGCCTTCAACACACATAAAAAAGGGGGGGGTAATTTTGGAAACATCAGAAAAAACCCTAAACCTATTTTTTGAAAGAGGGAGTGCCCCCTTCCCATTGAAGAAACGAGAGAGAGCAGGGGCGGCCGCAAGCCTCCCTTTCCCTGTTTTACAGAGGCTGGCCGCCCCTCCCTTTTGATTTTCTTCTTCCCCCTCCCCGTTTTCAATTTTTTCTCCCTTCAGCCAGCTCCTGAACCGAACCCCCCATTTGCCAAAAGTAGGTGTCCCCCTCACCATTTCCTTCCCCTCTTCACAGCTCCCTCTCGCCACGGCCTCTCCCCTTTCTCCAAGAGGCGGCGGCTCCATTTTTCCCTCAAACCGGCGCCATCATCCCTTCCTTTTTCTTCCAGCCGGACTCTCTCCAAGCCACAACTGCTACATAGCTAGAGCACATCCAAAGAACTCCCTTCCCCACACACGGCCAAGCTGGCCATTACAGCTCAAATAACCCGTCTTCTCCTCCAAAAACAGAGACCGACCACTCCCCGTGCAGCAGCACCGTCTCCCTCCCATAGAGCTCGTCACAGCGGCGGCGTCTCCAGCTCCTCCCCCCAGCAGTGGCAGCATCTTCTTCACCTTCGGTTCCTCCAACAGCAACGGTCGCAGACCAGCCAAGACCGGTCATCGCTTCCGCCCGTCATCAACGACCCAGCAGCGCCACCCCCTCTCGGCTGTCACACCTTCTAGCCGCCAGATCGGCCACCGTGGAGTAATCCTCGTTCATAGAAGATCCAAAGCAAAGGGCTCTCCTTCACAGCATAACCGTCTCCGGAGGAGAAGGAAAAATGGAACCAAAAGCAGATCTGCAAAAATGAAGAAGTAAAATCGATTGGCTTGTGTTTTTTTCTTCTTGTGCAGGTGACGGTGGGTGTCACCGCCGGCAGGAAGGTGAAGACGGGAGCAAGCTGTGGCTGATCCCTGCTTATTCGGTTTGCTCGCGGCGGCGCGTGAACCCACGCGCCGCCAGTGACGGTGGCGCGTGGGAAGACGCGCCGCCACTGTTCATAGACACAGAAGATGCCCAGAATTCCCGTGCACTGTTCCAGAAGCCTTAGGATGTTTTTGAGGGTTTATTTTTGTAATTTTCAAATTGATTAATGTAATATTTGTTTAGTTTGAATTTTTATTTGTATGTTGTGAATTTGGATGTAACAAAAAAAAGAAAAGAAAAGAAAAGAAAGAGAATAATAATAGAAAAAGAGATGTGTGTGGGTTTGTGTTTTTTTTATGTATGTTATTGAATAAAAAAAAATGAATTTAATATTTTAATTTATATGCACAAATATCTAAAGGACAGATAAAATCATGTTGTATTTTCCATAAATGTAGAACATGTATCTACATATATTTTGGGAACTAATAACTGATTTATCAAAGCCTTAGAATTGGGCTAAAATTTTATTTTTAAAACGCATCAAGTCCACGAAGCGGCTTACCTCGGGTAGGGTGCGTTAGGGGTGCTAATACCTTCCCTAACCACAACCAGTCCCTTACCCGTGAATCTCTGACAAGATCAGTACATCAGGTTTCCTAGTAGCCCTTAATAAATTACTAGGTGGCGACTCCAACGAACCAATCAAATCAAAACGAACAAGAAATGAAAAGAATCGCCAGCCGATGCCGCGCGGATTTTTTTTCGACGTGCGACAGAATGGCGACTCCACTGGGGAAGGTATTGTTTTCAACATTATTGGACTAAGCTTTGTATATTTGATGTGTTTATGTTTTTGCATTGTTTTTTTTATCCATTCATTTTGTAGAATTGTCTCGTGCATCACATAGTGTAATTTTTTTTTTTAAAGCACACAAGCTTCAAGGTAGGAGGGGGACTAGCAGCTTACCTTATGACTTTTAGTCAAGGTTTAAGTTTGTGTAAACCCCAACTCTTCGTTGAGTGCTTAGGCCGGTAACGCAGTTGGTACATGTGCCATCTCATTGCCTCTTTGGGCCCCTATATTGCCTTCAAGAGGGGTGATCACTGGGACAACGAGAGACCCTTTTTTGAGAGACCAAGTAGTAAACCTACCTTTTGTCTCACTTAAAAAGATTAGAACCCGCTTTAGGATGTGTGCTTCGTATACATTGTTTTGCATCGGGGCAAACCTTTCTTGAAGCATCTTGAACTCAAGAATTTTGGGTGACCCAATGGCCGTCACTCGAGAAAATTTTCATTGTAGAGTTTGGGCAAGAATCAAGATTCTTGTTTCATCATACAAGAGTTACGACCATATGTCACCCCTCGAAGGGCAAGTTCATCATATAGTTTACATGTTCATACATTTATCATGCATGTACCGGGAGGAAAAATAGGTTCCCCCATCCGAGATGTGCTACACGCGAATGAAGAAAGATGGTAGAAGCGAAGAAAGTTGTCGGAGAGAGGCTCATTGTCAAAAGGAAGTTGAGAGCATCAGAGTTGAAGTAGCTAGAATCAGATCTGCTTGAACAAGTGTAGAGCATCAAAGGGAAAGGGAATGTCTACACAGTCTTATGTGGGAACACTGCTGGTCCATGTCCCATTGAAGTTACACCTCTTTTCGATCATGAATAATTGCGGCAATGCCTTCGATCATCGGCTAATGACAACCTCTGTTCTTGTTCGGTTGCATTGTTAATTGGTCATCGCCTCCACATCTTCCAATGGCACCAAATAACTGCTAGCCTTCATGCATGGTGCGTTAGTCTTCTTTGAAGTTACCCCACATTGAGCTCAATTCCGGTTCGGCGGCACAAGATGCTGATCTTAACCATGATTATACACGAACTTCTATGTGGCGAGCTCTCTCTATAGAGATTTGTTTGTGGATCGCCGATGTGGGGAATGCAAGAGGGTATGTAGTAGTTTCATATGCTTTGAAACTTTCTCCCACCGAGTGGCACCAACAAAACATTGTAGTAGGCGGAAGAGTCGGACTGGGTCCGAAAATGTTAGCAAGATCGTCAAACTTCAATGTGGCGAGCTCTCTCTAAAAAAATCCGTTTATGGCTCCGCAAGTTGGGAATACAAGAGGGGATTTATTAGTTGCATATGCTATAAAAATCTCTCATCGGTTTCAGCCCAAAGACACGTGGGGGGTTGAAGAGCCAAACACAGTCGGAAAAAACATGAGTAGACATCAAACTTCTATGTGGCAGAGCTCTCTTTGTAGAGATTTGTTTGTGGATCTGCCAGTGGGGAATGCAAGAGGGGATGCGGTACTTTTATATGCTACAAAAATTTGTCTCATCGGTTTCAAACTTTGAAACACCGGAGTAGGCCGAAGAGTCGACCTAGTCCGAAAGCATGAGCAAATCATCAAACTTTGACGTGGCGAGCTCTCTCCACAAAAACCCGTTTGTGGCTCGCAAGTGGGGAATGCAAGAGGGGATGCAGTACTTTCAAATGCTACAAAACTTTGGCTCATCGGTTTTAGCACCGAAACACTTGGAGTAAGCCGAAGAGTCGGACCTAGTCCGAAAACATGAGCGATCGTCGAACTTTGACGTGTCGAGCTCTCTCTACAAAAACCCGTTTATGGCTCGCAAGTGGGCAATGCAAGAGGGGATGTAGTAGTTTCAAACGATATGAAAATTTACCCTACCGGTTTCAGCATCGAAACAACTGTAGTGGGCGGTAAAGCCGATTTGAGCTAGAAAACAAGAGCAAATATGGAACTTCACCGTGGCGAGCTCTCTGCGCGGAAATGCATTTGTAGCTACGCAAGTGGAGAATCCAAGAAGGAATGAAGTAGTTTTAGATCACCTACAAGTTTCTCCTACCGGTGTCGGCATTAAAACGCGGAAGTAGGGAAAAGAGACAGGACCTCGGCTGAAAAATAGGAAGAAGATTGAAACTTCAACGGAGCGAGCTCCCTCTACGGGTGTTTGTTTGCTTTGCTTGTCGGTGAGGGATCGAAGAGGAGACAAAGGAGTTTCATATTCAGCAGTTTCTCCTCCAATAAAAACAATGCATCATTTCACACATTGACGGTGACAATCTTTGCAAGTTTCTAGGCGCGCCAAGATTACCTAGGCGGTGGAAATTTTCCAACAACCCTCAACCAACCACAACAACATTGGAAGAATGACATGATGTTGTGAAGATCATCGAAAGAATTGAGCGAGCTATGAAGAAGTGAAGGATTGAAGGTTTTGCCACGGATTCCAGAACTGTGAAGAAAGTTGAATCAGAAGATGACTCTCAATTGAGAAACCTCGGTTATTTTGCCTAGTCAAGTCTCGCTCAAGCATCAACTACTCCAATGTCTTTGCCAAAGATAGACATTCCTTTGCCATGTGGGTTTATTTACCAAAGCATCCGCGATTCCGGACTTTTGCCCGACTCGACACATCCCATGCAACCACCGTTTTCTAGGTGGTATAATCCGAACAAGAGATGTGTTGTCATGGTGAGGGTCTTCACCATTTCAATTGAACGGTTGCAAGAATTTCAAGAAGCGAGTCCCGAAGTTGGTGAGCGGGAGACGAGTGGAGTTTGCGAAGGAGGGTGTCATTGGCTATATTGACCCCCGAGCATCCTCGGAATGACGAGTGATCGAAATTGCTAGGCAAAACACGAGATATTGCCAAAGAAGCCGATCTAAGAAGGGGGTTAAACTGTCAATCATTTTTGTTTTGGATTTTTGCCCTTCTGCATTTTGTTTTGGGGTCACATCTCACCCTTCAACGAAACATGTCTTCTCTTTGTCTTGTTGTTGTTTTGAAATCAAGCGATGTTTCTTTCAAAGACTTTTGAAAAAATATTTTGATCAAACTCCAACATGCAAAGTTTAATCATGAACATTAAAAGTATTTTCATTGCAAAAATGACTCGATGCACGAAAATGACATGAGGTGACCAAAGAATTTTGAACTCATACCTCCCGAAACCGAACCACATCATGTAGCTAAATTTTAACGGTATGCATAATGACATGTAGTGGATTCGGTAGTTATGGACTCGTGAATCATTGACTCTTACAAGTCCCAATCATTACACTAGATGAGGTCAAAATTTATCGGTTCTAACCGACCTTGCTTGAAATGAGAAAAGGCCATCTTTGTTATCCTTTCGCATTTCTTGAAATATTATCCCTTACGGTCCCATTTTGAGCCTGGTAAAGTATTTTCTTTCAAAAAGAAACCACGACTAGGATCATACCCCACCTGCACGGGGCAAATGAGAGATATTTTGAAGACACTAATAGGATTAATGGATAAAAGAAAGGCTTAGAACAAAAGTCCAATGATTAAGAAAGTGCTAGAAGAAGAAAAGCTATAGATTGAGGGCCATCCAAGAAAACTTTGAGGAAGGCTATGTAAAAGTCAAAAAAAGAAAGAAAGAAAGAAAGAAAAGTGGAATGGAAGGAGAAGACCTATCATTTCTAAGAGGAGCAAATGAAATTTCAATCAAGGAAAGGCACAACAAATGCCAAAAGTCAACACCCGAGAAAAAAATCAAGTTTAAGGTATTTTGGTGTGTCTAGGATGAAGCCTCGATGTCTTCAAAAAGATTAGATTGATTATTCATCAAAGAAAAGTGGATTTTCATTATGACTTATGTTAAGAGAAATCTGATCTTTGAGATTAACAATGTCATATGTCACTTTCTCTACAATGACCATAAGAGAAAGAGAGTTGATGAATAGTTGATGTTGATCCTAGGTCTTTGAAACCCTCAAACACCTTTTGAGCCTGAATGTTCCTTTCTTTCATAAGCCATAAACCATAGCCTGCATTACGTGCTTTAAAAAGCCCTTTTTAATCAAGTAAGCAATGCGAACCGATAAATGACGATCTTAAAACTTGAAGAGCTTTTCCATAAGAGTCGTGGCTTCATGAATTAAGCTACGGTTATTATGCATGCGATAAAATTGGTGCTAAAAAAGAAAACAATCTTTCTTGATGAATCCTAAAGTTTTGACTTGAGTCTTTTGTTTCTTGAAATTCACGAGAAGGTCACCTCATCGCAGAGACCATCAAAAGATATACCCAAGATCAAAGATTAAAAGCGACACAAAGAACCATGAAAAAAGTTATTTTAATCTTACAACGGGTCATTTTTGTTTTTCGAAATACAAGACAATCAAAGGAGCGCATTGAATAGTGTGTGTTGGATCTTTGACCGAAGAAACTTGATTTTCAAAAAAAAAATACTTTCAAAAACCGACATCTCTCGATTTCATTTCAACAATTAGACTTGAATAGATATGACCGTTGAAATATGAGATTTGATTCTAGAACAGAAAGATTGTCAAACAAGAAGAATATCGATCGAGTTTGCAAAATCCTTGACAAGAATGACATCAACACTTCTTGACACTCTTTGAAACGTTGACCACACAGGGGGCAATACGGTGGACCACGAGAAGGAAAACAAAAGGTATTCAGATCAGTGGGGGCAAAGAAAGAATCGAACGATGAGTTGGCGAAGTCCATCAAAGTCATTCCGGAGATCACAAAAAACCATTTGGTTATAGACGGAAGAATGAGCATGCTCGGATCATATTGGAGGCAATGTTGTTCAAAGACAATCCATGATTTAGTGAACTTCAAAGACAATTGATGAGCAACGCTGCACTTAAAAGATATTTTCATATCTTCATCTTGGTTTATCATCCCCAACATAGCTATGACTTTTGAGCGATGTTATCACATAGTCGCATTTGAATGAATGTTAGAAGGCTGCACCCACTAAGACTGACTGTGGGGCCATTTGTTTTGAAGCTCAAATGCGCACTTCACCGCATGAATATGGGTGATGAACATCATTGATGATGCCGGTGCATTTCTTTTCATAATCTGATTTGACAAGATGAGAGGAATCCATAGAGAAGAACATTGAGTTTACAACGATGAGTTTTTTATTGCAAGCTATGAGATGCATGTCCGGATGACTTGGCGGTTTCAAGAAGGTTGATGATAACATATACTTGAAAAGTATTGCTTCAATTGGAGGCAAGTTCATGACCGGTCGACCATCTTGAGGGGTGTTGGCATAATGCACACAACCAATCGAAAGATGATTTTCAAAGAATCCGGGAGAGAAAATCCTTCATGATGAATCAAGCAACACCACACTTGGGGGCACGGTCAAGCTTGATAAACAAGGAGAGCAAGAACCGTCGAAGACAACCTAAGATAGGCACTTTGCATTTACAACGAGGAAGGCTAGCACGCAAATGAGCCAATGCATCGAAAGAATAAAGAAAGCTTTGGAATGCAAACAAAGGCACCCTATGACGATGGATCATCAAAGGGGGGACCTATATTTCGCATCGAGTAAGGATGCATGCATGTCATCTAACCTCAAAGCATTGCACCTACTTGTGATTTGTTACGAAAGATTCTCAATGAAGTCCAGCAAGATTGTGGACAAAGAAAGAATCATTGAGTTGAGGATGACAAAGAATTGGTTTAGATCCTGGAACGAGAAGAGAATGAGATGAACCTCGTCAGTAGGAGAATCTCAAAGAAACGAGGAGATTAACCCCGTCATCAAAAGGAGTCTTCAAGTCAACTTGCAACCGAAAGCGCCAAGTTTGTTAGCCTTATCCTGCCAGGACTGCTCCAACCAAGTCTTTTTGCCAGGTGAGTCACATTCTATCTTTGGGTAGGTCACCCGTAACAATGAGACCATTTTTTTTGAAAAAAACATCATTTTTCTAGGTAGGTCACCCATCACAATGAGACTACCATCTTCCATTTGGGTAGGTCACCCATTATAACGCGACCACTTCACATTTTTCTATCTTCCACCTGGGTAGGTCACCCATTATAACACGACCACTTCATATTTTTTTTATCTTCCATCTGGGTAGGTCACCAATTATAATGAGACCGCACTTCACATTCTTTCCATTTGGGTAGGTCACCCATCATAATGAGACCGTTTTCCACATTCTTTCCACCTGGGTAGGTCACCCATTACAATGAGACCATTTTGTTACACATATTCTTTATTTTGGTTTAATGAGGTCGCGGATGGGATCTCATGTAGCTTTGGTTAAAGGAAATCGCCGGATGGGATTTCGGGTTGACCAAGTTGCACACTCTTTTTTGGTTTTGATTGAATGAGGTTGCCGAGATGGGATCTCATGTAGCTTTGGTTAAAGGAAATCGCCGGATGGGATTTTAGGTTGATCGAGTTACGCACTTTTTTTTGGTTTTGATTTAAAGGAGGTCGCCGAGATGGGATCTCACGTAGCTTTGGTTAAAGGGAATCGCCGGATGGGATTTCGGGTTGACCGAGCTACACACACAGATTTCGGTTCTGGTTAGAGGGGATTGGCGAAAGGAATCTTAGTCTATCCTAACCATAGAAGCTCTGGTTAGAGGGGATCGGCGAAGGGATCTCAGTCTAGCCTAGCCACGAAGAGACTTTGGTTATGGTTAAAGGGGATCGGCGAAGGGATCTTAGTTTAACCTAATCACGAGAGGATTTTGGTTCCCGTTAGAGGGATTGGCGAAAGGAATCTCGATCTATCCTAACCACGGAGGATTTTGGCTCGGTTAGAGGGGATCGGCGAAGGGATCTCGGTCTAGCCTAGCCACGAAGAGACTTTGGTTATGGTTAAAGGGGATCGGCGAAGGGATCTCGGTTTAACCTAATTGCAAAGGATTTTGGTTCGTTGAAGGGGATCGGCGAAGGGGTCTCGGTTCAGCCCAACTACACGATTTTGGTTTTGGTTAAAGGGGATTGGCGAAAGGAATCTCGGTTTATCCTAACCATACGGGAGTTTCGGTTACGGTTAGAGGGGATTGGCGAAAGGAATCTCGTTCTATCCTAACCGCACACGGGAGTTTTGGTTCGGTTGAAGGGGATCGGCGAAGGGGTCTCGGTTCGGCCCAACCACACGATTTCGGTTACGGTTAGAGGGGATTGGCGAAAGGAATCTCGGTCTATCCTAACCGCACACAAAAGTTTTGGTTACGGTTGAAGGGGATCGGCGAAGGGGTCTCGGTTCAGCCCAACCACACGATTTCGGTTACGGTTAGAGGGGATTGGCGAAAGAAATCTCGAGTCTATTCTAACCGCACACGGGAGTTTTGGTTCTCGGTTAAAGGGGATCGGCAAAGGGATCTCAGTTTAGCCTAACCACGCAGAATTTAGCTTTGGTTAAAGGGAATCGCTAGATGGGATTTCAGGTTGACCGAGCTAGACACCAATTTTTGTTCTTGTTAGATCGCCGAGATGGGATCTCGGGTAAACCCAATCAAAAGGGCAGGTCGCCCCCGAAAATAGACCAAAGTGAGTGTGTGGGCAGGTCGCCCCTGAAAATATACCAGTGTGAGTGTGTGGGTCGGTCGCCCCTGAAAATAGACCACTTTGAGTATGTGTGGGCGGGTCGCCCGTGAAAATAGACCGAGTGTGAGTGTGTGGGCGGAGTCGCCCTTGAAAATAGACCACTTTGAGTATGTGTGGGCGGGTCGCCCCTGAAAATAGACCACTTTTCTTCAAAAGGGGCAGGTCGCCCAAGATAATGAGATTATTTTTGTTTTGTTTTCTTTACAAAGCTTACTATGCGAAACATCGAGGAGTTTTGCTTCGTAAGCATTGTAAAGAGGGGGCATCGTTGTTACCCAATTTTTGACCCATCTTTTTGATAAAATTTTCGGAGAATCCAAAAATAGCGAAAAACAACGAAAATCCAAAAAAAAAAATACGTTTTTAATATATTTGCATCGTTTTTAGCATTTTCAACGTCGTCTAAAAAAGAATTTAAGTTTTCAAAGGTTTTTTGAACGCGTTCGACTTTTCACGCGTCATTTTTAAAATCATTGATTTTCCTCATTTAAGTCGACGTTGATATTGCTTGTTTTCAAAAAATACAAAAAAAATAAGAAAAATCAAAATTTACAAAAAAAGAGAAAGTTGAGGGACCAATTTTGAGGCTCAAACAATATTTTGCCTATATATAGCGGCCTTCAACACACATAAAAAAAGGGGGGTAATTTTGGAAACATCGAAAAAACCCTAAACCTATTTTTTGAAAGAGGGAGTGCCCCCTTCCCATTGAAGAAACGAGAGAGAGCGGGGCGGCCGCAAGCCTCCCTTTCCCCTGTTTTTACGCGTAGGCCGGCCGCCCCTCCCTTTTGATTTTCTTCTTCCCCCAGCACGAGATCTTCCCCCTCCCCATTTTCAATTTTTTCTCCCTTGACCGGCTCTCCCGAACCGAACCCCCCATTTGCCAAAAGTAGGTGTCCCCCTCACCATTTCCTTCCCCTCTTCACAGCTCCCTCTGCCACGGCCTCTCCCCTTTCTCCAAGAGGCAGCGGCTCCATTTTTCCCTCAAACCGGCGCCATCATCCCTTCCTTTTTCTTCCAAGGACTCTCTCCAAGCCACAAGCGCTACATAGCCGAGCACATCCAAGCAACTCCCTTCCCCACACACGGCCAAGCCGGCCATTACGGCTCAAATAACCCGTCTTCTCCTCCAAAAACGAGACCGACCACTCCCCGTGCGGCGGCACCGTCTCCCTCCCATAGAGCTCGTCACGGCGGCGGCGTCTCCAACTCCTCCCCCGGCCGGTGGCGGCATCTTCTTCACCTTCGGTTCCTCCAACAAGAAACGGTCGCGGACCGGCCAAGACCGGTCATCGCTTCGCCCGTCATCAACGACCCAGCCGCGCCACCCCCTCTCGGGCATCACACCTTCTAGCCGCCAGATCGGCCACCGTGGAGTAATCCTCGTTCATAGAAGATCCAAAGCAAAGGGCTCTCCTTCACAGCATAACCGTCTCCGGAGGAGAAGGAAAAATGGAACCAAAAGCGAGATCCGCAAAAATGAAGAAGTAAAATCGATTGGCTTGTGTTTTTTTCTTCTTGTGCGGGTGACGGTGGGTGTCACCGCCGCGGCGGGGAAGGTGAAGACGGGAGCAAGCCGTGGCCGATCCCCGCTTATTCGGTTTGCTCGCGGCGGCGCGTGAACCCACGCGCCGCCGTGACGGTGGCGCGTGGGAAGACGCGCCGCCACTGTTCATAGACACGAGAAGATGCCCGGGAATTCCCGTGCACCGTTCCGAAGCCTTAGGATGTTTTTGAGGGTTTATTTTTGTAATTTTCAAATTGATTAATGTAATATTTGTTTAGTTTGAATTTTTATTTGTATGTTGTGAATTTGGATGTAACAAAAAAAAGAAAAGAAAAGAAAAGAAAGAGAATAATAATAGAAAAAGAGATGTGTGTGGGTTTGTGTTTTTTTTATGTATGTTATTGAATAAAAAAAAATGAATTTAATATTTTAATTTATATGCACAAATATCTAAAGGACGAGATAAAATCATGTTGTATTTTCCATAAATGTAGAACATGTATCTACATATATTTTGGGAACTAATAACTGATTTATCAAAGCCTTAGAATTGGGCTAAAATTTTATTTTTAAAACGCATCAAGTCCACGAAGCGGCTTACCTCGGGTAGGGTGCGTTAGGGGTGCTAATACCTTCCCTAACCACAACCGAGTCCCTTACCCGTGAATCTCTGACAAGATCAGTACATCAGGTTTCCTAGTAGCCCTTAATAAATTACTAGGTGGCGACTCCAACGAACCAATCAAATCAAAACGAACAAGAAATGAAAAGAATCGCCAGCCGACGCCGCGCGGATTTTTTTTCGACGTGCGACAAGGTTGTTCAAAATTATATGAGTTTATGATATCAAAATATATAAATAGTACACTCTTGACAAAGTTTAAGTAGTACATTTACTTACTTAATAAAAGGTCTCAGCTCATCACAGTTAAATAGAACATAATAGTGTGCTTGTCTGAACTCTATTTCAGACAGATATCTTTTCCTTACGGCATTTTTAGGTGTGGGTCATCTAGGATTGGAGAATATTGACAAGTTTCCACTTAAAGGCACTTCACCACCATCATCATGCCATGGAACACTGTTGATTCTCGTTCTCAAATGAGGTTCGAAATAGTACGAGATAAATGTTGAGATCTCCTCAACAATATAGGCCTCACATATTGAAGCCTTAATATGCACCTTGTTCTTAACCTCTTTTTTTTTAGATTGAATAAGTACCTATATACATATAGAATTAAACAAAAATTATCAATTAAAAAAAATGAAAAACTTTTAATTATGAATTACATTGCAACTGCAATATCTAACCTCTCGAATGGATACATCCATCTATATTGGATCGGTCCTCCAACTTTTACCTGATACGGTAAATGTACGGGTAGATACTCCATTGAGTCAAAAAATGATGGAGGGAATATCATCTCAAGTTTGCATATTTTCTCGACAATATTCATTTCAAGCCTTTCAATGTGATCAACATTCAACTTGCTGGAGCATATATCTCTAAAGAAATGACTGATCTCCGTGAGTGCATCCCATATCCCCTTTGGCAACAAATCACGAAAAGCTAATGGAATGAGTGTTTGTATAAACACGTGGTAGTCATGACTCTTCATTCCATATAATCTGTATTCCTCCATATTAACCAGCTTTGATATGTTCGAGGCATGTCTATCGGGAAAATGCAGACTCTTAAGCCATTTGAAGACTAGTAGTTGTGCATTTTTCTCTAACACGAAGTTTGCTCTGGGTTTTGCAACCCGTGACCTATCAAAAACTAACTCCATATATTTGCGGTTACAGAACAATGTTAAATCCAATATAGCCTTGATGTTGTCATTTGTCTTCCCCTTCACATCTATGACGGTGTTGAAAATGTTCTCAAATACGTTCTTTTCTATGTGCATTATGTCAAGGTTATGGTAGAGAAGATTGCTCTTCCAATAAAGAACCTCCCAAAAAATACTTCGCTTTACCCAATTATGAATCAAACCAAAACCAGGAAACTTCTGCTTACCTAATTGGAAATCAAACACAATGTCACCGTACTTTGATACAACATCATGCAATTCGTCACCAGAAAGACATGGGGGTGCAACATCCTTTTCAACTCTGCTAACAAAAAAATCATTTTTGTTCTTTCTGTACTTGTGATTCGTTGGCAAGAAATGACGGTGACAGTAAAAAAAAAAGCTTTACCTCCATTTGTTAGCGTGAATGCCTTGTTGTTTTCCATACAGTATGAACATGTTAGTTTTCCATGCCTGCTCCAACCAGAAACCATTCAATAAGCTGGGAAATCATTGATAGTCCACTTCAAAGCCACTCTTATAACAAAATTATGTTTCCTCGATATACCATAAGTCAAAGCTCCGGAGGACCACAACTGCGTCAACTCATCAATCAACGGTCGAAGACAAACATCTATATTTCGGCCTAGACTGCTCGTACCTAGTATGACCATAGATAAAAATATGAACTCCGACCTCATACACATCCCCGGTGGCAAGTTATAAACCGTCAGTATGACTGGCCAACAAGAATAAAAAGCAGCAAATTATCCGAATGGGTTGAATCCATCTGTACACAACCCAAGATGCACATTCCTTGATTCAGCTGAAAAGTGAGGATGCACACTGTTAAAGTGTTTCCATGCTTCGCCGTTAGAAGGATGCACCATCACTCCATCAACCGTATTATGTAATTGGTGTCATGTCATGTGCTCAGCAGTCCTTGGTGACATGAATAACCTCTCGCAATCTAGGTGTGATTGGGAAGTATCTAAGTTTCTTATATGCCACGAGATTCTTTCCCATGCCAGTTCTGGGTTTGTAACGGGAATGCCCACATGTCATCCACTCGGTCAGCTCAGCATTTTCAAGGTAGTAAATCATGCAGAAGTTAGGGCACATGTCAATTTTCTGGTATCCTAAACCGAGGGGTTTCATCATGGACTTAGCAGCATAGAAGTTCTCTTTAAGCTTGTTCTTTTTAGATAAAATGCTTCTCGCCCATTCCATAATTTTGTCATAACTAGCCTCACTCAACCTTGTGATCTGACTTGATGGTGAACACCGTGCTATGGGCGATATTTACTATGGTTCGTGCCATCCCATAATGGTTCGTCAGAATCTTTCAATAGATCAAAAAACCTTCTCGCATCCGCATTAGATTCTTCTTCTACGATTGGACATTAACTGACATTACCTTGATTCATTCTCATTGCATCCATAGCCATATTCCTGTAAGGATTACTATTGTCATTTTCAACTTCATGCATGTTGCTAGCATTAAAAGTTGACCCAACCACCCTTTCTACCATGCTCTTATTAGGATCATTAGGAACAAATAGTTCTCCGTGTGCATACCAACACATGTAATCCTTTATGAACGTTTTGGTTAGAAGATGCATTGTTACAACATCTGAATGCAGAAACTTTTTATTTTTACACTTCCTGCATGGACACCTAATACCGCCATCAGTAAAATTCCTCGGAATAGATGTTGTGAAATTAATAAAACCCTGAACCCCATTATAATAATCCATCCTCTGCAATCCTTGGGGTGCGTCTCGATACATCAATGAACGATCATCCATGACTTCTATTGAACCTCTATAAAATTATGATGACAACATGTATTAATTAACTATGTCACGTAAATAAATTTGCAAACATATTGGTTTGCCCTGACATTATCCAACAAACTAAAAAAACACTTATGTTACATATTCATTATCAATTATCAATTATCAACGTCTATACAAATTTATACATATATAAATGTACGGAAATCACAACTCCGCAATAGAATTGATAAAAATTAAAATGGACCCATTAAACAAACTATTATTTATTTCATTACAACACATCTAATTCGGTGTAATTCAAACAAAGTTTCAACAATTTACAAACAAATACAATTTTAAAAAATCTAAAACAAACTATAACAACTATAAAATTATACATTCATACTACAAGTTTCTTTGACAAATAACAATAAAACAAGTACATACCTTAACAAAATACATATACTAAAAAACAAATTGACATTTAAATGTTAAAATTAAAAAGGATAGATTTACTTACAAAAAATGATAAAATCCATAATAAATCGGAGAACGGATGTTGTGACCACATACAAAAGTATAAGAAAGATAAGTGCTTGTGTTAAGAAGAGAGGGATATTTTTAGGGGGCTGGGTGGTTGTGTGCAGTTTGGGAGGGGAGAGTTGGGATGGGGAAGAAGAAAGAGAAATAGAGTAGGAGAGAGTCGGCAGAGTGTGGATATATTGGCTTTTACCGATGGAATTACGACGGACACGTCCTGTCGGTATACCCGTCGATAATTCTGACGGTGAATGGGCCACGTAACTGTACGGAGATCCCGGTTTGCATCCCTCGATCATTCTATCTGTAAAATCATCTGAAAAAGTTCCACGTCATCAAATTGTTTTTTTGTTTCAGAATTCTATATATTTCGTCAGCATTTCGGTTGGTAAATGCCGACAGAATTATTCCGTCGGTATCTACCGATCGAATTGCCAACGAAATCTATGTCGTTGGTAATTATTACTGACAACAAAAGGTCTGTCGGTATAGACCGATAAAATTAGAGACAGAATTATATTCGTTGGTAAAAATTACCGACAAAATAATTTTATTGGTAATTCCATTGATTTTCGTTGATTTTCTGGTAGTGTGACCTCTTGTTCTTGAAATAAAGGTTGTAAACCCTTAAAAAGAACCCATTGAGGAGCCTTTGTGTGTGAACACATGAAAACCAAATTTTTTTTTGCATAATGGTTGCCCTATTAGGGCTAGCAAGTTGCCCACTTTCGAGGCCTCTTCAAAGCAATTATGACATCATCGTCGCATGTGACCTTTTGAAGGTTGTAGAGGTGGTGCACACCTTGCATTTGGATCCAACCTTGCTCAATTTGAAGGTCTATAACTCCACATCATGTGTTTGAAAGTTGCCAACTTGATCAACCCGAAATCTGGAAATTGAGTGATGGCTGATCAAGGACAAGATGTTGGGGACTTCTATGGACAAATAGGGATATAAACATCAAATTTTATGGAAATAGAGTTGTAGAGGGGATGTTCCTCTTCCATTTGCAAAAAACCTCACCCCATTTAGAGGTCTAAAACTCCACAACGAGCTCTTGAAAGGTGCCAACTTGATCATCGTCAACTACCAAGGAAGAAGATGAACGGAAGCTGAACGACAGGTCGTCGAGGTTAAACCCAAGAAATTAGGCTTTTTAATTTGGGATTTGGTAAAGTTTTAATTTAGTCCATATTCTTTCAATTGTGGTACATGCACCCTTAATTGACAGAAAGACTTTTAATTGTATGCAATTTAACTCCCGCCAAACTCAATTATCAGCCCTTAAGCTGGCTGCTTTTTTCGTTTTGGTTCTTGGTTCTGAATTTGTGTATCTTGACACTCAATTGACCAACAAACTTCTAATTTCTTCAATTTGGCTCATGATTTGGTTAATTTCAACCCCTATATTCACGCGCCTTTTTCAGTTTGATCTTTGGTTTTGGATTTCTTCAATCAAATCCTTAATTGTCCATCAAACTTCAATATTTATGCAATTAAGCTCATGATTTGATCAAATTAACTCCTAAAACTTAGAATTCGACCCTTAGACTTTAATTTCATCCAATTAAAGTCTAAATTGACTTTAAAAATTAATTTTTCTTGCAATTAAGCCTTTAATAAATTAAAATAAACCTTGAAAATTCTTAAACATCCAATTTTAAATTTTCCTCCTCAAATTGAATTTTCTTTGCTAATAGGACCTTCATCTGTCAAAAATACATTGTCGAAGTTTTTAATCTTGTTTATTTTTTAATCTCTAAAATGGATAACAACACTTGTTGATTGACTTCTCTAGGAGTTATGATAATTAATGTTCTTGTATTATTTATTCGGCCTGTGGAGGGTTAGTGTCTCTAATATTAATTATGATACATGATTGTATTCCATGCATCTAGTTTCTAGCTTGGTACACATGCCTGAATTGCTTTCTATGAGTTCAATGCATGCCATCTTTTGTTACCCATGGAATCCAAATCATTCTTAGTCTTTTGTTAGCCATGGAATCCAAATCATTGTCAGGATGTTGATTCAAGGGACTCTAGAATAAATTGCTTTCTATTTTCTCTCGTAATTCATCAAAAATAAAAATAAAAATTGTCTTCTATTTCAGGTTGTTTGTAAGAATGGATGTGGTGTACTTCTGGTTTTTCCCATCTTGCACATGGCACAGGCACCTATATCTCTATTGACTAGTCCCTTTCTTTACAAATATGCAACTTGGATATTGTTGGTCACAATTAAACAACAAACAATGATTTCCCATTATACATCATGAAGACATGCAAAGCCTTACCTAAGAAACTGAAAATTAAATTGTTAATTAGTAAACCAACAATCATTTCACCGTACTTCACGATGTATAGATTAAAGGTACGAGGGATGTACATGTGCCTATGTTGTCTGCACAAATCTTAATTGGTTGACTTAAAAAAACAAGAAAAGGAAAAATGATATGTTTATTCCCAGACGAAAACGTATAATCGGGCTTTCATCTAATTACTGGATGTTACTCAATTCATCCTTGACTTTTTCTCCTTCGAAATTAATCATTAAAAAAAGAAGAAGAAAACAAGGATCTATTTGTTTTAAAAAATATTATAAATTTTAATGGCTGAAGTTAACCGGGGAAAAATGCTACGTTACTTGTTACTTCAGAAATAGTTAGTGATAAGTACTAAAAAGAGAAATAGATATTAAAAAAAAGGAGAAAATAAAAAAAATAAACTATTTTTTAACTTAAAAGAGGATATTCTAATATTTTTATGATTTGAATGCTTATGTTGTGTATAGAAAATAAAAATAAAAATAAAAATAAAAAACCTATTTTTTTAACTTAAAAGAAGATATTCTTATATATTTGTAATTCGAATGCGATTTTTTCTTTTATGTTTGTGTATATTTTAACCAATGATATTTATTTTAAGAATAATATAACAATTTTCGTTAGCTAGCTAATGTTATGATAGATGTTGGATCCAATTGATAATATTTTTTATTTGCTCCTAGTAGAGAATCACCCGATAATTGAGGGACTCATATGTCTATATATATATAATCACCCGATAATTGATGATCGGAAATAGCTTGGAAAGAGGCAACATTCCCGGCAGCAATTACTCACCCATCACGTGGAAAAGGAGGAGATGGCGGCTATTCATCATCTTCATTGAGTCTTTAACTCTTACACGCACACATGCAACGCAGCATTCATATAATATGTCTCCCCATCTCCTTCGTAGGCCACCACCATAAATACCAATATTGGAGAAGAATATAATTTCTGAAAATGAAAACAAATTGAATTTATTGTATAGTTAAGTTGATCATGAGTACGTTTCCTTTGCAATATTGTGTTTGAATCAAATATCGAAAAGTAACTTTTGTGTACATGTGTTTTATATATATACTTGTTGTGAAGTAGTACATTGAACATGATTATTAAAATTTGTTCATCATAATGAGTTTATTTGAAAAATTTATAATTTAAAACTTAATCTTAATCAGTTTTAATTTATATTATTTTAACTTAGATAAATTCAGATAATTATAGTTGATCATAATTTATTTAACTTGATCAAATTTAATTTTGATTTCTCAAGTCAACATTAAAAAAATTAAAATTAAAATAATATTATTTTAATAAAAATATTGATATGAATTGATATAATTATCGACAAGTATATTCAATAACTTAATGATTCGGGATCTTCTTAGATTAAATCAAACCATTGTATTGGAATTGCTTACTATATATATATATATACTTTCATTCGTTAACATGATACAGCATGATCATATTGCCATTAACCACCTATTTAATCATGTTATCAATTACTTGTGGAACATCATAATTTACGAACAGTTTGTGTGCTCAACAACTTATCACATGGGATACGTTCATTTTTCTTCATCTAGACTCGTAACTTATAAGAATGCATGTGGCCGTACATATAATCACTACAAGTACATATGGAGACGTGCAAATTGTTAAAGTTCAAGATTGACATATTTAATTAATTTTAATTAGTAATAATCATTCGCAGCTGACAAATGTTCAAGCAACAGCAATCCCTAGCTAGCTACAATTTGGAGGAGTGGATACGAAACCACCGTACACTCCTCCCTATAAATATTTTCCCCAACTGCCATTTTTGTACCATCCAACTGAACTGCTGGCTAGCTAGCTCATAATTTCTCTCTTCTATGGCTAAGTTTGTTGTTTCATATGTAGTACTCTTCCTTTTCTGCATTTTTCAGCAATCAAATGCAGCTTCTGCATCCTATAATGTGATCAAGTTTGGTGCAAAACCGGATGGCAAAACTGACTCAACGCAACCCTTTCTTAAGGCATGGTCAGCTGCATGTAGCTCAGCTTCTCCATCCACAATTTATGTGCCTAAAGGAAGGTATTTGCTCAAGGCAACAGTGTTTAGAGGTCCATGCAAGAATAAAATTACGGTTCAGATAGATGGAACCCTTGTAGCTCCTACAGATTATCGTGCTCTAGGCAACTCAGGGTACTGGATTTTGTTCATAAAAGTCAATCGAGTTTCTGTCTTTGGTGGCACCCTTGATGCTAAAGGTGCTGGCTTCTGGGCTTGCCGGAAATCTGGACAGAATTGCCCTGTCGGAGCTAGGGTAAGTACTGTGTGTATCTATATATATATATATATATATATATATATATATATATATATATAGGCACACATACATACATTTGAAATTTAAAATCAATTTAATAATTTAACAAGTTGCATTATATATATTTTCAATTAATGCTAGAGATCCTTAACGTTCAAATAATAATAAAAAAAAAATTGCAGGGCATGCCCATGTGGTTTCATGTATTAATTAACTAACAACAGGATGAATTTGTTAATGCAGTCTATAACATTCAACTGGGCAAATGACATCCTGATTAGCGGCTTGACATCCATCAACAGTCAATCAATGCACCTTGTTATCAACAGTTGCAACAATGTTTTGGTCCGAAATGTGAGGGTAATTGCTCCAGACCAAAGCCCTAACACCGACGGCATTCACGTGCAAACATCCACCGGAGTTACAATCACTGGCAGCACACTTCAGACAGGAGATGACTGCATATCAATCGGTCCAAGCACTAGGAACATGCTCATGAGCAGCATTAAGTGCGGCCCTGGACATGGTATCAGGTAACCTATGTTTTCATCATTAGTGTCCTAAAACAGAAGAAATGTATTCAACAATGATATAAACATGTTCAGTTTAAGAGACTAAGAGACAGGGATATGGAGATAAATTCAGTATTTCTATGATGGTTTTCGACTGAAATTTATATTCTTTTGTCATAAAAAGATATGATAACATGTCTTGACTGTTTTAATTGCAAATTAAGAATCCTAGCCAGTACAACACTGAAGTGGTTCTGATTGATTGACTGATTAATTTGTTGTACATTAAATTTTTACAGCATTGGAAGTCTAGGCAAGGAATTCAACGAAGGTGGTGTAGAAAATATAACCTTAACAAATTCAATCTTCAGTGGGTCAGACAATGGTGTAAGGATAAAATCATGGGCTAGGCCCAGCAATGGATTCGTGAGGAATGTTGTGTTCCAAAACTTGATTATGAAAAATGTTGAGAACCCAATTATCATTGACCAAAATTATTGCCCCAATAACCAGGGCTGTCCTCGTCAGGTAATTAATTACCGTATCTCAATTAGCCAATTAATTAATGTATTTAATTCATATGATGAAATCTAATTAATTTGTTTTGTGTTTGATTTAATAGAGCTCTGGGGTGAAGATTAGTCAAGTGACATACAGGAACATACAAGGAACATCGGCAACACCAGAGGCAGTGACATTTCATTGCAGCCCCAGTAATCCTTGCAGGGGAATCAAATTACAAGACATAAAACTTACCTACTTGAATACAGCAGCAACATCATCATGTAAGAACATAGGTGGAACCAGCAGTGGAGTGCTTATGCCTGAGAGTTGTGTATAGTAATTAGGATTGATTGTTATCTTGATTATTTGGATTAGTGGGTGAAAGTGAAACACACCATGTGTAAGCAGCTATTAAAGCTAACATGATTGAGTGTGGCAGTAAATCCCACTGATACAAATGTTGTTGTTCAATTGTAGCCGTTGAATTTTGTATAAAAATATTGCATACCGAGTGCCCTTAAATATATTATTAATTTTATTGTCTCGTGACAATACTCAAAAGCTACACAAGTTTAATAAAGTAAATCATAAACCATTTTGATTTTTCCAATTGAAGAATCTCTATGAAACATATGATATTTATTTATATAAGCTAAAATCTATAAGGTGGGTCTTGTAGCTTTCTATGGAGATTGAATTCCATATCCAAGATCTTTATGTATGAGAGAGTACTGCCTAATTTCAACTCATGTGAAAGCTAACCTGGTCTTTGTCAAATGGGAAAATAGTTGTACCGTCTACCTCTCCTTTAATGTGGTAACAATCCTATATGTGTGTGTAAACCATATTATACTGAATAAATCTATACAAAGAAATTACAATATTTTCTATAACATAACACATTTTATAATACTGGGCAAGGAGTTGAAGAGAAATAGAAGCTTAATCTATTAATTAGCCAATTTTTTCTATTTATATATATAGAGTAATTTACAATAGTTAATGTGGAGATTACAATACTAGATTAAGCCTATTAATATTTCCTAGATATATACATCCTATAATATACCCCCTCAAGTTGAGGGTGGAGAATCGACCCAAAGCTTGAACCGAAAAATAATAAAAATAGCAGTAAGAAGTGACTTAGTAAAAACTTCTACAAATTGATCCTGAGAAGAGATAAAATGAATATGAATCTCTTTTTTGGCAACCTTGTCACGCACAAAATGATAATTAACCTCAACATATTTAGCACGAGCATGAAAGATAGGATTCACAGACAAATAAGTAGCACCGAGATTATCACACCAAATGGTAGGAGTAGAGACAAAAAGAATTTGCAGATCTCTTAATAAATACTAAAGCCAGATAACCTTAGTTATGTCATCTGATAAGGCTTTATACTTAACCTCGATAGAGGAGTGGGCAGTTCTGTGTTGCTTGCTTGATTTCTATGAAATCGGTGTCTGACCAAAGAAAACAAGGTAACCACTTGTAGACTTGTAATCATCAATACTATTTGCCCAATCTGCATCCCCAATCTGCATCTATAAAGCCATGTAGAGCAAAGGAGAAACTGTGAGTGATATGTAAGCCATAGGATGTCGTACCCCGAAAATAATGCAAAATACGTTTAATGACAGCTCAATGACAATCTGTACGAGAGCATGCATAAACTGACAAATTCTGTTAATAACAAAGTAGATATTTGATCTCGTAAAGATGAGATATTAAAAAGCACCCATGATTTGACAAAACCGTGTGGGATCAGAAAACAAGAAATGTGGCAGTATGGTAACTTTGGAGGTAGAGATAGGAGCATCAACAGGTTTGTAGGAAGTCATACCAACCTGAGTGAGGATGTCAAGAATATACTTATGTTGTCGTAACATCAGACCCATACCGGTGGACTGAACCTCAATACCCACAAAATAATGAACAACACCTAAGTTATGAAGCTTGAACTCTGAGCTCACCAACTATATTAGGCGGTGAAGCATAGTAGAGTTGCTACCCGTAAGTAAAATATCATCGACATAAATCAGAAGATAAAAGATATCAGCACCAACAGACAAGATAAATAAGGAGGTGTCAACCTTAGAAGCGTGGAAGACAATACAAAGCAGAAAATCACTTAGACGACTGTAGCATACCCACTGAGCCTATTTTAAACCATATAAAGACTTATGCAATTGGCACACATGAGAGGGAAGAGCAGAGTTAACAAAACCTAGAGGTTGTTTAATGTAGACCTTTTCCACAAGGATGCCATTGAGAAAGGCATTATGGATATCAAGTTGATGGATCTTCTAATCACGTGAAACCACAATTGAGAAGACTAATCGATGGTCGCTTGCTTAATAACGGGACCGAAAGTTTCGAGTAATCAATGTCTTCTTGTTGAGTAAAACCTCTAGCAACTAGGCGTGTCTTATGCCACACAACGCTGCCATTCATAAGGTGTTTTATCTTGCACACCCATCGACTGCCAACAATATTCATCGAAGGATGGAAAGGGACAAAGGACCAAGTGTCGTTAGAGCATACACTACCAGAAATTCAACAAATACAAACGGAATTACCGATGGGTTTTTTTCATCGGTATTTTACAGTGATATTTACCGATATAACTTTTTCAATCTCTAAAATCATCGGTATATGCCAATAGAAACAATCTGTCAGTATATACTAAGAGAATCCCAAACAAAATATAAAGAATAAAAAAACAAGTTGTGCGATGACGTGTAAGTTTTTGTAGACAATTTTACCAACAGAATTATAGTCGGATTCAAATCGGGTTTTCTATATAGTGACATGTCAAAAACACCAACAGAATTTCTGATGAAGTGACAGATGGAATAATTTCATTGGTAATTTCATCGGTAATATTTACTATATGACCAGGCATCGACCCTTCCCTCCCCTATTTCTCCTTCTTCTTCCCTCTACATCTAAACAACCCCCCCCCCAAACATCCCCCCTCATCTCAATAAAAACATTTCTAGTCTCAACATTCATGTTCTGATTTATTGTTGATTTTTTTTAGAGTAAGTAAATCTATCCTTTTTTTAATTTTAATACAATTTTAAAATGTCAATTTTATTATTAAATGTTTTTTTAGTGTATGTATTTTGTTCGGGTGCTTAATTGTTTTATTGTTTTTTCTCAAACATGTAGTATGGATTTATAATTTTGTACTTATTTATTTTAGATTTTGTAAAATTTTATTTGTTTGTAAATTGTTGAAACTTATGTCGAATTACCGACTTAAGTATGTTGTAATGAAATCAATAATGGCTTTTTTAAAGGGTTCGTTTTAATTTTTATCAATTTTATTGCCGATTTGTAAGTTAATGCGTATAAATTTTTATGTTTGTAGATAATTAATAATGAATATTTAAGAGAAGTTTGACACTAAGTTGGATAATCATGAGCTAAACCAATATTTTGCACATTTATTTACTTAACATAATTAATTAATACATGTTGTCATCATTTTTTTATAGAGGTTCAATAGAAGTCTGGATGATTGTTCATGGATGTATCGAGATTTACCCCAAGAATTACGGAGGATGGATTATTGTAATGAGGTTCGTAGTTTTATTAATTTCACAACATCTATTCCAAGAAATATTAGTAGAGGCAGTATTAAGTGTCCATGCAGGAGGTGTAAAAATAAAAAGTTTCTTCATCCAGATGTTGTAACGATGCATCTTCTACACAAAGGGTTCATAGAGGATTGCAATGAGAACTATTTATTTGCAACGAGAGCACGGTAGAAAGGATGGTCGAGTCAACTTCTAGTGTTAGCAACGTGCATGAAGTTGTAAATGACAATAGTAATCTTTACAAGAATATGATTATAGATGCAATGAGAATGAATCAAGGTAATGACAATCAATGTCCAATCGTAAAAGAAGAATCTAATACAGACGTGACCAGGTTTTTTGAACTTTTGAAAGATTCTAACAAACCATTATGGGATGGCTGCACAAATCACAGTAAATTATCGGTCGTTGCATAGGTGTTTACCATCAAGTCAGATTATGGGTTGAGTGAGGCCGGTTATGATAGAATTGTAGAATGGGCGAGAAACATTTTACCTAAAGGGAATAAGCTGAAAGAGAACTTATGTACTGCTAAGTCCATGATGAAACCCCTCGGGCTAGGATACCAGAAAATTAACGTGTGTTCAAATTTCTGCATGTTGTATTACCTTGAAAATGTTGAGGTGATTGAGTGCATGATATGTGGGCATTCCCGTTACAAACCCAAAACTGGCATGGGAAAGACTCTTATAGCATATAAAAAACTTAGAATCTTCCCAATCACACCTAAATTACAGAGGTTATTCATGTAACCAAAGACTGCTGAGCATATGACATGGCACCAATCACATGATGCAGTGGATGGAGTGATGGTGCATCTTTATGAAGTGAAGCATGGAAACACTTTAACATTGTGCATCCTCACTTTTCAGCTGAATCAAGGAATGTGTATCTTGGGTTGTGTACTGACGGATTCAACCTATTTGGGTCATTTGCTGCTCCTTATCCTTATTGGTCGGTTATACTCACAGTTTACAACTTGCTACCAGGGGTGTGTATGAGGTTAGAGTTCATGTTTTTATCTATGGTCATACCCGGTCCTAATAGTCCGGGCCGTAATATAGATGTTTGTCTTTAATTGTTAATTGATGAGTTGATGCAGTTGTGGTCCTCTGAAACTTTGACTTATGATGTATCGAGAAAACATATTTTTTTATGAGGGCAACTTTGATGTGGACTATCAATGATTTTCCATTTTATAGAATGGTTTCTAGTTAGAGCACGCATGGAAAACTAGTATGTCCATACTGCATGATAAATGACAAGGCATTCACGCTAATAAACGGGGGTAAAACGTCTTTTTTTTACTGCCACTAGTGTTTCTTGCCAACAGATCATAGGTACAGAAAGAACAGAAAGGATTTTTGTGTTGGCAGAGTTGAAAAGGATGTTGCACCCCACGTCTTTCTAGTGAAGAATTGCATGACGTGGTGTCAGAATACGGTGACATTGTGTTTGGTTTCCAATCTGGTAAGCAGAAGTTTCCTAGTTTTGATTTGACCCACAACTAGGTAAAGTGAAATATTTTTTGGAAGCTTCATTATTAGAAGACCAATCTCTTTTGTCATAACCTTGACGTAAGCAGAAGTTTCCTGGTTTTGATTTGACCCACAACTAGGTAAAGTGAAATATTTTTTGGAAGCTTCATTATTAGAAGACCAATCTCTTTTGTCATAACCTTGACGTCATGCATATAGAAAAGAACGTGTTTGAGAACATTTTCAACACGGTCATGAACATGAAAGGAAAGATAAAGGACAACATCAAGGGTAGAATGGATATAGCATTGTTTTGTAACCGTAAGAATTTAAAGTTGGTTTTTGATGGGTCACGGGTCACAAAGCCCAATGCAAGCTTCGCCTTAGAGAAAAATGCACAACTACTAGTCTACCAATGGCTTAAGAGTCTATGTTTTCCCGATAGACATGCCTCGAACATATCAAGGTTGGTTAATCTAAAGGAATGTAAATTGTATGGAATGAATAGCCATGACTGCCACGTGTTTATACAGACACTCATTCCATTAGTTTATTGTGATTTATGCCCAAAGGGGATATGGGATGCACTCATAGAGATCAATCATTTCTTTAGAGATATATGCTCTAATAAGTTGTAGACACATCACATTGAGAGGCTTGAAATGAATATCGTCGAGATAATATGCAAACTTGAGATGATATTCCCTCCTTTGTTTTTTTACTCGATGGAGCATCTGCCCATACATTAACCGTATGAGGCAAAAGTAGGAGGCCCAGTCTAGTATAGATAGATATATCCATTTGAGAGGTTAAATATTACAAATACAAAGTAATTATTAATATATTGTCATTGTTTTTTCTGAATTGAAAATATTTGTTTAATTTCATGCAGGTACTTGTTCAATCTTAAGAAAAAGGTTAAGAACGAGGTGTATGTTGAGGCTTTGATATATGAGGCCTATATTGTTGAGGAGATCTCAACATTTATCTCGTACTATTTTGAGCCTCATTTGAGAATGAGAATCAATCACATTCCATGGCATAATGATGGTGGTAAAGTGCCTTCTAGTAGGAACTTGTCAATATTCTCCAATCCTGAACAACCGACACCTAAAAATGTTGTAAAAGGAAGATATTTGTCTGAAATAGAGTTCAAACAAGCACACAATTATGTACTATTTAACTGCAATGAACTGGAACCTTTTATTGAGTAAGTATATCTACTACTTAAACTTTGTTATAAATGGACTATTTATCTATTGTAATATCATAAACTCATATAATTTTTAAAACCTTGTAGGCAACATCGATAATATTTACTGCCTAATAACTCATAGTTGATCGAATCACAAATCTTTTGATTACAAGATGAACAATTTGTCATATGGTTCAAAACACATGTAAGTACTATCACAAACTCATTATCTATCATGGCACTTAATTTCGTTACAGAATTCTCGTTTATTGTTCATTGTTGTACTTGATGTGCAAGGTTTATCAAATGGGAAGGAATGCTAGTGTTTCATTGTCTTTACTAAGCCTAGGTCCTGAAAGAAAAGTGAAGTGTTATAACGGGTATTTTGTCAATGGATATGTGTTTCATACTGAAGAATACGAGCATAGAATAAAAATATATAACAGTGGTGTTTGTATTAAGGGATAGACTTGTAATGAGTTTGAAGTTGACTATATGGTAAATTAGATGAGGTCGTTAAATTGCAATATCATAGCGAGCATAATAGAGTGTTTTTATTCAAATATTATTGCTATGACACCACTAACAAAGGAATCAGAGTAGATCCTCACTATGGTCTGGTTGAAATTAACTCAAAAGGTAGACTTTGCAACGTAAACGATGTCTTTGTTTTTGCAAAGTAATGCTAGCAAATTTATTACACATACACCCCTTCCTTTAAAAAGGATCGATCAAGAGTTGATTGGTTATCCGTTTTAAAAATGAAACCCAGGGGTTGTGCTAAGGTTGTTCAAGATGAAAATGAAGACACAAGTGTGGTAGATGATGTATTTCAAGTTAGTAAGTTAGTTGAACCATATCGAGTTGCTCCATCGATTGACTTAGAAGAAAATTCAAATTTTCACATCTGCAATAATAGTCTTGTTGATGTTGACGCTGAGCAGTTGAATGTTGTTCTGAGTTCTAGTGGACAAACACAAGTCGATGAAAATGATGATGATGATATCAATGTTGAAGATTGCAATGAAGCTGTTAACGATTCAATTAAAGAAGAAGAAGAAGAAGAAGATAATTTTGACTAACAATCAGAACATGAAAGTGTAAAGGAATTTTTTATCATGTAATATTTATGGATGAAATTCTTCACAAATAAATAATTATTATGTGAACTGTTGTTATTGTTCTGTTCGTGCAGCTTTCAATTTAAGTGTTTACATGGAGGATAAACAGGGAATACAGATACTATTTGTCATTCATTATGCAAATCATCGATGGAAACACCAACGGTTTGTGTCTGTTGGTGTATTCTAGAGGTGAAGGGAACTGTACTCATCCCATATCACCGATGGAAACACCAACGGACACAAACCATCGATGTTTACTAGAGGTGAAGGGAACTGTTTACATCCCATATTGGTGATGTCAATTAAAGACCTTTGAGTCAGTTGCAGGTTACCAGGGGAATTACCGACAGACCACTAACGGATTGCGTAACCCAAAGCATGGTAATTAATACATCTCTGACTATATGTACTTTTTAATATTAGTGAGGGAATTACCAACGGACTATGAAAATTTTAAAGGGTTTTTTGAAAATTTTAATGTGAAATTGAAATTTTAGAGCGAATTTACCGACAAAATCACAAACTGATTAATTAAAAATAATATTATTTAGTCAGTCGATAATTATGTTGGTAAAAATGCAGTATAAAACCCAGTAGGCACCCCTTCAGTTGACTTTTTCCTCTTGTTTAGTTTTCTTAAATCTCTCTCATTCTTTACTCTCAATTCAAGCGATCTTGCTACAATTTCTAGTTCTATCTTCATCTTCAAAGTTTAAAAGGTATGTATTGTGGTTCTCCTCACTTGTTATGATTTTTTATTTCTCGTCTTTTCTTTGGATTATTAACAACATATTTATAAGCAATATATCTAGCACATGATGTCTGAGCTGTTCACATGATACTCACAGTCCGACGTCGGGAACTGGAACCGGTAAATTCACGGTTCGGTTACCATGCACACCGAAAACTTCGTTCTGTTCATTACACATGCGAAGCAGATGATAAGATTAATTTTAATGACATTTATCTTTAATTAATTTTTTGTTATTTATAAATATATTTAACTTACAACATTTTTTTTCTTACAGGCTACGTCTCTTGGACATGAGTCAAGCCCAATGGAGCTTTTCTTAGAGACGCACGTGCGGAGTGAAAACCATCAAAAGGGGATGCAACAGTTCATCAACAACTGCACTCAACACTTCGTGGAATGTTCGTTCAACCATTTTCTTTCATAAGTTATTATTTTCTTGAATTGAATTTGATGATTTCTTTTTTTAATTTTCAGGAGACATATAATAACTGGTTGAGAGAGAGATACGGGGACAATCCTTCAACCCACCGGGATTTCGATCTGAATTTATAGATGGAGGCAAGATTATCTGGTGGACCCGATAGAAATTGGGTGTACGGACTCTCCAACATCACGGCCACCGGGAACTTGCGGGCGGCTGTAGTGTCTCAATCATCGGGAGCTCCCAATCGGTATCGAGCACCCGGTCTTAGGAGTTTGTGGCCTTGCAACAACACACAACTAATCTCACCGAAAAATATGAGTGACTCTCAGCGGATTATGAACAACTCTGCCAAATGATCATGTACATGAGTTCACAGATGGGCGGTATGTGTGCACCCTTTTTTAGGCCGCATAGTCCCAGGAATGACCAGCCTCCTCCTCCCCCCCTATTTTGGTCGTATTGTTCTAGTTTAATTTTTATTTTTACAAATCAAGTTGTAATGAATATTTGGATGAATATTTGGATTTTTTATTATTCAATTTTATTTTTACATATTTCAATTTTATACAATTTTATTTGCTTAATTATTTTTTTTTATTCTATACAATTTATATTAATTATTCTATAAAATTTTAGTTTTAAAATATTTTTAATTATCATCGATGGACTTACAAACGGAATCAATTCGTCAGTATTTTCTAGAGAGTTGTAAAAAATTTACTGTATATGCCACAATCACCGACGGAATAATTCTGTCGGTGATTTACCGATGGTAATACAGACAAAATCAATCCGTAGTATATTCCAGAGAGTTGGGAAAAAATTATTGCATATGCCACTATCACAATATGATTGATACGATATATTGATGATTCAAACGTATAATTCCAAAACTATAATAAGGCACTACATTGGTCATGTGTATGAGGACAAATTAACCTATAATGAATACCAATAGTTTGGAAGAAACTATTTAACTTAAATATTCACCACCCCAATCAGTTTGAATAAATTTAATTTTGCATGAAAACTGACGCTCAATAAGCACTTGAAAACGATGGAATGTAGAAAACACATCTGATTTTGCAACAAGAGGATAATACCATATATGTTTTGTATGTGCATCGATAAAGATAACAAAGTAACAAAAACCATCGGAGGAAAACATAAGAGCAAGGCCCCAAACATCACTAAATATTAAATCAAGTGGGGCAGCAGTTTTGTGACCCGTAGATCTAAACTACAAACGTGACCACTTGCCTAGCGAACAAGCTTGACATTGAACAAGAGAGCGTCTAGAAGTACAAGTTATTTTATTTTTGAAAACTAACAAATTGAAAATATAGGAAGTAGAATGACCCAATTGATGATGCTAGAGATTAGTAGTCGTAGAGACGCAAGGAGACTAATAAACTTGAGGGATGGATGTGGCAGAAGACTCAAATAGAAAATAGAAACCATCATTACTCTGACCGGAAAGGAGCACTGCCTTGGTGGTTAGATTCTTTACATAAAACATAGATACGTGAAATTCAAATTAAACAATATTATAATGACAAAATTTTTGAACAGAAAGGAAAGGTTTGGTAATATGAGGAATATGAAGAACGTTGTTGTAACCCATTTTTTGGTCCCCACAGAAAAATAAAAATAAATATATAAATATATAGCCGGAAGAAATTAGAAAAATAATAGGAGGTTGGAACGCTCAGAAAAGGATCAGAAAAATTGATTAAGGAGGTTCAAAAATACAAGGATTGAAATTTTTACAGTATATACTTGAATGATGAGAGCCTTGTGGGAAAAGAAAATTTAATTTGAAGAGAAAAGTCCAAAATTGGATGTTTATGGACTTAATTGGATTTTATTGAAGGTTTAATTGAATTTATAGACGGTTTGATTGCCAGAAAAATTGATTTTTAAGTCAATTTGAGCTTTAATTGGAAGAAATTAAAGTTCTGGGGTCAAATTATAATTTTTTTAGAGTTGATTTGGTTAAATCAGCGGCTTAATTGCATAAATATTGAAGTTTAATGGCCAATTAGGGACTTAATTAAGAAAATCCGAAACCAAGGACCAAATTGGAAAAGGCGCGTAAATATAGGGGCTGTAATTAACAAAATCAGGGGCCAAATTGAAGAAATTGGAAGTTTATTGATCAATTGGGGGTCCAATTGCATAAATCAGAGGCCAAGGACTGAAGTGAAAAGTGCGGCCAACTCTAGGGGCGGAGACTGAAATTGGCAGGGATGCAATTGAATTAATTCTTAAAATCAAAATTACATTGTGAGGACTTAAAAGAACAAAGGATAAATTAAGGACTGATTTGGGAAACAAATGCTGGCGCCACCTTTAAATGAAACAGCGCGTTTTGTATAAAATGGCGTCGTTTCATGTAAAAAAAAAGGCAGAACAGTGTCGTTTTGAGCGACACTGTTCCCCTTTCTCCTTCCCCTGGACGTGCAGCAGGGGAAGGTAGTTTTTTCTTCCTTTCTTCAATAAACCCTACACGCCACATGCCTGCCAAAACCAACTCCTCGTGCACTTTCATGATGAAAAAACCAAGGGAGCCGCGCCCTGCCAGCCCCACCCATTGGCCAGCCAACCCGGCGTTGTGGCAGGGCAGCAAAGCCCTGCTCCCCAGGCACTGCTATAGGGTGGCAATAGGGACGTCCCCGCTCCCTTTTGCCCTATAAATACTCCACCACAATGCCAGCACGCGGGGAGGCGAGGACAGAAAAAAGGGGAGAGGGAGAGAAATAACAAAGGAAAAGAGAGAAGGGCACAAACCGAAGAGAGGAAAACGGACCAAAAAAGGAAAGAAAACTCGGGAAAGCCATAAACAGGAGAGGGACTGTGAGGGTTAGAGGAGAGGGAAAACGAACCGAAAGGGACAGTTAGAGGTAAAGGAGAGTGGACCGTGAGGGTTAGAAAAAAAAAAGGGTACTGGAAACGGGTCTTGGAAAGAAACATCACCTAAACCAGAACAAAGGGAAAAGGAAACGCAGCGGAAGAAGAGGAGGAGAACGGAGGAGAGGGGAAGAACAAGAGCCGCTTTCTCCACCGCTTGAAACGATAACGTTGTTGCTTGGAGCCGCCGTCCGTGAGCCACGACATTGCCACCGGCCTTCACCACAGCGCCGCCAGCGAAGCAGTTCAACTAGCAGGGCACCGCCTCCTCCACATCAGGTACACTTTTCTTCCCCCTTTATTTCTTTTGGTTGTCTGCGTTTTCTTCCTGCATGCAGAATGTTCGTTCTGCATACAGGAGGATGGGGGGAAAATAATTCCCCCCACTGGTTGGTTTTCCAATGTTGGGCCAGGCCGGTTCTGGCCCAGCACTGATGGGTTCCTTTCACTGGGCCAGGTTGGTTCTGGCCCAATTCTGATGTGTCTGTGGGCCGGGCCCGACTCGCCCGACCTGTGTCAGGCCAGTCCGGCCCCAGACGAAAAAAGGAGACTTTGTTGGGCCGAGATTGGCCCAATACCTGATGGGTCGAGATCGGCCCAACCCTTTTTTGGGCTGAGTCCGGCCCTGTCAGTTGGGCCGGCCCAGCCCAGCCCAGCCCAGCCCACCTAACATTATTTATTATTTATTATAATGTTTTTTTTTATATTATTTATATATAGATATATATATCCAAAAAAATTAAAAAAAAATTCTGAAAAATCCTTGAAAAATATTGTTGATTTTCCTGTATATTTTTATCAAAATGGCTTAATATTGGTTTGTATTTTTATACCGTAAAGATACAAATCAAGTATTAAAATACTCGGTTTTTCGTAAAAACCTCAAAAAAAAATTAAAATAAAAAATGTTTTGCTTTCAAAAAAAAATTCTAAAAAATCCTAAAAAAATATTGTTGATTTTCCTGCATATTTTCATCAAAATGGCTTAATATTGGTTTGTATTTTTATACCGTAAAGATACAAATTCAGTATTAAAATACCCAATTTTCGTCAAGACATCAAAAATATATATATATATATATATATATATAAAAGGATGTTTTTGTTTTAATGCATACGGCCTAGTCTCTCCAAAATTAACAAAAAAAATCATCACATCATATTTTCGTATAACAAATATATATATATTAGCATGCACTTTGGCTTTAACAACAAGTTTGTTCGAACCACGAGAACTAGGCCGATATTTCAAAAAATTTAAAAAAATCTTTTTGTCTTCCCTTAGTATTGGGAATTACGAATTTATACGTAAAACATATTTCTGATATTAAAAATATATTTTTATGTAGAAGTTAGAACGGTTACGATTTTACCCAATAAGATAAGGACCTCCTTACTGAGGAGGACTTTTCTTAAACCATTAACGGACCAACAACTAGAAACATGATAACACCTTAGCTTTTTATCAGACAATCAAACAATGCAGCTTACCTTAGGTAAGGCGTATTTGGGGTGCTCATACCTTCCCTTTACGCAACCAGTCCCCTTACCCGATCTCCGAGACCGGTTAGGGTTTCTAGTGACCAAAATACTAGGTGGCGACTCCCATTTCATTTTCTACCAATAAAACGACAAGAATTTCTTGTCTCCCCATATTTGCCAAATAGATTTACATTTTAGATTTAAAGTGGGACATATATTTTCACCGCGACGCCGCACACGTGCGACAAACATTAGATAATATAAAGGTGTATTTTGGGGAACGTAGCATGGTATGTCCACTATGAGATATGGAAAGGCTCTTACCATCACAAACAGGCAAATGATCATTACCAAGATAGAGTGCGAGAATCGATCAGAGTTGCAAGATCAGGAGAAACCTGTTGGTTCACACCAGTGTTTGAGAACCAAGTAGGGGCAGAAATAGTACCAACAACGAGATGGACATAGGGTTGGTAGCCACTACTGCAAAATTAAGCACATTGAGGGGCTGTTTGTTCAAAGGAGAAGCATAATTAACACTTGATGTTCTGCTCAAAAGATCAATGAGGAGACAATTGCCTAGAACTGGAGGGCCGTCTGTTCTACTGCCAGTTGCTCTGATTCTAATTGGTGGGAGCAAAGGAATGAAAGCCATAAAAATCAGACTTGTGTTGGTGGTTGTGATGGTTGCTATTGGGATGCTAGTTGCCACGAGAACAACCTCTGTTACGGCTGAAATTGAGGTTATATTGATATTAGGTAAGATGAGCAGAGAGCAGCAAAGGTGGGTTTGCAACCATGGATTGAAGGGAGGTCTTATGCGGAAACTCATGGGTAAGGAGATGGCTATGAAGGTTAGCATATGACAACGATTTTTCCATAATCACGAGGTTGGTTACCAAGTCTTTGAACTCACCATGAAGGCCATAAAATACATAGAGGTTGAAGTCTTCAAGGGAGATAGGTTGGCCAACAGCAGCCAATTCATCAAATAATGACTTTGCTTACTGCATGTACATGGCAACCGAAGCATCACCTTGTCGAAGATTTTTAAAAGACCCATAGAGTTGCATAATGCGAGAATTAGACAGAGAGGCGAGAGCTTTCTTAAGAGTGTGCCAAACACAATAAGAGGTCTAACAATCTACCACAAGGTGCAGTACATCCATGGAAAGAGAGGAGAGGAACACACTCAAAATAAGTTGATAATGTTGCTTCTAACGAAGAAAAGAGGGATTGATTGCCGAAGAAGAACCAAGCTAGAGTTGATGTCCCTATGATATGAAGAGGGATGGTAGAAACATGGGAAGAAGAACCATTGTTTTGCTCTGCAAGTGAAGGAGGCTACTGGTGTGGGAAAACACCACTGGCAGCAGCTTATGAGTGGCTGATCGGCTAGGCTACACCACCGGTTTGGTGGAGGGAGAAGTTAGCAGCAACAGAGTCCATTAGGGAGAGGGAGAGAGGAATTCTGATGTGTTAAGGCTCTGATACCAAGTTGAGAAGAAGTAGGAGACTTGACCTATTAATTAGCTAACCTTTCCTATTTATATGTGTAGGGCAATATACAATAGTAAAGGTAGAGATTACAACACTAGAGCAGTCTTATAGTATTTTTTATATATGTACATTCTATAATGCATTGCAATGTTAATTATGTTGTCTTTTGATTGGTATTCTAGTATGGAAGAGACACATACAATATATTTAATTAAAAAGAAGACAGAGATGTAAAATAAATATATCTTCGGAACATCTTTTAAATCAATTTTTATAATCTAAAATAAAAGGTATAAGAATATATTACTTAGGTAAGGAGTATCTGGGGTGCTAATACCTTCCTTTTACGCAACCAATCTCCGTACCTGATCTCTGAAACCAGTTAAGGTTTCTAGTGACCAAAATACTAGGTAACGACTCCCTTTCCCTCATTCCACTATTAAAAGACAAGAATTCCTTGTCTTCCCAATTTTCCTGATTACCTAGATTAATACCTGAGAGAGTGGACGATTCGCGCAATGCCATACACGCGCGACACCAATTTTGCGAAGTCTCGATTGACGTCACGGTGTGACACTACATTAAAAAAATAAGATTTTATTGTTGTTGACATAGTGAGAAGATGAAGAGTTAAAATTAGATTTAAAGAGCGCTCAAGCTTTTAGAAGAAAAGGAACTTAAAGAAAGTAGCTTTGGAATTAAGTCACAATCGTGCTTGGCCATGGGCCTAGTCTTGGGCTTGGGTTTAGTTTTACTATAAAATAATTTCTTATTCTGCAAAAGATTGTATTTTATCAACCTATTTTTAGGCTTAGGTCTGGGTTTATAATTTTTTAACCCATAAAGAATTATTTTTAGCCCAATAGTTTATCCAACCCATGAATAAAGTCTTAATAGTTAGTCTTCTTCTTTGTTGTAACCCATTTTTGGGTCCCCGCAAAAAAAAAACAAAAAAAAATCAAAAACGTATAGTCAGAACAAATATAAAAAAAAAAATTAGCAGTGAGAATAGGACGCCGGAGCGCCCAGAAAATGATTAGAAATTGGTTGAGAAAGTTCAAAAATACAAAGATTAAAATTTGACAGTATATATTTGATTAATGAGAGCCCTGTTGAAAAAGAAAATTGAATTTGAGGAGAAAAGTCCAAAATCATATGTTTATGGGCTCAATTGAATTTTATGGAAAGTTTAATTGAATTTATGAAAAGTTTGATTGCAAGAAAAATTGGTCTTTAAGTCAATTTAGGCTTTAATTGAAAAAATTAAAGTTTTTGGATCAAATTATAATTTTTTAGAGTTGATTTGGTCAAATCAGGGGCTTAATTGCATAAATATTGAAGTTTGATGGCCAATTAGGGAATTGATTGAAGAAATCCAAAACCAAGAACCAAACAGAAAAACAAACATGCAAGTAGAGGGACTAATTTGAAAATTAATGTTTTGGCGCCTTTTCTCTTTTCAATGAAACGGCACGTTTTGTCCAAAACAAAGACCGTTTCATCCACTGTTAAAAAAAAAAGCCAAAACAGTGTTGTTTTGATCAGCACTGTGGGTCTTCTTCTTCCCCTGGGCGCGCGAGGCAGGGGAAGAAGAATTATTTTTCCCTTGCATCTGCTCTTGTCCCTCTCTCTCCCAAAACCTAAAAAAACCGACAAAAACCCCCCCACTTGCTTAAACTCTGAACCATGGCCTACCACCAGACGAAAAAACAGAGGGGACAAGCCCCTCGGGCGACCCCCGAGGTGGGCTGCCCAGCCACCCTACCCCTGTGCCATGACTGGGCAGGGGTAGTAGCCCTCTCTCCCCTGTTTTCCACTTATAAATACTAGGGGGAGAGAGAGGGTCAGAGGGGCAGAAATATAGAGAAAAAAAGGGAAGGAAGAATTGTTTGAGATACAGAGGGAGGAAGAACGAAAAAAGACAGAAAGGGAAGCACGACTGGGAAGAAGAGAGAAATAGAAGCAAAAAAAACGAAAGAAATAATAGGGGAAAACAGAGAAGAGGAAATGGAAGAGAGAGGAGAAGAACCACCGTCGCTTTGTCACCCTTGCCACCAAAGAACACCACCACGAAGCCACTACAGAGAGGCAAGAAACATTGTTGACAGAGGTAACGAAAAAAAAAAGGAAGAAAAACAGCACAAAGAAAGCCACCGAGAGAAGAAGAAAGATTGCCGCCTGGAACCACCATCGTCCACCGCAACAACAGCACCACTGCTACCAGCACCGTGAGTCACCAGCGCCGCCAGGTCAGCTTCCTTATTCTTCTTCTTCTTCTTCTTCTTCTTCTTCGGTCGCCCTCCACTGTTTTGCAAGTGAGCAATGGAGAGTGCTCCACTGTTCACTAGGCCGGGTCCGGCCCAGTTCAAAAAAATTCAAAAAAAATTAAAATTAAAAAAATCATTTCAAAAAAATTATGATTTTCCCACGTATTTTTCTATCGAATTTTGTTTAATATTGGTTTGTATTTTTATATCATAAAGATAGAAATTCGGTATTAAAATACCCAGCTTTCTCTGAAATGTTGCAAAAAAAGAAAATTATATAAAAAAATATCTTACTTTCTTGCATACGGCCAAGTCTCTAAAAATATCGTATTTTCATACAACAAAAATTCAAAATATGTTTTAGCATGCATTTTGGCTTTAATAACCAGTTTATTAAAGTTATGAGAACTAAGTCAATATTTCAAAAAAACCTAAAAACATATGTTGTTTTGTCGAGGATTATAAACTTATACATAAAAATATTCTCTATATTAAAAAGATAGTTCTTTTTTATAGATATTAGAACAGTTATGTTTTTACCTGATAAGATAAGGATCTTCTTGCTGTGGAGGACTCTTCTTAAACCATAGACAGACCAACAGTTAGACCTTAGCATATATCAGACAATTAAACAATGCAGCTTATCTTAGGTACGGCGCCTTTGGGGTGCTAATACCTTCTCTTTATGCAACTAGTCCTCGTGCCTAATTTCTAAGACCAGTTAGGGTTCCTAGTGACCAAAATATTAGGTGGCGACTCTCATTCCTCCATTCCACTGATAAAAGACAAGAATTTCTTGTCTCCTCATATTTGCCAGATAGATACAATACCTTGAGAGTGGAATATCGTCGCGACATCCGCACACGTGCGAAAGAATGGCGACTCCACTAGGGACCTTGTGGACTAAGTTTTGTTTTTGTCTGATAATTGTGTTTTGTTTGGTTTGCATGTTTTTTATTAATATACTTATTTTATTTTATTTTCTTACACACTTTAATGTTTGTTCATATTTGTTCATGCATTGTATAGAACTGCCTCATGTATCACATATTTTAATTTTTGGGAAGCACACACAAGCTTCTAAGTTAGGTAGGGGATTAGCAATCTATCCTATGACTATTGGTCAGGGTTCAGATGCGTAAAACACTCAACTCATATCTGAGTGCCTACTTGGTAATGGTGGGCATACGTGCCTTAACTGTTTCTTGCAATGCCCCCATACTGTCTTTACAAAGACCGTCTCTAGGCAGATATGAGACCCTTTGAGACTAGATAGTCAACCTACCTTTTGTCTCATATAATGTGTTGCTACCCAAATTTTGACCCATGTTTTGATAATTTTTTTAAAAATAATAAAAATAAAAAAAAATAAAAAATAAAAAAAATAAAGATTTACATGTGGCGAGAACATAGAGCATCAGGGTTAAGGAAGCAATATGTCAAGGAGATAATTACTGAATCATATATAATTACTGCAATATCATAGATATATGACTTGATTCGTGCTGGTTATGGAAAATAATCACTGCAATAAAAAATACCATATATATAGGATTTGTTGGTGCTGGTTATAGAAGACAATCTCTGCAATAATTATTGCAATATTTCTTTAAATACAACATATAGAGATTTTCTATATAAATGAACATTCAGCCATATGCACGAGGAGGAAAAATTTACAAGGGGCAAAGAGACAAACAAAAATCGAGGGAAACATAGAAAAACCTTAACCCTATTTCTCTAGCGAAGAAGCCGTAGCCCCCGCTCATCTTTTAAAAATAAAAACAACGAAGCAGCCCCTCCCTCGGAGAAAATGAAGGATCTCTCTCTGGCCATACACTGTCCCCTCTCCCTTTCACTAGAACCCCCATTCCCCTCTCAGCCGTTCCACCATCGCCATCTCTCCTCCAAAACGCAACAGCTCCCCTCTCTGTTAGTTCCCCATCTCCATTCTTCCTTTGCAAAACCAGAGAACCCCATTAAAGTCACAGCCCCATCTCTCTTTTCACAGACCTTCCCCTTCCCTCAGCAAAGTTTTCCCTTCCTGTCAGTCTAAAAAGACAGCCCATAACCGCTCATCAACACAAACTTTCAGACTCTCTCTCGACCATTCACCTTCAGCCGCACACTGCCCTTTCCATCTCCATTCTCAAAACCGAAACACATCTTCCCTCTATCACCCGAACAGCAAGAAAACCAAAGCCTCGTCCTCTCCTTCTTTCTTTTTGGCTTCTCCCCATCACCACCAGATTCTCCCCCACGGTCCGGCAACTTCTCTTAAGACCAGCCAAAACCGTGAGCCACAAGCAGCGTCAGGAGCTTTGCTTAACATTCCAAACAGACAGCTCTTCTCTGAGTCCTGCACCAGTACGCAGCCGTCTCCAGCTTCAACAGCGGCGTCGTCTTTAGCTCCGGAAGCCATCGCTGACTCGCAGCCCCTCAATCACCAGGAGCAGGTACTAGCCGCAGCAGCAATCCAGGATGGCGACCAGTCTCGTCTCTGCACCAGCAGCTGATCCCAGTCGTCCATATCCCTTCCCCATCGCCAGCAGTAGCTGTGTTTTCTTCTCTGCACTGGGAGCAAGAACCAGCAGGGGCGCGGTCATCACCAGTTGCAATTCCTCAGCCACTTTGAGAAGCAATAAGCAAGAGCAGCAGGCCGGATCTTCCTTCATGAGCAGCGTCTAGTCGTCTCAGCGCCATAGCCTTCGCCCGTTTCAGCGCCAGGTAAGTTTCCATGCATTCTCTTCACTTTGCATTTTAATTACATAGCTACTTGTGCATGCCTTTTGTGTTTACTTGTTCAAGTGAATTATAATTCACTTGAACAGTAGTTTTTTTTTTTTTTTGTCCAAGCAAAGCAAGTGACCCGACCGGATCTACTGGTTTCACCCCTTTTTTTTCTCCAAAAAGAAAGAGAGAGAGATTGATGATTTTCTAGCATATTTATTTAAGGTTGTATTTTTTTTATTATAAAAAATATATCAATCTCGCATTTAGAATACCCGGTTTTCAACGCAAAGATGGCAAATATATAACATGTACTCTAACATGTTTTGAACATTTTATATATATATATATATATATATAAACATTTGAAGTTTCGAAAATGTGTTTTCGCATGGATTTCTTAAACACAACAAAAAATTTATTTTCTTGCATTTCTGGATTTTACAACATGTTTGTAAAACTCCAAAGGGTATTGGCCAATATTCAAAAAAATACAAAAATCTTATTTTGGGAGAATTCATCTATTATTCACCGTTAATGTTTGGATAAAGAAATCCCAAAGGGATGAATATCCAAAATATTAGTGGGAATAACTTGTTATTATTCACCGTTAATATTTGGATAAAGAAATCCTTAAAGGACGAATATCCAAAATATTATTGGGAGTAATAAATCCGCACACATCCTTGAAAGAAGCCTTGATTATAATCGAGGACATTTCAATTTTTTACTCCATGGTTTACGAGCCGTGAGAGTATAAAACACTAAGACAAAAAAATAGGTTTTTTAAAGCATCCTAGATTTTTAAATTTTTGTTCCTCCTCCTTGCGATTTACGAGTCACAAAACTCTTGAAATACCAAGGGAAAAATGAGCTTTTAAAGCACATGGAATCTCCTTGGATTTCTATCTTAATAAATTTAGTCTGAATCAAACACAGGTTTCAAGAGATCTGCATTGGTTCCCCTTGACACTTTGTAGACATATCTAAAGGTATGATCTATATTGGCCAAGGATTCTTGCTTTTAGACTTTGAACCCAATCCATTCATCATAGCAAACCTATCATAGGAAAACTAATTAAGAGAACACCAACACCATGGCAATTATAAAGCAAACCAAACGCCAAGCAGCTTACCTTAGGTAGGGCATACTAGGGGTGCTAATACCTTCCCTTTACGCAACCAGTCCCTTGCCTTAGAATCTCTGAAAGACCAGTTAGGGTTCCTAGTGACCAAAATACTAGGTGGCGACTCCCTTATTCACAATAAAACAAAAGACCCCGAAACCAATCGAGGATCGCCGCGACGCCGCGCTCCGCTCGCGAGAGTGCGACATAATGAATAGAACATGCCCTTAGGTTGTATGTGCTACCTTGATTTTGCATCAAAACAGGTCCTTCTTGAAGCATCTTGAACTCAAGACTTGTGGTTGACACAATGGTCATTACTCAGGAAATTTCTGCTGCAAAATAGTGAACAGGAATCAAAATTCTTATCTCATCATACAAGAGTTACGACCATGTGTTAACCCTTAAAGGGCAAGCTTATCATATAAAACATCCTCATACGTTTAAACATGCATGTACATAGTTTGAAATAAAGGTCCCCCATTTCTGTTCTCCTCTCCAGAGTTAAGAGTTGCTAACATCTGACAGTGACAAGGAAGATTCACTCAAGCCTTCAATCCAGAGACACAGCTTGTGGTAATAAGATTCTCTGCTTCAAATGGACTCAGCTAGTGACCTGTGCCGAGATGCCATCTATGAAGTGCTGACACGCTCATCAATGGAGACTGTGGGGAAATATAGGCTTCTTTCTAAGGAGTACAACAAGTTGATCTACGAATCCCTTTTCACAAGGCTACATAGCCAAAGAACCAACATTGTCTCTAGTTTCCTAATCCAAAGCATGATCAGAAACAAATATCAAGTTTCCTTTATTTCAAATGCTGTGAAGACCCATACACAAATACTCGATTTTCTTCTAGAACACGTGGAGATTATGTCATCAACAAATCAAGGAGTTCTACTTTGTCACACACATAATAAATCATGCTATTATATGTGTATCCCTTCGATCCAATAATGGCAAAATATCCTGAATCCAAAGACATGATATGATACTATTGAATCTGGCCTAATGATTGAAAGGTCAAAGCCTTTACGATACAGGATTGTGAGATTCCCGAAGCCCAAGTTTCGCTCACATAAAGAATTCTATATGTACCACCGCATTAGAGTCGAGTTGTTTAAATCAGCAATTTGGAAATAGAAGCAGTTGGATGAAGTGAAGTTGCCTCATGACAAAGTATCCATAAATGGCTCACTTCATTGGCTCACTTGGAAGAGAAACGTCTTTGCATTTGATGTAAAAAGGGAGAGTCATTGTTTGTTCCCACTTCCCCTACCAGCCTCTAAGGGCAATGATAACAAAGATATTAGACTAGCTGAATACAAAGGAAAGCTCGTCATAACCTGCATCGATAGGGAGAGCAATTTCTTAGAAGTAATGGAAGTATGGATCATGGAGGATCATGACAGAAAACGATAAAGCAAAAGGCATTTGATAAACATAGGGGTTTTAACAAGGAAAATACTTTCATGATGTGATATTCTTCAACTTTAAGACCGGGCACATTGACATGCTACGATTAGGGAAAGGTCTGCTCCATGAATGCTTCCCATTCCAGCTCACCTTTGCTACCAAGGAAAAATCATAGTTAGTTCATTGCCCCAAGGCATGATCCTCTAAGACGGAATAATCCGGAGGAGATGTGAAGAATTGCAAGAACTTCAAAGATTAAGCCTAAAAGTTGGTGAGCAAAAGCAGACAGATTTTGTGAAGAATGATATCAATGATCATATCATCAACAGGCCATCACCAATAAGTGATAACATTTTATCATGGATGGCCAATGAAGAAGCTGTTTAGAAATGTCATGTTGTCAATTATGTTGTCCATCATTTTGTTTTGGGTTCACATCTCACCTTTCAATGGATTATGTTTTGTTCTTAGTCTTATTATTGTCTTGAAATAAAAAGATGTTTTTTTCAAAGTTTATTTTGGTGAAATATTTTGATTGAACTCTAACACGCAAAATTAAGGCTAATCAATCCTGAATGATTAAAAGTGTTTTGATTCCAAAAAAGATATGATGTTCGGTAAAATGGCAAGAGGTGACCGAACAAATCTTGAGCTCATACCACAAAATTGAACCACACATCATATAGCTAAGTTTTAGCAATATGCATAATGTCACGTAGTGGATTCAATAGTTATGGACTCGTGAACCATGATGCTTACATGTCCAAATCATTACACTGGACGAGGTCAACATTTATCAGTTCTAACCAACCTTGCTTGAAATGAGAAAAGGTCATCTTTGATATCCTCTCACATTTCTTGAAATATATATCCCTTGCAATCCTATTTTGAGCTTGGTAGAAATTTTCTTTCAAAAAAAAACCCTAACTAGGATCACAGTATCCCACACTAGGGGGCAAACAAGAGATATTTTAAAGACACTGATAAAATCAATGGAAAGGGAAAGGTTAAGAACAAAAGTCCAACTATTGAGAAATGACTAAAACAAAATAAGGCATAGAATAGGGGGTAAAAAAATAAAAATAAAAATATTAATGTCGGTCTCTCATTACCATCAAGACAAAGCAATGAAGATGGGTGTTAGAATTGATTATGTCACATTTAGTAGACACAAAAGCCAAGAGTCAACACCGTAAAAAAATACTGAGATACAAACATGACTTTTGGTACCCATGATAAAGCCTCTAATGTCTTCAAAGGATAGACTGGTTATTCATCAAAGGAAAAGGCAGATTTGCGTTATGACCCGTGTTAAGAGAATTTTGATAAGGTTAACATGGTTGTATGCCATTTCCTCTACAAAAACGACAAGAGAAAGAGAGTTAATGGATAGTTGATGTTGATCCTAGGTCTTTGAAACCCTCAAACACCTTTTGAGCTGGTGAATTTCCTTTCTTTCATAGCCATGAACCATAGCCTGCATTACGTACTTCTAAAAACTCTTTTTCATCAAGTAAGCAATTTGAACCGATAAATGGCACTCTCAAAACTTGAAGAGCTTTTCTACAAGGGTCATCGCTTCATGGATTAAGCTACTAGTTATTATGCATGCTGATAAAATAAGTGCTAAAAAAAGAAACAACCTTTCTTGATGAAGCCTGAGTTTTAACTTGAGCATCTTGTTTTTAAAATTCACACAAAGGTCACCTCATCACAGACCATCAAAAGATATATCCAAAATCAAAGTTTAAAATGGATACAAAGAACCATGGAAAAAGCCATTTTAATCTTACAACAGGTCAATTTCTGTTTTTAAAATACAAGACAATCAAAGGACTACATATTTTTGAATGACTTGTGTTGAGTCTTTGACCAAAAAGCTTGATTTTCAAAAGATCTTTTCCAAAACTGACATATCTCTGATTTCATTTCAACAATTAGACTTGAATAAACATGATCTTTGAAACGCAATAGTTGATTCCAGAACAAGAAAGATTATCAAACAAAAAAAAAACATCGATTGAGTTTGTGAAATCCTTGATAGATATGACATTGACACTCCTTGACACTCCTTGAAAAGTGGAGCAGCTAGGGGCAATACATTAGACAGTGAAAAGGGAAAACGAACAGTATCCAGATCAGCTGGGGGGCAATGAAAGATGATCAAATGATGAAGCAGTAAACTAAGGACAATATGGTTCAAAGAAAGATAATCAATGAACGAGCACATTCAGATCATACTGGGGGCAATATTGTTCGTAGACAATCATGATCTAAATGAACTCTAGCAGCAATTGAAAGTAAAGATGTGCCTAAAGGACATCTTCATATTGTCATTTGGGTTTTTCCTTTGAAACATGGCTATGACTCCTAAAAGATGTTATCACATGGCTGCTTTTGAATGAATGTTGAAAGGATGCACACCACCGATTGACTGTGGGACAATGCTGCACTAGAAAGACATCTTCATATCGTTATATTGGGCTTATCCTTTGAAATATAGCTATGACCCCCGACAAATGTTATCGCATAATTGTATTTGAATGAATGTCAGAAAGATGCATACCACCAAAACTAACTGTGGGACCATCTGTTTTCAAGCAAAAGTGCACTTCACAAAGATGAATATGGGTGATAAACATCATTAATGATGTCGAGGTATTTCTTTTCACAATCTGATTAGATGAACTGAGAGGAATCTTTTAAGAAGTACATTAAGCATATAACAATGAGCCTTTTACTATAAGCTATGAGATGCATGTCTCGATGACTTGATAGTTCCATGAAAGTGGATGATAACATATGATTGAAGAGTATTGTTTTAACTAGAGACAAGTTCGTGACTGATTAGCAACCTAAGATGAGAATGGCACTAGAAAACTTCATGATGGGTGGGGCAAGACGCACACAGCTAATCAAAGAACATGTTCTTGGGAGAATCTAGGAGATGAATGATTTTTTAAGCTCTTTCATGATGAATCAAGCAAACACCACACTTGGGGGGCAGGGTCAAGCTTGATAAACAACAAGAGTAGTAATCATCGTGGACAACCCAAGATGGGCACTGCACTTACATCTGAGTAGAAGGCTAGCACACGAATGAAACAGTACATTGAAAGAATAAAGAAAGCTTTGAATAGAAAACAAAGACACCTTGTGATGATGGAACATCGAAGAGGGGGGGACCTATATTTCAAATCAGGTAAGGATGCATGTATGTCATCTAACCTCAAAGTATTGCACATATTTTTTATTTGTTATAGGAAAAATCCTCAATGTAGTCCAGCAAGATTGTGGACAAAGAAAGAATCATTGAGTTGATGAATAACAAAGAATCATGGTTTTGACCCTAGAACAAGAAGAAAATGAGGTAAGCCCTACAATTAAGAAAATCTCAAAGAAATGAGAAGATTAACCCTGCCATCAGGAAAAGTCTTCAGGTCAACCTGTAATCAGGACGTACCGAATTTTCAAACCTCGTGATCGGGAATTATTAGGTCAACCCTGCAATCAGGAAGCCCTAAATTTTCAAACCCTATGATCGGGAGTTACCAAGACAACCTTGCCACTAGAAACCCTTACATCAAGAAGAAAAGTGAGAAGAACCCTAGTATTAGGAAATTCTCAAAGAAAAAAAGAAAATTCAAGCGCTGTCATTAAGAAGAAAAAGAAAAGCATGCCCTCAAAGAAATGAGAAGAACAACCCTATCATCAGGAAGAGTCTTCAGGTCAACCCCGTAATCAGGAATTATTAGGTCAATCCTGCAATCAGGAAGCACCAAGTTTTCCAACTCTATCATCAGGAAAATCTAGTTAATTTCAATCACCAAGAAGGACAGATATCAACCTTACAATCAGTAAAAAAAACCGATGTCAATCCCGCAAAATCATAAAAAGCAAAAAAGAAAGAAGGCATCAAGTGAAAAGTTTGATCAAACTTTATCATCAAAAAGAAAAGTGAGAAAAACCCTACCATTAGGAAATTCTCAAAAAAAAAAAGAAACAAGTTCAAACCCTGCCAAGAGGAACAGACAGACTTTGGTTCTGGTTAAAGTGGATCGCCAGATAGGATCTCAGGTTAGCCTAACCACACACAGACTTTGGTTCTGGTTAAAGGGGATTGCCAGATGGGATCTTAAGTTATCCCAACTACACAAAGGATATTGGTTCTGGTTAAAGGGGATCGCCAGAAAGGATCTTAGGTTAACCCAACCACGCAAAGGATTTTGGTTCTGGTTAAAGGGGATCGCTAGAAGGGATCACAGGTTAGCCCAACCACATAGAGGATATTGGTTCTGGTTAAAGGGGATCGCTAGATGGGATCTTAGGTTAGCCCAACCACACAGAGGATATTGGTTCTGGTAAAGGGGATCGCCAAAAGGAATCTCAGGTTGGCCCAACCACACACAGATATTGATTCTGGTTAAAAAGGATCGCTAGAAAGGATCTAAGGTTAGCCCAGCCACATACGGATTTTGGTTCTAGTTAAAGAGCATCGCCGGATGGGATCTTAGGTTAGCCCAACAACACACAAACATTGGTTCTAGTTAAAGGAGATCGCCAGAAGGGATCTCAGGTTAGCCCAACCACATAGAAGATTTTGGTTCTAATTAAAGGGGATCACCAAAAAGGATCTCAGGTTAGCCCAACCACGCAGAGGATTTTGGTTCTGGTTAAAGGGGATCGCCAGAAGAGATCTCAGGTTAGCCCAACCACACACAGACATTGGTTCTGGTTAAAGGGGATCACCAGATGGGATTTTAGGTTGACCAAGCTATCAACATTATCCTAACATTGAAAGGAAAATGAAAAACAACCTACCATTAGGAAATTCTCAAAAAAAAAAGTTCAAATCCTGCCATCAAGAAGAATGTTTTTTAGGTTCCGGTTAAAGGGGATTGTCAGATGGGATTTTGAGGTTAACCCAACCAAAGATAGAATTTAGAAGATTGTCTGATCAAGATCTTAGAATAGCCAAGTTGTGCATGATTTTGATCATTAGTTTGCTGTAAAAACAGAGTTTCAGATCAACCAAGTTTTAAGAAGATTAGTTTTGTTTATCTTTAAAAAACTTACAACACAAAGTCTTTGCTTCGTAAGTATTGTAAAGAGGGGGCATCTGTTGTAACCTATTTTTAGGTCCCCGCACAAAAGAAGAAGAAAATACAAAAAAATCTAAAAAAATATAGTCAGAAGAAATCAAAAAAATAAATATAGCAGTGAGAATAGGATGTCAAAGTGCCTAGAAAATAATCAGAAATTGTTGAGGAGGTTCAAAAATATAAAGATTAAAATTTGACAGTATATATTTGATTGATGAGAGCCCTGTTGAAAAAGAAAATTCAATTTGAGGAGAAAAGTCCAAAATCATATATTTATGTGCTCAATTGAATTTTATTAAAGGTTTAATTGAATTTATGAAGGGTTTGATTGCAAGAAAAATTGATTTTTAAGTCAATTTAGGCTTTAATTGAAAGCAATTAAAGTTCTGGGGTCAAATTATAATTTTTTAGAGTTGATTTGGTCAAATCAGGGGCTTAATTGCATAAATATTGAAGTTTGATGGCCAATTAGGGACTTGAAATCCAAAACCAAGGACCAAACAGAAAAAAAATGCAAAAATAGAGGGACTGATTTGAAAATTAATGTTTTGGCGCCTTTTCTCTTTTAAATGAAATGGCATGTTTTGTCCAAAACGGCGCCGTTTCATCCACTGTTAAAAAAAAAAGAGCTAAAACATTGTCGTTTTGAACAGAATTATGGGTCTTCTTCTTCCCCTGGGCGCGCGAGGCAGGGGAAGAAGAAGTATTTTTCCCCTGCATCTGCTCCTCTCCCTCTCTCTCTTAAAACCTAAAAAACAGACAAAAACCCCCCACTTGTTTAAACTCTGACCCGTGGCCTACCACCAAATGAAAAAACAAAGGGGACAAGTCCCTCAGGCGACCCTAAGGCGGCTGCCCAGTGGCTGCCCAGCCACCCTACCCCTGTGCCATGACCGGACAGGGGTAGTAGCCCTCTCTCCCCCATTTTCCACTTATAAATACTAGGGGAGAGAGAGGATCAGAGGGGCGGAAATATAGAGAAAGAAAGGGAAGGAAGAATTGTTTGAGATACAGAAGAGAGAGGAAGAACAAAAAAAGACAAAAAGGGAAGCACGTCCAGGAAGAAGAGAGAAACAGAAGCAAAAAAACGAAAGAAATAACAGGGGAAAACAGAGAAGAGGAAAAGAGGAAACAGAAGAGAAAGTAGAAGAACCATCGTCACTCTGTCACCCTCACCACCAGCAACACCGCCACGAAGCCACTGTAGAGAGGGAATAAACATTGTTGACAGAGATAACAAAAAAAAACAAAGGAAGAAAAAAAAAACACAACAAAGCTGAGGAGAGAAGAAGAAGGATCGCCGCTTGGAACCACCGTCGTCCATCGCGACAACAGCGCCACCGCTACCAAAGATTGTGAGTCACCAGCACTGCCAGGTCAGCTTCCTTATTCTTCTTCTTCTTCGATCGCCCTCTACTGTTCACGTTGCATGTGAACAATGCACTATCTGGCCCAGCCCAAAATGGGTGGGCCGGGTTTGGCCCAGTTCAAAAACAATTCAAAAAAAATAAAAATTAAAAAAATCATTTCAAAAAATTTATGATTTTCCCGCATATTTTTCTACTGAATTTCGCTTAATATTGGTTTGTCTTTTTATATCATAAAGATACAAATCCGGTATTAAAATACTTGGCTTTCTCTGAAATGTTGCAAAAAAAGAAAATTATAAAAAACAATATCATGCTTTCTTGCATACGACCAAGTCTCTAAAAAATTCATATTGTATTTTCATACAACAAAAATTCAAAATATGTTTAAGCATGCATTTTGGCTTTAATAACTAGTTTATTAAAGCTATGAGAACTAGGCCAATATTTCAAAAAAAAATCCAAAAAAATATTATGTTTTGTTTTAGTATCGGGAATTATGAATTTATACGTAAAATTTATTCCTTGTATTAATAAGGTAGTTCTTTTTTATAGATATTAGAACAGTTATGTTTTTACCCGATAAGATAAGAATTTCCTTACTGATGAGGACTTTTCTTAAACCATAGATAGACCAACAGTTAGACCTTAGCATATATCAGACAATTAAACAATGCAGCTTACCTGAGATAAGGCGTATTTGGGGTGTTAATACCTTCTCTAAACGTAACCAGCCCCCGTGCCCGATCTCTGAGACTAATTAGGGTTACTAGTGACCAAAATACTAGGTGATGACTCTCATTCCTCCATTCCACTTATAAAAGACAATAATTTATTGTCTGTCCATATTTGCCAGATAGATACAATACCTTAAAAGTGGAATATCATCGCGACGTCCACACACGTGCAACATTCTTCATCAAACTTGAATTATTTTTTTAGCTAAAAAACATCAAATTTAAAGCAAAAAATATCAGGTTTAATTCTCGTTTTACGACAGATAAATAGACTTGATAATGGTGAGAATTAATTTTGATAATTATTAGAATTAATTTCTTATTAGTTTTTATTCCAAAATCCTCTATAAAATAGTGGCCGAATAAGAGTACCTTTGGACAGTTTTTCTAGTTTTTCTATATTTTATAGAAACATGCTTGGTTAAAGAGAAAAATATGAAGGCATAAATAAATATATATTTTTATAATTTTAAAGTGAATATTTATACTTTCAAAACAAAATATACAAGAAAATTTGTATTGTTTGTCCCTATTATCTTTATCTCTTTTATCTCAAGATAGTAACAAAATGTTAAGTGATTCATTGTGAGAGGAAGTTAGGCTTGATCCTCACCATAATACATAGGATTAACTTGACTTCCACAATAAAAATGAGAAAATAATTTGATCATTTGTAGATATGATGTAAAAAGGAAAAAAAAAAAAGAAAAGACTTGGTTAGGCTTGTCTGGATGTTTATAGGGCTGTGTAAATTAGAGCCCAATCTTTCATGATGCTTATTGTCGCACGAGTGCGGCGTCGCGGTAATCATTCTTCCGAATCGGGATAGTCGAGAATGATGTGAGTGGAAAGGACAAGGATTTCTTGTCATTTATTAGTAGAAAAAGGGAATGAGAGTTGTTACTTAATATTTTGATTATTAAGAACCCTAACTGGTCTTAAGGTCTACGTAAGGGGACTAATTGCATAAATGGAAGGTATTAGCACCCTTAATATGTCTTACTTAGGTTAAGCTGCATTGTTTATTTAAGGTTTAAGAAAAGTCTTCTTCAATAAGGAGGTCTTTATCTTATGAGGTTAAAAACCTAACCGTTCTAATGCCAACATAAAAAAATAAAATAAAATTTCTTTTTATTTAATATCAAGAGAATATCTTATGTATAAGTTCATAATCTCGTGTCTTAAAAAAAAAATTTGGTATTTTTGAAATGTAGGAAAAAATCCTTTGAAAATTTACAAATTTGTTGTAAAATCCATGCAATATTTTAAAAAAAAAAAAACATGTCAAAGTATTTTAGATTTTTTATAAAAAATGCTTAAATAACTTTAGGATTTTTAGCCATGAGCAAATATATATATATATATATATATATATATATATATATATATATATATATATATATATATTATCGGATTAAAACTACCAAAATAGGCTTAGAGTTATTTGTCAAACACACCTTGAAATTCAAAAACCCTTTAACAAAAATTCTAGCAAGCCAACCAGGGTATTAAACCCTTTGACCCATTTTTTTTTTACTGGACCTAAAAATTTTTATTCGACCATAAACTGAACAAAATCTGGTTTTACCTGAAAAACAATTCAAAAACAAAACTAAAGAAAAAAAATAGATTAAACACCAAAAAAATACAAAAACTCAAAAATTATTGAACAAAATGGTTCAAACACACAAAAAAAATAAAGAACATCAAAATCAAGCAAGAGGTACCAAATCTAAAAAAACACAAACTTAAAACTAACTATATGTTCACATAACATGGATTCAAAATTGGTTTTCTAAACCCATTTTGTGCATGAATAGACCTAGCAAACCTAAGGTAAAACACTCTTGTTTTAGCATGTATAGCTTAAGTTAAACAAAAATTAAAACAATATTATATAATAAAAACAAACTTAAACAACAATTTTAACGTATAAAAAAAAACTTCAAAATAAATATGATTAAATAAAAATAAAGAGGTGAATATAACATTATTTATTAAGCATTCAAACCTCTTTTATATGCTTATAAACATAAATATAAAACAAAAGTAAAAAAAAACATCAAAAGCAAGACATAAAGGACTTCCTTTTGGACCAGAAAAGTATACCTAAAATAGCTACTCTCTTTCTTTTTTTTGGAAATTTTTGTCTCTCATAAACTTGTAAAGCTAAGAAATATTTTGTTTAGGCTCTTGAATCCCTAAACTTGTATTTCTTATTGATATTTCTCTTCTTTTTTTCTTGTATTTTCTTCTCTTTTTTTTCTCCTCTCCTTTCTCTACCTTTTTTCTCTCTAAACTTGGGGGGCATTTATAGGGTTTTGCTAGGGTTTTGCTAGGGTTTTGGGAGGTTTTAAATTCATTTGTGACATCTTGATCATGAAAATAAAGTTGTAGAATGGATGTTTCTCTTCCATTTGCAAAATCCTGATGTCATTTGAAGGTCTAGAACTCCACAACAAGCTATTAGAAGGTGTCAACCTGATCATCGTAAACTACCACGAAAGAAGATGAACAGAGGCTGAACGACACCTTATTCTTCCAAAGTTTCAAATTTAGTCCATATTCTTCTAATTGTGGCACATGCACCCTTAATTGACACAAAAACTTTTAATTGCATGTAATTTAACGTCCGCCAAACTCAATTATCAGCCCTTATGTTGGCTATCTTCTTCATTCTCGGTCGTTGGTTCTGAATTTGTGCATATTGACCCTCAGTTGACCACAAACTTCTAATTCTTCAATTTGACCCCTGATTTAGTTAATTGCAGCCCTCATATTCACGTGTATTTTCCAGTTTGATCCTTGGTTTTGAATCTCTTCAATCAAGTCCCTAATTACCCATCAAACTTCAATATTTATGCAATTAAAGCCCTGATTTGATCAAATTAACTCCTGAAAATTACAATTCGACCCCCAGACTTTAATTTCTTCCGATTAAAGCCTAAATTGACTTTAAAAATCAATTTTTCTTGCAATTAAGCCCTCAATAAATTCAAATAATCCTTGAAAAAATCTCATTATGTCCTTAAACGTTTAATTTTGAATTTTTCTCCTCAAATTGAATTTTCTTTGCTAATAGGGTCTTTATCAGTCAAAAATATATTGTTGAATTTTTTAATATTGTATATTTTTTAATTTTTAAAATGGATAACAACACTTGTTGATGGACTTCTTTAGGAGTTATGATAATTGTTCTTGTATTATTTATTCAGCCCGTGGAGGGTTGGTGTCTCTATTAATTATGATACATTAATTAGTGTATTCCATGCATCTAGTTTCTAGCTTGGTACAAATGGCTGAATTGCTTTCTATGAGTTCAATGCATGCCATCTTTTGTTAGCCATGGAAATCAAATCATTGTCAGGATGTTGATTCAAGGGACTCTAGAATTAATTTTATCAAAAATAAAAATAAAAATAAAAATAAAAATTGCCTTCTATTTCAAGGTTTTTAGTAAGAATGAATGCTGTGTACTTCTGTTTTTTCCCATCTTGCACCTAAATATCTATTGACTAGTTCCTTTCTTTATAAATATGCAACTTGGATATCGTTGGTCACAATGCACAATGAATTAACAACGACATTGGTTTCCCATATACATCATGAAGACATGCAAAAGCCTTACCTAAGAAACTGAAAATTAAATTGTTAATTAGTCAACCAACAATCATTTCAACGTACTTCATGATGTATAGATTAAAGGCACAAATTTTAATTAATTAGTTGACTATAAAAAAAAATGATATGTTTATCCGCCAGCTAAATCCCAGCTATCTCCTCTTTTATTTTTAATTGTATCCCCAACCGAAAAATTATAATCGGGCTTTCATCTAATTAATGGATGTTACTCAATTCATCCTTGACTTAATTTTTATTTTATTTTTTGAAATTAATCATTAAAAAATAAGAAAAAAAACAAGGACCTATTTGTTTTCAAAAATATCATTTTGATCGTAAATTTTAATGGTGGGAGTTAACCGGGAAGAAATGCTATGTTACTTCAGAAGTAATTAGTGATAATTACTAAATAGAGAAATAGATATAAAAAAAGACAGAAGACAAAATAAATAATAAATTAAAAGAATGTATTCTTATATTTTTACAATTCAAATGTGATTTTTTATTTTATGTTTGTGCATAGAAAAAAATGAAATAAAAACTATTTTTTAACTTAAAAGAAGATATTCTTATATTTTTGTAATTCGGATTTGATTTTTTCTTTTATGTTTGTGTATATTTTTTAAAAAAAAGTTGTCCTCGTAGAGATGTTGGTTTTTTCTTGTATGCTAAAGTTATGATAGTTGTTGGATCCAATTGATAATATTTGGTCCTAGTAGAGAATCACCCGATAATTGAGGGACCAATATGTCTATATATATTTCATGCTTCAAATAATCCAAAAACGAAATCCCATCTAAAGATAAAAAAAAAAAAAAAAATTCCACCAAAAGAAAGAAAGAGAATAGTATTAGTGCAAGGTCAGAGACCAAATGACGAGCATTATTCCCTCCTCTTCTAATTTGATAATTGATGATCGGAAATAGCTTGAAAAGAGGCAACATTCCCGGCAGCAATTTCTCACCCATCACGTGGAAAAGGAGGAGATGGCGGCTATTCATCATCTTCATTGAGTCTTCCCGGCAGCAATTTCTAAAACCTACCTACGTACCTAGATTAATGTATAGTTAAGTTGATCATTAGTATGTTTCCTTTGCAATCTTGTGTTTGAATCAAATGATCAAAATATAATGATCACTGTAAGTACATATAATCACTGTAAGTACACAAGGAGTCGTGCAAATGGTTAAAGTTCAAGATTGACATATTTAATTTCTTTTTAATTAATAATAATCATTTGGAGATGACAAATATTCAAGCAATAATTGCAATCCCTAGCTACAACATTTGGAGGAGTGGATACGAAACCACCATACACTCCCTATAAATATTTTCCCTAACTGCCATTTTTGTACCATCCAACTGAACAGCCTAGCTAGCTAGCTCATAATTTCTCTCTTCTATGGCTAAGGTTGTTGTTTCATATGTAGTACTCTTCCTTTTCTACAATTTTCAGCAATCAAAAGCAGCTTCTGCATCCTATAATGTGAGCCAGTTTGGTGCAAACCCGGATGGCAAAAATGACTCAACGCAACCCTTTCTTAAGGCATGGTCAGCTGCATGTAGCTCAGCTTCTCCATCCACAATTTATGTGCCTAAAGGAAGTTATTTGCTCAAGGCAACAGTGTTTAGAGGTCCATGCAAGAATAAAATTACGGTTCAGATAGATGGAACCCTTGTAGCTCCTACAGATTATCGTGCTCTAGGCAACTCAGGGTACTGGATTTTGTTCATAAAAGTCAATCGAGTTTCTGTCTTTGGTGGCACCCTTGATGCTAAAGGTGCTGGCTTCTGGGCTTGCCGGAAATCTGGACTGAATTGCCCTGTTGGAGCTAGGGTAAGTGTGCGTGTGTGTGTGTTTGAAATTTAAAATCAATTTAGTAATTCAACAAGTTGCATTATATATATTTTCAATTAATGCTAGAGGTCATTAACGTTCAAATAAAAAAAAAATTAGAGGGCATGTCCATATGGTTTCATGTATTAATTAATTAACAATAGGATGAATTTGTTAATGCAGTCTATAACATTCAACTGGGCAAATGACATCCTGATTAGCGGCTTGGCATCCATCAACAGTCAATCAATGCACCTTGTTATCAACAGTTGCAACAATGTTTTGGTCCGAAATGTACGGGTAATTGCTCCAGACAAAAGCCCTAACACCGACGGTATTCACGTGCAAAAATCGACCGGAGTTACAATCACTGGCAGCACACTTCAGACAGGAGATGACTGCATATCAATCGGTCCAAGCACTAGGAACATGCTAATGAGCAGCATTAAGTGTGGCCCTGGACATGGTATCAGGTAACCTATGTTTTCATCATAAGAAATATATTTAAAAATAATATAAACATGATTAGTTTAATTAGAGATAAAGATATGAAAATAAATTTATATGCTTTTATAATTAAAAAGATATGATAACATGTCTTAACTGTTTTAATTGCAATTTAAGAACCCTAGCCAGTACAACACTGAAGTGGTTATGATTGATTAATTAATTTGTTGTACCTTAAATTTTTACAGCATTGGAAGTCTAGGCAAGGAATTCAACGAAGGTGGTGTAGAAAATATAACCTTAACAAATTCAATCTTCAGTGGGTCAGACAATGGTGTAAGGATAAAATCATGGGCTAGGCCCAGCAATGGATTCGTGAGGAATGTTGTGTTCCAAAACTTGATTATGAAAAATGTTGAGAACCCAATTATCATTGACCAAAATTATTGCCCCAATAACCAGGGCTGTCCTCGTCAGGTAATTAATTACAGTATCTCAATTAGCCAATTAATTAATGTATTTAATTCATATGATGAAATCTAATTAATTTTTTTTGTGTTTAATTTAATAGAGCTCTGGGGTGCAGATTAGTCAAGTGACATACAGGAACATACAAGGAACATCAGCAACACCAGCGGCACTGACATTTGATTGCAGCCCCAGTAATCCTTGCAGGGGAATCGAATTACAAGACATAAAACTTACTTACATGAACACAGCAGCAACATCATCATGTAAGAACATAGGTGGAACCAGCAGTGGAGTTCTCATGCCTGAGAGTTGTATATAAAGTGAAACACACCAGTGCTTATGCCTGAGAGTTGTATATAAAGCGAAACACACCAAAATATTGCATATATGTGTAGGGCGTAGAGAATATATATATATATATATATATATATATATATATATATATATATATGGCAGTAAATATTGTTCTTCAATTGTACGTAGCTGTTGAATTTTGTATCAAAATATTGCATATAACGTCGTGATGTTACCATTTATTTTTGAAGGGGGGAATGTTTCATTGATATATTTAGTTAAAAAGTTAAAAATAGAGAAATAAAATAAATCCATTGTATCAGAATATATTATTATTTCCGTCGTTAGCTAGACAATACTCAAAAGCTATCTAAGTTTAATAAAGTAATTCATAAAACATTTTGATTTTTCAAATTGAAGAGTCTCTACGAAATATATAATATTTACTAGCTTTGATACCCGCGCGATGCCGCGGTTCATTTTTTTTACATAAAAAATATTTAAAAAAATAAAAATTTAAAAATCTTGGGTTTTTCTTCAAAGTTATACCCAAGAATCTTGGGTTTAGCTGCAACGCCTAACCTAAGAGTATATTTATAATATTAATAATAAAATTAAACTTGCATGACCCAAGTTTAAGTGAATCTGGCTGTAACACCGGACCCAAGAATACTGGATGTAGGTCTGGCTATAAGGTCGTGTCATAAAAGTGTGATAATTAAATAGATTAATTAAAAAACAAAGACAAAAAATCAATAGGAAGGAAAAAACTAATGAAGAAAAAGAAAAAAAACATTGAATTAATTGGGTCAACCTTTTAAACCAGGTTATCCCGTAAAACCTGGAATTTGTGTCATGAAAGTTTGATAACTAAATAGAAAAAAAAAATGACCGGTTTACCTAGAATTAACCGGGTTAACCCATCAAACCAAGTTAACCCGTCAAGCCCAGGATACGTGTCATGAAAGTATGAAAGTCTGATAATTAAATAGAAAGAAAATTAACTTTAACAAACTAAAGTAAATGAAAAAAATAACTCGTCAAATCAGGTTAACCCATCAAACCCGAGATTCGTATCATGAAAATCTGATAACTAAATAAAAAAATTTAGCATTAACAAACTAAATCAAACAAAAAAAAATCATTAAAAAAAATAAAAAGAAAAAACAAAAGAAAAAAACAGTTATATAATATAATACAATACAATAATAATTATAATTATAATTATAATGAAAAAACGTGGGGAAAATGAAAAAAAAAGTGGGGAAAGCTAAATTCTCAACTAACTCAATATTGAAAAAATAAATTTAACAAAGATAATTTTAAAAAAAAAACATGTGGGGGAAACACTGTAGCCAAACAAAAACCATGTAAGGGAAACACTGTAGTAATTCATAGTATTTTTTTAAAAAAAAAGCTACAAAGCTAATCTCTCAACCAGCTCAATATATAAAAAAAACCGATAAAGACTATCTAAAAAAAAGTCAATTTTGGGTAAAAGAAATGAAAAAAAAAATAACAAAAGCGGAAAAAAAAACACGTGGAAAAGCTACAGTGTTTTAAAGAAAAAGACAAAAAAATCTAAATTTTCAACCAGCTCAATAGTAAAACAATAAAATCAACAAAAATAATTCTGAAAAAAACAAAACAAAAAAAAAAGAAAGTATGTAAAAAATGACAATTTTGGAAAAAAAAAATAAAAAAAAAACATATGGGGAAAGCTAAAGCTAGATTATCAGTCAGATCAATATTGAAAAAATAAATTCGATAAAGATAATTTTTTAAAAAAATATATGGGGAAACACTAGCAAAACAAAAACTATGTAGGGGAAACACTATAGCAATCCATATTTAAAAAAAAACTACAAAGCTAAATTCTCAACCAATTTAATATAAAAAAAATAAAATCTACAAAGATCATTTTGAAAAAAAAATGAAAACAATGCATAAGAATATTATAGCAATTCACAATGTTTTAAAGAAAAAAACTACATAGTTAAATTTCCAACCAACTCAATATTTAAAAAAATTAGCAAAGTTAATTTTAAAACAAAAAAATTTTAAAAAAAACAAAAAAAAAAAAGAAATCAATTTTAGGTAAAAAAAAAAAGCAAAAAAAAAAACATGTAAAAAAAACAAAAGCAAAAAAAAAAAACCTTGCTAGAATGAATATCCCATGCGTTTTAGAGTTCTTTAATTATATAAGCTAAAATCAATGGGGTGGTGGGTCTTGTAGCTATCTTTTGGTGAAGTTTGAATTCCATATATATATATATATATATATCAAAGATCTTTATGTATGTATTATGAGAGAGTGCCTAATTTCAACTCATGTGAAAGCTAAGCCTAGCTAGTCATGGTCAAATGGGAAAATAGCTGTATCGTCTACCTCTTCTCTTCTCTAAGTTTGACAATATCTCTGTAAATGTTAATAGAAGTTTCCTTTGAGCATCTTTCTCTTTTAAACAGATTGAAAAGGGGAACTGGAGAAGAACAGAAGAAGGAAAAAAAAGTCAACGGGTTCTCAGGTTTAATCGCTTCAATAATTCTTGGTGGCCTCACAATGCATGGTGATGAATATTAAATGAGAGAGAGAGAGAGAGAGAGAGAGAGAGAGAGAGAGAGAGAGAGAGAGAGAGAGAGGGAGGGAGGGAGGGAGGGAGAGAGAGCCGGGTAGTATCATCCTTTTACCAAAAAAAATGACAAACTTTTGGTCAAAAATTGAAAATGTTTTCGAATTTTCTTTCACATTTTCTTGTTCTTTCTCATGATGCGATTAAAAGGTTGTGTTTGTGGTCAAATTTAGGTAGCAAGTTTAAAATGCATCCAATCGATTATTATATTATAATTCAACTCGTTATTAAATTGGAGATGGTACGTAATTAGCTGGTTTAATTAGCACTAGTTAGGCTGTCGTTAATCATTTGATTTCAAAGATGAAATATATTATTTTAGCACCTCTAGGCACACCAGTCAAAAAAAATGGGTTCATTTTCAAAGAGATTAGAGTCCACTAACTAAATTCTAGTTAAGGTCTTAATCAGCACAAGTCACCATCTCTTAAACAAGATTTAGACACATGTAATTAAGCACACTTAGTATTATATTGAATATTACTATTTCATCATTTGTACTATACTGCTATCTTAATTGCAAACCAAAGAAAGAAAAATAGATTAAAAAGTAAAGGGGTAACCTTAATCAGCATGAGCAAGTATTCAATAGCATCAATTCTGAAAGGTGTAATTCAAGTGGTCAGATTTTAAATTTGTTTTTTAGAAATTATTAGTTCGAGTCTCACAAATCTTAAAACTATTAAAAGTTTATATAATCATTAATTTCAAAACTTATAAAATTAATCGAAATATATATAAATTAATTCAGATATCGACATTAATCAAATAAAACATATATTCAAAAGCATCGAGGGAAAAGAAAATTTGCTATAAAGTGCAAAAGCATTCAACCGATGGTGAAAAGGGAAGAAACTATAAAATAATTGTAAAGATTTTTATCATTGTTTTTTATGGTTTAGCTTGATGGATGAATTTATTATAGCTTTTAATTAAGTCGAATTATGTATCAATTGAAATTATTATTTTTTTCAAAATGATTTTAAGAGCATAATCTAGCATAGTATATTTAAAATAATATTTTTTTAATATTTATCGTAATGCTTATATTTATGAACTTAAAGGGAGGTGAAAAACCTTATACCAAACCTATGTACGCAACAAAAACAGCTTTAATTAGTTAGATTTGGTACTGTTATTAAAATTGGTACGAGGTAATATTAAACTTAAAATTATTTTAATTAATTTGAGTTACGGTGTTCATTCTATTATAGATGAGATGAGATGAGATGAGATGGGGTTTGGTTCGAAATTGAAAAAGGGTCAAATTATATGGACAGCTTGCCAGCTTTGACTAGTCCACGTATTAAGGACAAATTAACAGTAGTGGGACATGCCTCCAAATGTTGCTGGCTGTCCCACACACCAAACCTGCCTAAATTTATATTACGTAATTAGCATTACGTACTCCAATTTCTCCTCCTTTCATCACTTGCCCCAATTGGATTCTCTTGATTTTTCTTCAAAATTATTATTATTATTATTATTATTATTATTATAAAATGTGCCTGGGATGTGGATGGATTCCCTTTCAGTCATGTGCATATGTCTATTGTTGTTGCTGTTTTATAACATGAGATTCTCTTGTTGAAATTAATTAAGGTACATAGTTAATTAATATAATGGTGGGAAATCCTCAACTAGGATTGGGAAAAGAATATAAAGGAAAAAAAATGCATTCAAGGTTGAGCAAATGCATGGTTAAAAAGCACAAGTACTCCATGTCAAAAGATTGTATTGTTATTGCAAAACAACAAATTAAAAGCATTCACTTAGTTTATCACAATCTTTTTATTTAAAATAATGGGTGTTCTTGGATATTGTATGTATTAATTGAGACTAAATTCTCTTTAACATCAAATCCCTACACTAATCCGATATTGATTCTAAAATTTAAGCCCTGAAAATCTTGAAAATAAGTATATATTGTAAATCATTATCACCCTCACAATTGATTTATCATTTATATACTTAAATTGTTAGCTCAGGAGATAGAGACAATAAAGATAAAAGAGACATGATAGAAAATAAAATGAAGATAAAATTATATTTGATAATAATATATAAAATAAAGTAATTGTTTTTGTATCATATTTAGTTAAAGTGAATAAGATAAAATATAATATAAAAAAATTTATTTTACCCTTAATATGTATTATTGTTAGGCTTACATATTTTAAAAAATAATGAGATATTTTATTTACTTTAGTTAATATTGAGTGTTGAAATTAATAATATTATAATAACCCTAGTTATAAAATCAGGATTAATGTGACGGGTTGATCTAGGATTTGAACTGGTCCGAGTTTAAAAAATAAATGAATGATTAACTCAACTTGACCCAATCAAACACCTAAGTCAACCCGGGATAAAAGACAAATCAAAAACGCGTTGACTTTTTTGAAGAAAAAAATGGTCAAAAGAAGTGATTATTAAAAAAAAAAAAAAAAGAATTGGGTAAGCAGAATTGATCCTCTCAAACTGTGATCTGAACCTTATCTCTAATCAACTCTCGGATCAAGTTTTAAAACCATAATAACAACCATTTTTATCCATACATTGACTCGATCGACCCGTGTTGACCCTTCTGACCTATGACTTGGACTTTGCCCCAATTGACCCCCAAGTCGAGTTTTAAAACTATAATAACAACAAATTTTATCCTTACATTGACTCGAGTCAACCCGAGTTGACCCTCTCGATCCATGTCTTAAGTTTTGCCCTAAGTTAACTCCCAAATCAAAATTTAAAACTATGATAATAATTATTTTTATTTTATGTTGACTTGGGTCAACTCAGGTTGACCATACTAACACGTAAATTGGGCCTTACACCGGGTCAACCCCGAGTCGGTTTTAAATTATGATAATAATTATTTTTATTAATATTGACCCAGGTCAATGGTCAACTCCACTTGTGACCCGGGCCTTGCCTCGAGCTAACCTTCAAATCGGGCTTCAAAACTATGATAATAATTATTTTTATTCTTACATTGACTCGGGTCAACTCAACTCTTGATTCGGATCTTAACCAATGACCTGAGCTTTGTCTCGAATCAATCCTCAGGTTGAGTTTTAAAATTATGATAATAACCATTTTTCTCTACATGTCTTACTTAAACAATTTTGGAATTAAAAGTTTTTTTCAATGATATTTTAGAAATAAAAAATAATAAATATCATCTCTAAAGACATGTTTTCTCAATACCTACTATTTTATAAGTACAGAAATTCACATTAAAATTATCATAGAAACACATTTATTTTTATATCTTTATCTTCTCATATTTATTTTGTTTTTATTATGTGTGTTTTTTATATTTAGAACTTATTTGGAATTGTAGTAGTGGTTGCGCTTCAAAATAATTTTTATTTAGAAATGTATTAAAATAATTTTTTTTATTTTTTTAAAAATTATTTTTTAGATCAGCATATTAAAACAATATAAAAATATAATAAAAAAAAAATTTAATAAAAAATAAAATCTAAGAGAATGCAACAATGTTTCTGAATAGAATTTGCATATGACGTTAATCCAACGCTACTAAAAGACAAGATAGAGGCGGTTAATTGTGAGGCACAAAACATGAGCTAAAATGGTCGGTGGAGAGGATAGATAGGGCAAGAACGTGCAGAATCACACACTTTCATTTTCTTGTCTTTCTTTTAGGTTTTTTTATTTAATTTAATTTAATTTGTTCATCAATTTGTCAGTTTGCCATTTGCCAGTAATACTTTTTATGAAAAAAGTTTTCATTACTTTTCTTTTTCTCTCCACATTGTGGGTCGAAAGGTGCCCCCACCATTTATAAGTTTTTGTATGTTTATGAAGTAGACAACAATGGCGGCTGGGTAATTGTCTGAGTGGCCACAAAATGTTGCTGTTCAATGAATATTTATCGATATTGATGACTCCATTTTTTTAGAAAATAAATGTGGTAAATTATTGGAAGTGAATAGATGGATCGATAAGTACTTTTGTACTAACACTAGATTGGCGATGCACATTAACATGTTTTTTATCCTGTAAAATAAAAGTAGAATACAACTAAGGATATCGTTGACAAGTATAAATAATAACAGTGGTTATGGCGTATCTCTCTCTCTCTCTCGGATACAGTTAAGGATCTCTTTAACAGTCACAGGTATAAATACAGAACTGGTAAATCGCTGAAGCCAAAAGGATAGCATTTTTCAGTGGTTCACTTGGAGAGAAGAAAAAACATGACAAAAGCTTCTTGCAGATGATATTTTGTCACTTTCAGCTTCTGGTTATCAAAACAAGTTAGATTTTTTTGAGCTTTCTTGGAGATCACTTACTGGTTTTTTCATATTTTATATTGAGGAAGTTGAAAGTTTCAGTTTTCGGGATTTCTTTTCTCACATCAGGTATTCAAATTTCATTTCACTTTCTGGGTGTTCTGTGTTTGAATGATTATCATCTTGACAAGTGAGAAAGAAAGTGTCTTTGGAAATCAACAGTGGATGGATGCTGTTCAGTTTGGCTTATCAAAGTTCAAGACTTTATCATCTAAAAGAAGTTGGTGATTGTTTCTTGTAAGTTTTGAAAATTGGGTTTTCAAGTAAATATAGAGACTTTTAAGGATAAGATAGAGTGAGATTTGTTTGAAATTCATGTTTGATCCTGGTGAAATGAGAATGAGTTATTGGCTTTACAATCCATAGAATCAAGATTTAGAGTATTATAAGAGTAGTTTCTTTGATTTGTGTATGATCATGGAGAAAAGAAAGTAATTTCTGGGTTTCAAATCAAGGAATCAAGGTTTCAGTTAGGAGCAGGGGATTGGTTTTGAGATTGATTGATAATAGTGTGAGATACTACTGTGTGTGACCATGGAGAGACAAAGCAGTTTCAATGGAAGAACAATGGAAAAGCAGCAGAGTTTTCGTGGAATAACAAACAAACAGAAAGTGTATGAAAAGCAAGTGAGTTTTCAAGGAATACCAAATAAACAGAAGGTGATGGAAAAACACCCGAGTTTTCATGGTGTGACAGAAAATGGGTCAACTTCTCATGGGGTGATGGAAAAACACCCCAGTTTTCGTGGGGTAGAGAAGGGTTTTCGTGGATTTCTGGAGAAACAGAAGAGCTTTCGTGTGGTGATGGAGAGACAACTTAGTTTTATTGGTGGTGGTGAGAGGAAAAGGCCTAAAGATTCACCTGGAAAGCGAGGAGACTCACAAATTCATTTGGCAGCACGTACGGGGAATTTGAGTAGAGTTAGAGAGATTCTTCAGAATTCTGATGGTAATGACTTGAAGGTTCTGTTGGCAACGCAGAATCAAGACGGAGAAACTCCCCTTTATGCAGCAGCAGAGAATGGGCATGCTGGGGTTGTTGCTAAAATGCTGGAATATATGGACCTGGAGACTGCATCTGTTGCCGCTAGGAATGGGTATGATCCATTCCACGTGGCTGCAAAGCAGGGTCATCTTGGTGAGAAATCATTCTGATTTTGCATTTTTGAACTTCCGTTCTCCATTAAAATTAACTCGTTTGAGCTGACAAAATGGCTTCATTATCCCAATGTATCATTTTTCCTATGAATTACTCATTCTTTTCCTGCTATCAAATTTTTTCTTCTACTGATAAGAGAAGAAAGACCTCAATTAACTTTTATGCAAATCTTGTCTAGAAGATGATAAAATCCCCCAATTTCATGAGACACGTCAGGTGTTTTTCATATATATGAGCTACAAGGATTCTGGTTAGCCTGTTTGAGGTTCAAAGCCTCGATATGGATGTTTGAACCCAAGCATGCATGAATTTCTAGATTTTCGAGTGATGAGCATGAAATTTTCATATATATCTTTTTTTTCTTCTTCTTTTTGTGATGAGCATGAAATTAGAACTCAAAGTAGTTTCAGGACTTCTCTTCTCCAGATATTTTTAGTTTTCTGTATTTAAATAGTAGTGTGCTCATGCATTTCTATCGTGCTCTTTCTGCTTAGAATCTTTCGGAGAATTTCTAGCATTGTTACTTTGGCTATGAACCCACTGAAAACCTTTTCTATCTGGTCTTGATACTAGAGGCTGTGTTTAGATCTGCGTTGCAAGATAAATTTTTCTGCTACTTGAAAAACTCTTAGGTTGTCACTTCTGATTTTTTTAAAACCTTGCAGATGTCTTGACAGAACTTTTGCGTGTATTCCCCAACTTGGTCATGACAACAGATTTATCCTGTACAACTGCTCTACACACAGCTGCGACTCAAGGGCACATTGATGTGGTCAATCTTCTTTTAGAAACAGATGTAAATCTTGTTAAGATTGCCCGGAATAATGGTAAGACTGTCCTCCATTCAGCTGCAAGGATGGGGCACTTGGAAATTGTGAGGTCCCTCCTAAGTAAGGATCCAAGCACTGGTTTTAGAACAGATAAAAAAGGACAAACTGCACTGCACATGGCTGTGAAAGGGCAAAATGAGGAAATTGTGCTAGAATTGCTAAAACCTGACCGCACTGTTATGCATGTGGAAGACAATAAGGGAAACACGGCATTGCATATTGCAGTTATGAAAGGCCGTACTCAGGTGCTTCGTCATTTCTTTATCTTTCACCCTTTCTTTTTAGCTAGCTATATGTCTTAGTGACTACAGCACTGCAGGATATGTTCTGTGATAAATTATGCTCCATCATACGCATTCAATAGTGATATATATATATATATATATATATATATATATATATATATATATATATGAGCTCCGGTGATCCTTACAACTTAAGTTTTCTATAGGTAAGATGAAAAAACCTTCAGTAGAATTTGTCACGATTATGACTCTAGTTGCTCAGTAATTGACCAACTATTAACAATCCGATCCCTTCCTAAAGCTTATTGCTTCAGTCTGGTAAATTCAAACAACTTTGAGAAATGATAAAAATGCATTATTAGTAACTTCTGTTTGTTTTATTCAACCCTATTTCTCAAACAATGTCGGAAATGATTTGCATAATAATGTCAAAAAAAAAAAAAAAACTGATTGCCTGGCAATAGCTTATGGAGTTGGCTATCATTTGCAGTTTCCTATTTTGAAATCTAGACTTTCAGTGAAAACCTCAGGCATTATTGTGTGATACATTGAACAGATTTTAAGGAGATACCTTGTAATATGTTATACCCCTGTTGAAAGAAATGTCTAGTACAAATTTTGAAAATTTGTACGATTGATGATGAAAGTAATCTCAAAAGAGACTTGTAATGGAAATAATACATAATTTTGGGTGGAGTATCTCTGAAATATGATGTGACAAAATAAACTATTTATGATGGCATTATTGAGATCTTATGTTGTAACCAGATAACATCATGTTTCTCTTTACATGCCCTTTTAGTTTTTTTCCCCCCAATAGTCAAAAAGTTATATTTTTTTGGCAACCTTTATTGAGATTCTTCATTTAATTGCAGAATGTGCATTGTCTGTTATCGGTTGAGGGTATTAACATCAATGCCATTAACAAAGCTGGAGAGACCCCACTTGACATTGCAGAAAAACTTGGAATTCAAGAGCTTGTCTCCATTTTAAAGAAAGCAGGGGCTAACAATTCCAAAGACTGTGGAAAGCCCCCAAATGCAGCAAAGCAACTAAAGCAGACTGTCAGTGACATAAAACATGATGTCCAGTCCCAGCTCCAACAGACCCGTCAAACTGGCTTCAGAGTGCAGAAAATCGCCAAGAAGCTGAAGAAGCTCCACATTAGTGGCCTCAACAATGCTATAAACAATTCGACTATTGTTGCAGTTCTCATTGCAACAGTTGCTTTTGCAGCCATTTTCACCGTCCCTGGCCAGTATGTTGAGGAGAAGATCGAGGGAGCTGCAATTGGGCAAGCCAATGTAGCAAGAAATCCTGCTTTCTTAGTCTTCTTTGTATTTGACAGCCTGGCATTATTCATCTCTCTGGCTGTCGTTGTGGTCCAAACATCTATTGTTGTGATTGAACAAAAGGCAAAGAAGCAGCTTGTGTTTGTTATTAACAAACTCATGTGGCTTGCTTGCCTCTTCATTTCAGCAGCCTTTATTTCTCTTACTTATGTGGTGGTGGGTAAGAATTCCAGGTGGCTTGCTATCTATGCAACAGTCATTGGTGGCTTAATCATGCTCGCTACGATCGGCTCCATGTGCTACTGTGTCGTTTTACATCAGATGGAAGAATCAAAGTTAAGGAATATAAGGAGGGAAACTCGGCCTGGTTCTTATTCTATGTCTGTGGAATCAGATCAAGAGATTTTGAACAGCGAATATAGGAGGATGTATGCACTCTGAAGAATTTAGAATTTGGAGAAGTGAAGCGGGATTCTATGACCTATTTTTCACTCTATATATGAAATAGCTATGCTCATACTCTGGTGATTATAGCATTTAATTTCAGAAGTGGAGCCAAGATGTGGATTTACTTGATAATACTAGGGGATGAATGGAATACTCAGGTTCAGCAATTGAAGGAAGCCATTGATCTCCTCATTTTGGCTGTACATGAACTTCTGAGAAAGCTTCCTTGACAGGGTTTTGGTTTCCTTCGCCTGCTGGTTGCTCTGTGGTTTCCTATTGGATGAGCTCAAATCTAGTATGAATTTGAACCTGATGACTCACTACAGATTCAATCGAAGCTCAAAGCAGGTACAAAGGTGTCAATGACTGAAACTGTACAAGGGTCTGCTTGAATTATATGCATACTATGTATAAAATGTAGTAATAACAGGATCCCTCTAATTAATGGAGAAAAGCTTACCACATGGAAGTAATTTTCCATCCCTGTTTTTCTTGAATCTAATGTTAGCTGGAAAAAAAAAATTTGTGCTTAGGTTTTTAGGGTTCATTTGGCTGTGGCATAGTATGGTTGAAATTGTGTTTTGCTCCCACTATTGTTTTGAAAATGTTAGGTTGATTAACATATACCACAATTTTTATAATTTCACATAAAACTCTTTTAAAACTTTGGTTACAAAAATGTTATAATTTGTAGCTTTTTGTAAACATATTTTTTTCAACTATAACCACAAAAACTATCACAATGTCAAACTAGTGCTTAGTCTGTCAAGTAAATTCAGAAATTAGAAGGATTCAACAATGGCATGGCCGGATTTACAAACCAACTATTAACGCAAGAGAGGGAAATGATTCTAATTCAGCTACCTGTTAATGCTACAACAGGTGAAAACAAAATGCAAAATAGTTCCAATCTTACACGAAGAAAACTGGCATTTGAATACCAACATTTTTACTGCAATCGTAGAAAAGACCATTTAGTGCTTGTGTTTTTCTGTTCTTTGAAAATGAATGAGGTAAAGAATTTCCACCTGACATCAGCATATGCAAATCACCATAAACAAACGGAACCTGTTCTCAACATGATGAAATGGAGACCACTCTCCATGTATTTACATAAAAAGATATCGGATTAAGCTCTCTGGGTGCTGCTTCCAGGTGATGTATCTATTCCTGTCCAATTCTACGAGGCCTCACTAAAGCTTCAAAAATCTCGGAAATCATCAACAGCATCAGAGGAACCACTTTGTTGCCTAAGGTCAGACCGGTGAACAGAGCCTCCTTGGCCTTTCCGAGAATTGTTCGATATAGAGTCGATACGCACTGTCTTGGCAGAGTAGCAGTGTCTAACGATGATTTGGTGACTTTGTATTCCTGTTGCGTTACTGCCCTGGATATTCACAGACAACATAGCTTCCTTGTCTCGTGTATCTTCGCACCACCAGTTTTGTGGGATTCCATCAAAATGCTCTTCTAAGGAATGGAACTCTTCATGATGTACTGAGATATCCACAAATTGATCTTGTTTAATTATGCCTGCTGCTGGTGTGACCTATATCCAGACACAAGAAAGAAGCTACTTCAGAATGAAAGGAAAAGATTCATTTGAAATCAGATATGGAGAGAATGGTTGAAAACAACAGTATAAAAGCTGAAGAGGGAGATAAAACCTAAAACAAATTGTATATTATGAACACAAACTCTTCAAGATTTATAGTGAAGCAGGTGGAAATGAAGTTCCAAAAAACTAAACTGATCATGAACAAGTTAAAGAATATTTTTCCAGACGAAATGTCCTTGCTACTTTGCCAGCAAACTTGCTGGTCGTGCATGATCTGATACTGCTGTGTGGCTTGGGTTTAGGGCAGTTAATTTTACAATCTTCCAGTTTTAAAATAAGAAAAGTACCTCGAGCCATCTTGGAAAGCCATAAGAACCCCGTGAATGATAAGTACTCTCGTCTTCATCCTCGTTGACAGTGCAAACACCTGCACAAACAATTCTGAATATAGCCTTTTCTTTCACGTCTTTGTTGGTGATTCGCAAGATGACTGTGTCCTGGCTTTGAAGGCGGATGATGTTGGTGCTGACAGTGGTTTCTGGTACATAACGCAATTGCTCAAGAATAGACCTGACTTTCTCATTGGACCTGACAACTAATCCAAATTCTTGTCTCCTAACTGATCTATCAACATGGGCAACTTGAACATGAAACTTGCAGCGGACAGGTTTGTGATCACTCTCTATGACATCCATGCAAGCTCCATACCTTTTGGCCATGAAAATCAAATATCAGAAACAATTGACGATTGCTTGTAAGGGGAAAAGGAAGAATCAAAATCACCCTATTGTGAAACCTACTGTATAACTGATGAGACCACAGGGCAGTCTAAACTGCATTCGGACACTGGAGCTGATCGATTGTCACGGTATATTATTCTGTCACACCATGCTGGAATTCGCTTTTTCTCCCCAGAATCATATCCTGTGGATAATGCACACAGTAAAAAGTCGAGGTTGAATGATACTAACAGAAAATTTTGCTTAACAAAAAGGAATAACAATTCATAGGCAAACTCGATCAAGGAAATCTTTTAAGATTTTCTGAACAAGCCTAAGATCATTTCCAGTAATGTGAAGCATCTGAACTAAAGGGATGTGAAAACTTCTACCATTTCTGCAGAATCTTTACCTCCTAAACCTGGTTGGTTTCTTGCAAACTTGTAAGTAGGAGGGAACACAATGAGTGCCTCACGCATTCCTTGAAAAACTTTCCCTGCCTGCATCTCTGCTCTGAGCTGATCCTTTTCTCGAAGCCAGTCAAAGCTTCTTTGTGAAACAAGGTCCCTTGCTTCATCGTATGATATACCAAAAAGCCTGTAATTAAAATCACCAAGAAATACCACCATATCTGCTTCAGCTAAATCAAGCTTTGGCTCTTCAGTGTTGGCACTAGCAGCCTGTGAAAGCACCACTACCTTGTAACTCATAGGTCATACCCAATAAAGATTCTGCTAGCAACTATAAAAAGGTCATAAGAACGTACATTTGTTCCCTTAATTGTGTGACTGGCAGTTGAGACACCAGCTGCAATAGATAGGACCAGGGGGAAGCCAGAAACATAAAGCAGCCAAAATAAAAATGTGGATAAGGCAAGAACGCAACACAAAAACAGGAATCGCACCATACCAGCTGCCGCAGGGTTTGATGACCGACCAAAGGACATATTTCGAAAAATATGATCAAAATCAGCATTGCGCCGATTGACTGCTTCCAAATGTGCAGCCAAGTGACAGTTAACAAAGCACATGATCCTGTCGAGAACTCTAATTCTCAAACCTACACCTCCCTGCAAGGACATATTAGAACATTATGAAAAAAGACAGATTAGTCAACAATTTTAAAATGTGCACACTGCAATTAAGATGGTTTTAAATGTTGAATAGAGCAAAGACTGTTAGTGACAGGTGATAGCCAGTAATGTGCAAATAAGCATCATGAAGGTAGACATTCGTACCTTATTGCCAATTGCTCGTCCAAAGCCGCATGGAACTGCCCCAGCATCAACATCACCAACATGTTTTCTGAGATTCTTTCTTACCCTAATTGAGAACTCACAATATAAGATGCGACAAACTATAAAATTTATGAACCCTTGGGACACGAAGACAGGATTAAGATGCTTCTTCAAAGGAGAAAAGACTGACTGGAGGTTTCGTGTGAAAATAACACGTTAAATCGGCAACACAAACTATAGTCACAGTTACTTACCAAAGAGATATGAGCAAGCCTGCAAGCTGCCTGGAACCCATACGTTCAAAAGCCATTCCTTCATCTAAGGCTTTTCCTATATTGTCCAGCCACCACTGACCAATGGCACTCCCTTCAAGTCCTACCTACAAAACAAGCAGCAAACAAGATAATGTGCAGAACAATATAGAACAAATCTCTTCAACTAATTATCAGGCTACATTAAAAGGAAAAAAACTCCCCCCCTGCATTCAACGTAGTTGAAATTCTTGATATTCAAATCCACAGTGTCGATTTTTCTAAGCTCTAGAGATGTTTATCTAGCATCAATATTTGTGTTTATACAGGTAAACATTCACTCAAGCACTTATATGTATTATTTGTGCGTCAACTTGTCATGAAACTACATTAATTATTAAAAAAGATAGAGAATGAGAACAGAAACCAAATGACCATCCATTGCAATGAAAGCAGATCAACTAGATCTTACTGTTTCTTTTGCAGCAGACATTGCAAGAAAACCTGCACCCATCTCTACTTCTTGTAACCCAATAACAATAATGCCAACGTCTGATGCAGTAGAACCTAACCATGCTTTAAGTGCATCCTGGGATGCTCTTCCTTGACCGACATTCCATGTACCAACTAAAATTCTGAAACTATTTCTTCTTGTATACTCTAGTTCTTTCGATGCTACTTCTGATCGTATTATTCTGTCAATAGGTCCTGGAGATGCAATGCTCCATCCACGTATGCCACCATGATTTGCCAAGCTAAAAACATATCCATTTCCAACTGCCAGTTTTAGCACAGGATTACTGTAAGCAACCCATGCACAAATCAATTTTCCCTCCAGGTCCAATACTTGGATAACACCGCTTGCGTAGCCAACATATATCTGTGTTCCAAAAGTGCAAAAACATTGGACAGCAGAAGAATGATGATTAAATTCTAGTAAACGATTTCCACTCCCATCCCACTGCACAAGAAGGCCATTAGGACATCCACTCCAGATCATTCCATCTATAGTCAGCACTAGTGCTTCTGTTCTCTTGGCATCATCTGCGAATGCTCCTGCTCCCCTGGTTGCAACTCGGCGAACAGCATCTGCTGCTCCCATTATAGCATTACGTGAACGTTGCAGAAATCCCCCAGATTTCTCCTTTTTCGATGGGACTACAAATTTTACCTTCATCTCATCTTCTACTGGCTGATCTTGCTGTTGCACTGATGGCAGGTCAGCTCGATTCTCAATTTGACCCTCAGTATTGAATACCTTCAGAAGCTCCTTTGTACGAGCATCCCTGCAGAATTATAAATCTTATAAAGCTTCACATGTAACTTGAAGCAACTTATGGCCAATTCATAGCCTAGTGGTACCAACAATGCCCAAAAACTAAACATTTATCGAAAGATTTTTAAAGAACTCGTGACATTCTAGGAGCTTCAGGGAGGAAAAGAAAATACCAAAGAGAGAAGGAAAGAGGCTGAGCACACCAAATTTTAGCTCTAACATTGTCAGCTAACAAGCACTTTATATCTGAAGAAGATATGCTACAGGCACCATTTACAGTGACTTGGCTCCTGAGGTCAATGCAAGACCTCTCCACCAATAAAGCAGCCATATGTTTTTCCTCTGGTGAAAGAGAAAGAGATTTCTCAATGGCATCCCATGGCCAAATCCTAACAACACCATTCTCACCACCCGACCACAGATCACCTACATGTATCAAAGCACAAAGTTTAAAATTAGAGCCTTGAAAAGCAAGATCATGTCAAATTTATCGAAGGTTTTGGGCAAGTATAACAGATAAGATGGTAAGTTGTTCTTTGACAATAACGATTATTAATCAACGATTATGAAATTAAACCGTTAAAAGATTTTCTTGCTCGTGAAATTTACAGATAGTTGGTGTTATGCCCTAGCATTTTCTTATCACATTTCAGATACCATGCCTTGCCCCAATAAGAACAGTGATTATCATTTTCCAAAAAGGCAATATAATGAAAGGTAGCTTACCAAAAGAGCTCATAACTATAGAAAGAACAGGACCCTTATGAGCCTGCCACGATAATCCTTCCTTAAAATGAGAATTAGCATCATCTAAATGTTGATCCATTTTCCAGGACCTAATCTTCCCATCTTTGTGCCCGCTCCAAACCAAGCTATTTGCACTGTCAATGATTAAACACATTGTAGGTGAGGTATTCCCTGACTCAAAAAATGGTGCAGCATCTTCATCACCCCTTCTCGCTCTCCCACCTAATCCACTTCCAGCCTCATATACATCCTCAAAACTCCAAAACCTTACCCCACACTCCTGACCAGCCCACAACTGCTTATCGGTACAAGCAATGTTTCTCAAAAACTTCCCCACCTGAGTTTCTCTCAAAGGATGTGGCCTAAGTTCTAGACAAGGCGGTCGGCCAGCGTGCACAGCTGAACGTGTTGGAAACTTAAAGATTCCAGTCCCGCCACCATTTGCAATGAACTCAGGCAATGGTTGGAATTGCATGAGTTGATCATCCTCAGCACCAACGAAGAAATCTTCACCGCTGCCACCACGAGAACGGGTGGTGTTAGAAGGAGAAGAGGAGCGTGGGCAGAATTCATCGTCCTCGGAAGAAGATTCATAATAAAAAGGATCAGAAAGCACAGGTTTAGGGATGTCATCAAGACTGTGCTTTCTTGTACCTGGATGGTGTTTTTTAGTAGTAGGTCCTGAAGAGGTTGCACGTAGCTGCTGGCTATGAGAGTGGATATTTCGCGGCGGCAGAGGGACAGGAGATAGCCCTTTTAAAGCCTCTTTATCTTCATCTTCAAAAATGTCAACATTTCTATCCTGACCCATTGATGATCATCAAGATGGATATATCACATATATATTGGAAAGGTTGAGAAACAGAGAGATTGAAAGGTGAAAAGGAGAAGAAAAGGAAGGGAAGAATGACTCTAAAGGAAAGAGGAGAGCACTTTGGTTTGGAGTTGTTCACGAGGAAGAGGAAGGGGGGGAGGAGGAGGCAGAGACAGAGAATAGAGAGAGCGAAGACTTAGGCGTATTATGCTGATGGGTGGACGGACAGGAATGTTACGTTGCTTTTCTGGGACTGTATCTATTGATATATTTAGATTAGACTAATTAGTTGCTTAATTGCAACCTTAAACGTGGTTTTAAAACCCGACCACTGCAAGGCACAGGCCGGGTTGAGAAGATCTACCGGGTTGATTAATTTTTTTTAAAGAATCAAAATAAAATTATTTTGATCAATTTTTTCTTTTCAAAATACAAAAAAGATCAACATGTTTGGTTTTTATCTTGTCACATGATCAACCTTGGTTTTTAACGGAATCATTTGAGGTTTTTACTTTTTTTATTTTTTTCTTCAATTTGAACTAATTTAGACCTCGAGTCCCAGGTCAATTTGTTGAACTGGTCTAGATTTTAAACAATGTCTTGTGATATTTTTATAATGCCAACTAAATCCCCACTTGACCCATAAAAAATTTACAGTCTGATTTTTCAAGAATTAATGTTGATTATAAAAAAAAAAAAAAAAAGACAGTTTTTAAATGAGATTACAAAAAATTAAAAATAGTAAAATCATTTTTGTATATTATAAAAAAAAAATTGAATAATATTACATCAATATATTTTCTTATGATTAATGTCAAAAACAATCTTGGTTTGGTATTGAACCGCTTAAATCAATGTAAAGAACAGACATTCATCATATTATTCTTCAAGGTTGATATTATTCTCACTTGTAAATGATAGAACAGACATTCACATGCGAATAGAATCCCAGAGGATTCAAGTCAATGATGGGAGTGGATCATGTACAGCAAGGAGATGGCGATTCAACTCCTTCAGAAACCATCATTCATGTTGATGCTTAATGTGCCATCCTCCCGAAGAAATGAGGATCATGCATCAAGAGTGTTTGTATACTCGTCAAAGTAAGGATTGGGTTGTATCCCTCCTCCATCTTCCAAATTTCTCTCTTCCCTGCAGCAATGCTCAAGCAAAAATAACTTTCTCAAGTCTCTTCAAGATCTTTGCAGTACTCTAGGAATTCATTTCAACAAAGAAAAATCTTTTGTGCTATTAAAAAGCACCAGTAAGGAGAAAAGAAGAAGAAGAAGAACATTATAAGCCATGCACATTGCACAAGCACATAATCACACCTACTAATTTAAAGCATAAGATTTCGAAAATAAGGTCCGGGACTGGAAGTTGTACTTCCCTGGATCCTCCATCAGTCCATCCCATCTTTGCATACCCATAATCATGAAGAGACTACCACCAAACTCCTAAATATATAATTTAGATAAAAACAATCGGTAGTTCGCAATAAAGCATGGAAAAATGGTGAGTGGTGGTTACTCTACTAGACTGAATCCAGAAGACCCTTCACAAATGATATCCAAAATGAACGGCAATGGTGCAGTAACAGACAACTTTAAAATCAGTTTACAATACATTATTCTGAGAATTAAGCCGTATTGCATGAAAAGCATGACCCTTTTGCAAGCAGAAAACCACGAAACGATAAAACATTGCTAGTGTACCTTGCGAGCTTTGATAGCAAGTTCATTATCAACAATGGTTACTGCCTTGAAGCCCATGGGATGCAACACCTCTTCATAGCTAGGGGAAAAGACATGATAAATTCAATCTTCTAAGAAGAGAATAAACTGTCAACCAAGAATTTTATAGGTCATGGTAATAACTAATAAGATCAGAAGCAGAAGGGAAAAAAAATGGGTAGAGAAGTACTCGGAGACTGATACTTTATGCGGGGGCCCACCAACATGATCACTGATCTGCCAAATAGTTAAGATTATATAGGAATATTAGCCACTGGTTATAAAAAAGAGCGAGGATCACAATAAATTGAGCTGATTTACTTGTATTTAGTATGGACTTGACAATCCCAAGAAAAAGCCATCCTCCATTGTTCATAATAACTCCAAATTAAACAGAGCTAAGAAACTAGAGTGTTTTGTAATTATGAGTCAAGTTATTGTTTCTTCCTTCAAAGAAAAAGAAAGGGTTTGTTGCCAAATGGAAGAGAAACTATAAAAATATATAGGAGATAAAGATCGGTACCGGAAAAATCAGTGTTAAGAGCTCTCCATCAGGTTTCAACATTTCTTGAACTTTGCATGCCCATCTTGATCTCATCTCTGGTTCGATAGCACAGAAGAACCTGCAGATTTTCCATTAGCATGTTCATATCAGGCAACCCATCTCACAGACTAAACAAGCATATGACCAAGTTGACTTACGTGTAATCGAAAATAAGATCAAACAGCTCAGGTGGATACCAAGTGAAGAAGTCTGCCTTCAAGAATGTAAAGTAACTTGAATTTGGTAATGAGGAAGACAACTGTTTCAATATTTAAAGAGAGAATTAAAATCAGTAATGAAGCAATAAAAACTAAAACCATGAATCTTTTAATTTCTCAACTTAGGTCACCATTCTGATCTGAAACCAACTTAGAATCCACGGATATGGGTGCCAACTCTGTTACCAACTGACTTTTTCAGTAACACTAGATCAAGGCTTCTCAGGATTAAATCAGAGCTATAGAAATTTAAATCGATTTGCGTTTTTAGTCCTTTCATTGGATTCCTTTGGGAACGTAAGGGAATTAGTAATACAAAAGATCTTAATTTCCTCTATCATACGTTTTGCTTTAATCTGATCATAATCACATTGTTATGTGCAATGTATTTGAAGAATTGGCAAGCAGATTGCTCTTACCTCTATTGCTTTCTCAATAGCCGTGTGCGAGAAGTCCAATCCAACAACATGGCGTTCAGAGCATGCCATTGCTACCACATCATAACCCTGCGCAAAATTCGACCATATAGCTAATTTTAGGATCATATTGAAACTTACACCAAAAAAAAACGGGGGGCATAAACATGCAAGAGATTATAAAAATACTGAAAAAAGTTAACTTACAGAGCCACATCCAGGGACTAAAGCCCTGCCCTTAGGAAGGGCACCTGTCTGATGGAGATGTAAGATGATAGGTGTTGGGCGTCCTAAATCCCATGGTGTCACTCCCTGCTCCCAACATTTCTCCCAACCGCCTAGATTACATCATTTATAGACACGATGACATATCTCTATAACCATGTACTTTGAACTCAAAACAAACAACAAAACTTTAGACACACAAAATCACATGACATCAAGCCAAAAGAGAAAACACACTTCAATTTCAAGGCTTTTCCTGAATTTTCCTTCAAACCCCATTGGAATTTAAGCAAATTTGCAATCTTTTAGTGGAATAAGGCAGTTCTCTATAAGAAAGAGAGAACAAGGTTACCAGACGTCTCGGTAGCTACGAGCTGTTGCATTTGATGAACCTCAGGCATGAATTCAACAATGGCCTCTCTCGCCTTTGCACTCGGTTCCTTTCCTTCTTCTCCCTTCTTGTCCATCCTCAGATTTGTGGCGCCAATCCACAGTTGCATGTATGGAGCAGCTGCTTTAGGCGTTGATGATGCCACTGAGAATGGGACCCAAGAGACGGAGGAGAGGAGCCTCATACTAATAAAAGGTTTCCCAACCATAAATATTGCCGTTTAATTGTCCTTTTCAAACTATGGTTCAAGGATGGGTCCATCAAAATTGCTTATTTGATATTGGTATATTCTCGTTTTTTAAAAATTTTGAAGTTTTTTTAGTTTTAATTTAAGTTTTAATATTTTAATATATTTTGTATTTTTTCTATGGTTAGACCTCACTAGAAAATAAAATGAACCATTGAAAAATAACCACACCAAAAACTCCTCATCTTCTTCCATTAGTTTTTGTCTGCAAAACTCAGCCTGCCTGCCTTTTTCTTTGAAATCTCTAGCATGTCGACAAACCCATCAATTTATTTTCCAATTATCTTAACAGATGTTTTAGTAAGAAAATACAACTTTAATTTCAAATAAAAAAAATTATCACTACTCCATTTTTATATAATATAAAAAAACTTTCATCAATTTATTTTTTCTTTACCATATAAAAAAATTAAAAAAAAATTTAAATCTTAAGTCTTACCAGGAGTAATACCCAACGCTGATAAATTCTAGTGACAGCAAGATCAAATGCTATTGGGTCCTATTGCAATGATCTAGGAATGCTTTCTGACTTACAAATGGAAAAGACAATATTCTTCATAAGCGTTACAAATTACAATATTGTTCACGGTGTAAGTATTTTATATTTATAGTATTGACCACAGTGCAATAAGTATGTATCCACAGTAAATATATAGTATTTTTCCCTCATACAGTGGCAGAAAAAAGCAGAGTAGTTCTCGAAGCCTTAAAAAAAAGTAGAATAATAACTAAAAGCGTGAAAATTAACTATGCAAATCCAGAGTTAACTATCTTTTGATATAATACGGTAAAAATCCCATATGTTTTTGAGTTTTTGTTAATGAACCACCTTTGCACGCTTGAACAATTGATCGCTTTGCAATTGTTACTTACTTACAAAACGTCGGAATATACATGACATGGTGGTCTAATTGTCCAATTCTGACATAAATATAGCAAGCTCTATAGGTTTCTCATCAACATTCTCAATCATGTTGTCTCGTTGTTTTGAGCGTTCTTGTACTTGCAATGACGACGACAATCTATGGTATCCTGACTTGTCGGAAGCAAAACAAGTTTCTATGAACATTATTTTACCATCACCACCATCATTAAGACCCCTAGAAGAGCTTCGTGCTCCTAAATTTCTAGGTTTTTCACGATGAAAGCATGTGTAGAAATCTAGGTTACCATTAGGACTATTGGGATTAGAGGGACTACCAGGTTAGCCGGTTAGTCAATACTATCAGCACTAATTTTAAACATCTATGGATAATAGGATCAATTTTACAAATATATATCATATTTATACATAATCGTAAGGATAATACACTTGAGCAAAATTAATTAGAATTAATCATAAAATTCTTAAATCAACATAAGTGTGTGTGTGTGTGTGTGTGTGTATAATTAATGTATACATACATCAAAAACAACATGCAGTAATACACAAGGAATGTAACAGAGGCATGTATTTTAAGAGAAGATAATGCCACAAATTGACAAAAAGATGAGTATGTGCAAGGCGTCTCTTTTTTTATTGTTCTTTTTTTGTTCCAGTATCTTTTGGAATTTGAAGAAAACACACTTAAATTTGTAGGCTTTTTCCTGAGATTTTCCTTCAAAAGCAACTGGAATTTGAAGCAAATTTGAAATCTTTTAGTGGAAACAAGGCAGTTCTCTACAAGAAAAAAAGGAGAGAAAGTTACCAGACATCTCAGTGGTTAGGAGTTGATGCACTTGATGAACATCGGGCTTGAATTTAAAACTACCCTCTCTCTCCTTTTCACCTGGCTCCTTTCCTTCTTCTCTCTTCTTGTCCATCCTCAGATTTGTGGCACCAATCCACAATTTTCTATATGGAACAGCTGCTTTAGTTGTTGATGATGCCACTGAGAGCAAGACCCAAGAGGAAGAGAGGAGTCTCATACTAAAGGGTGTCCCAAAAAAGGAAAATCCAGACTTGATATGGCCTTTCGGGTCTCAACCGAAGACCTTAAGGCTTAAATTTGGCTCCTTTTTTGCATAAAGCCCATAACTTTATATTTATATTTTGCTCTCTTTTGAGACTTGAGAGAGAAACTATAAAACCCTCTTCTCCTTTCCTTTCTTCTCTTCTGATGAGCTGCTGCTTCTGCAAAGAACAAGAGCAGTAAGATCAAAGAATGGGAGTGATAAAAGAAGGAAAAGTGAGTGGATTGATACCAAGCAAAGAGGGTTTTGCAGTTCATTATCCAGGCTATCCTTCTTCAATATCTCGGGCTATCCAAACTCTCGGAGGCACTGAATCAATTCTTAAGGTACGGCAACAAACAAACTCCAAATCCCAATTACGACCCTTTATTTATTCGCTTTTGTTTTGTGTTATTAGTGATTAATTTTTAATTTTGGTAGTTAATACAGTGAACTTGGCATTTTAGGCTCGTAGTTCACAATCTAATAAGTTGGAACTGTATTTTCGCCCTGAGGATCCATACTCGCATCCTGTGTCAGGAGAGCTTCGTTCTTGTCACAGTATGTTGCTGAAAATATCTAGAAAGAAGAAGAATTCTAGTCCCATTAATGATGCAAAGGAAGAATCAGAGGAGTTTCATGCTGATATTGTTGCTAGAATACCAGAGGCTTATTACTTTGAGGGTTAGGATTGAACTGTCTTCTTTTATGTTTGTTAATGAATAAGAAATAAAGTTTGATTCTTTCTTCGGGTTTCTTTCGGCTTTGGAATTTTTTGTAGGAATGGCTGACTACCAGCATGTTGTTCCAGTTCATGCTGATATTGCCATGAGGAAGAGGAAGAATCCTAGTGAGATGGAGGAACCACATTTTCAAAGTAATGGTTTGTTATATATATATATATATATATATAAAAACTGGGAAACATTTTGTTTTAGTAAACTCTTTATTCTTGTTTTTGTAGAAAAACCCGGTCTAATTGATATGGGTCCCGAGGATGTGATGATGCTGTCGCCTGCCCTTTTTTCACTCAAAGATATGCCAGAAAATATAGTGTACGAGGCTCTGTTTCTGTGTTTGGCCATGTTGTTTATTTAATGGTCTAGCAATTTATCATATTTTTAATCAAGGGCTTTGCCTATGGTGACAAGGAGGAAGGACATAAGCTTTTAGAGGGGATTGATTAATTGTTTGTTTGGAGTCTAGGTTGCTAAATAATTGTTGGTTTGATTTTAGTTTGCTTTAATGCTTTTCAGGTTAAGACCACCATCAACGTCAAGTTCAAAAAAGAAACAAGATGAACCTCCAGAAACCCATTCAAAGGTATTGAAAAAAACAATAATTGGTTTTTCAGTTCATCACTGACTAAGGAGGGATGTAAATGTGGTCTAATGGCATATACACTGATTATAAGATTAGCTTGTAACCTCATTCTTTGATTTAGATCTCATTGCATTTACTCTTGCTAGACATTACCAACACGTGTTAAGCTAAAATTTAATGATTTTGTTTCTTTCCATTTTGCAGATGACCTTTGAGCCAGCACTTGGTATTGATTTTAAAGATGTTCAAGATATCCTGATGTTAAGTGGTTTTTGTTTCATGAGTAATTGTGTGTTTAGGTCTTTTTTATCCATAATGATACTTCTGTTAGAACACTGTTGGGTATCTTTGGTCTTTTCATTGTTTATGAATGTCAAGAGAATAGATGGTTGTTTTGATGCTGTCAACCGTCCTAATGATCTGAGGGGTGATTTCTACAACTTTTTGGATTGGTTTTATTTCTTTAAACTGTTGCAGGGGAGCCACCCTTTTCAAAGAAGTGTTTCTTGTGTAGTGTGTACAGACCACAAGTTGAGCATTTATTTTGTGTGGACCTCTTGATGTAGTGTTCATTTCTCTTTTGAGTTCTGGATTTTATCCTACAAAGTCCTGTTCATTTTATTTGGTAGCCCTTAGCTTTCATACAGATTCCTAAGAAAATAAATTGGAAGGAATTCATAACAGAAGGCACACCAATGTGGGAGTGGCAGATAGCTGTATCTGAGCTGTTTGAGGAGCGGCCCATATGGCCCAAATACTCACTGATTGAACGCTTACTTGATAAAAATCTTAAATTTACATATCAAACGCTTAAAAGGTATTCTGCCACTTAGTACTGATAATTCTTTGTTGGGATGATCATGGTTATTTTCTAACATGTTGGTAGGTTTCACTTCGTATGAACAATCACCTTTCATCTGTTTGATCTGGCAGGCTTCTGCTCACAGTTGGATACTACTTTTCAGGCGGACCATTTCAAAAGTTCTGGATCAGAAAAGGATATGATCCTCGCAAAGATCCTGATTCTCGCATGTGCATGCTCTTACCTCAACATTCTTTTTGGATCTTTTCTTGGCTCAGATCTTAAATCTGTTTTGCTTTTGGTGGCATTTAATTTACTGGTCATTTAGTTTCTTTTGAATATGAATTGAATAAGTCTTCATGCTCCAATTATCCATTAGAAAGGGTGTTCTTTGAGAATTCCACATCTTCTGCTTATAGATTATAAAAGAAGTATGTCTGCCTGCTCAGGCTGCATCATGAATCATGATTAATCATCCCCACATAGGAACTGCTTTTTCTTTTTCATCACCTTAAGCAATCTAAACCAGGATGTTTTCAACATTATGGTGGAGAAAAGATGTATCTTTCTCCGGTCAAGTAATTTGGGAAGCACGTGATGGTTTGTGGCATCTTTGTACCGATATTGCTGTTCCGGGTTCAAAATTTCCGGCCTCCATTTACTTGATTTATAGTTCAGGCTTACAACCTCTGGTATTTTATGTCACATTTCCTTCCTTTCCTTGTTGATTATTGCTGGCATGCTGTTGGTTCTGAATGTGCCGATTAAGCCCTTTTCTTTTGGAAGAGAATCTTAAGCATATCTCTGTCATATCAGAAAAGTTTTCTTTTCTACTAGAATTAGAAGAACTTTTCATTAAATAGTGAGTCACTCAAAAGTGAACAAAATTTGAAATTGAGTTCTCTTAAGTTCCAGTTTATCTATGTAGTACTTTTGAACTGCCTATTTGAATTGGAGAAATGTGAATTGTGTTTTATAGATGCTAATCTATGATATTTTCTGTAGCAGATATCAAAGCGTTGCTTTTCGAGTGCCACCTGAATTAAAAAGTTACTGTGATGATAATGCTGCTAAAGGGTAAGTATGAGAACTAATATCAGTCCCTTACTCACTTCCTGTAAGTTCTTGAGGTAACTTTTTTACTGCTGACGCGATGGCATTGGAGATGATGGATGATACCACACCTCTTCCAAAGACTACAAATCATTTTCTTCAACAACTCCAAATTAGGCCAACCTCGTGCCTATAGCAAGGTCTTTGGATTGGCTATGATAGATGCCTGTACTTGAAGCTTATGATTGCCCATTGACCTGGCCTCTGACCAAAACCATTGTTGAATGTGACTACATTAATGATAACTGATATGCACTGTCCGCAAGCTGCTCATATGTTTCATGGCTAGACTGTTTGCTTGTGCTGCACCGAAGCCCGTCGAAATACTGAAATCTGTCTGTGTGGCTTTGCAGCTTGAAGCATAGATGGGAGGATTTGTGCAAATTTCGATTTTTTCCTTACAGAAACCAGTATTCATTCCAGCTGTATGAACTTGATGATGATTACATTCAACAAGAGATACAAAAGCCTCCAAAGCAGACAAGTTGCAGTGTGAGTTTTTTCATGTTTAGCTGTGTTGATATTGATATTGATTTTTTTTGCATGTGTGCTTATTGGAACTTTTAGCATATGACAGTGACAGTGACCCCAGTGCACATATCTATTATGAAACTATGCAACACATGTTTCGGTGTCATTCTTCTCAAAGGGTCTTCTATTTCTACTATAAATCCCATAGTAATGTCCATTGTATAGTATGAATGTCATATATCTCTCAATTTTGAACACTGTACTTAAACTTATGGCCTTTTACTCTATTTGATCACAATGTTAGACCATGAAGTAAACAACATGGAAAAACACAAAAAAAAATAGAGCTTTCTTACAGTATATTTTTGGGCACATCTTTGAGTGAAAAGTGGAGGAAATAGCATCATCACATCCTCAGGACCCTAATCCATAAGACCAAGTTTTTCTACAAAATGAAACATAGAAACAGTCTACTGGTGACAAAATTTCCTGGTCTTAGATACAAATGTAAAGATTATATATATATATATATATATATATAACAATTACTATGAAATTGTGTTTCCATCAATTGCAGTTCAATTCTCATATTTCCTCCTGGCAATATTTGTTTGAACTGGAACGACATGCTGGTAGTTTACCATTCCTATACAAAATCCCAAACAAAAAGAAACCCAAACAAAAAATCAAACTTCATTCTTTCTATTTGGTCTGGTGGATCAACCTCTAATAATTTATTATTCATGCTGACTTGCATGCATCTGCATTTCTTCAGATGAGGATAGTTTGTATTTAAGTTTATGATTTCTATACCAGATCATGAACAGCGATACAATTAATTTCTCATTTTTATCTAAGCTGTGTCTGTTGTTTTATGTTTGTTCGTGTTAGAAGATCAAGATTTAATGTAACTTAGTTGACAGTATGAAACAGGATGGTTCTCACAGCATGTGCATGATAGCTTGAGACTTTGTGTTAAGGTGAGGTTCCTATCAATATTCCCAGAGACTGGCGCAGAAAAATTTCTTAAAGCTGCTTCTGAAAAATTTATGAAGTCAAAGAGAGCATGCATTTTCAAAGATGCACCAAAACCAGTTCAGGAGGAGCATCAGCAAATTAATGAAGGTTGAATTAACACCTGCGCTTGTTTGTCCAATTTTGCTTAAGAAAATATTTTTCATCTTTCAAGAAGTTTTATCTATTCTGATTATTAGTGCCATCCTATATTTTATAAAATTGTTTCATGTTGTACGAGTCTTAAGAATTTCAAACCATTATTACCAAAAACTGATTTTTGAACTAATATCTATAATATTTATATAAGCTCTGGTTTTCTAGCACTCGGCAGTTTATTTTTTCTTCCTTCATATTTATTCACAGTTTTTTGCCTCTTCCCGTTCATTATTTTGTGCCTTATTTTTTAAATGTGGTTGAACTATCTGTGAAGGTTATTTTTCTAAATGATGCTATGGTATCAATGTTAGCATAAGAACACTGTACGAATGTGTGTGTGGCTGTTAAATTCTTTCCTGCCTGCTTTCTCATTTCAATGTAGATCATGAAACCTTAAAAAACTATACAGATGCTGTAGATGAAGCTATTGAAAATCCGATCGACACTGATGATGTTGAGGTGGATGAACTCGATTCTGATGATGGCGAAGAGGAGTTTGATGTGTATGGAATGGATTCGGTAATCAAACATCTGCTTTATGCATTTTACATGCAGCTTCTTTTGATAAATCATTTTGGAGTTTGTGACTTCTTTTTGCTTGTAGGCGGGTGAGGCAGATAATCTTTCGTTGAATTCATATTCACGTATCCTTTATTGTGCACATCCCTTGTTGAGTTCAAGTGTGCACAGAACAATAAAGAACTTACTTTAAGCATCTTTCTATAGTAATTGTCTTTTTCTTGAAACATTTCCATGTCCGGTTGTTACTCTGTGTATCCTTTACACGCATGGATCTAGATATGGAGAACACCTCCACAAGCTATCTGCAACAACTCTTGGGCAGTTTTCCATCGATGGACACCAATGGTGACAAAAAGCAAGATGGTGGTGAAAGTAGTGACGGGGAATATCAGATATACGAGCAGGATGACGATGAAAATTACCTTGATGACGATGATGACTGACCTAATCTACAATGCACTATGTGAATATGTTTAGCTTTGTTTCCTTTAATTTATCTTCATTCTCTCAAGCTGCATTATTTTGATTTGTATGCGTTTGGTTTATGGTGTTGAGTGTTTTTTTATTAAAAATATATTAAAATAATATTTTTTTATATAATTATTTTTTATAGCAGCATATAAAACCAATGAAAAATAGTTTAAAAAATATTAATTTAATATTTTTTAACAATAAAAGGTAATTCGGGAATGTTTTATCAGGAATGCTTTCTCTAAGCATTTGCATGTTAAAACCAAGTTGTTTACTTTTGGCAGTAATCTTGCATCAAGGCTTGACCATTTTAGTCCTCTGAAGCCAGACAGTTCTTGTATTGCGGCTTTTCCATGCAATGCTTTGAAGGAGTTATGCACCTACAAATGATGGAGGGGTTTTTAAAGAAAATTATTTTTCTTTAATTATTATTTTTTATGTAGTATAGAAAATTAAATAATATGTTCAATAATTTTATTTTTTTGAACTTGTTTAGAACTTTTATTGCTTTCCTTTATTGTCAAGTTTTTTTAATTTGTTTATGTTAATTTTTTGGTTTTTAAGGAGTTATAAGCTTTTTCAAAGAAGTAAACTACTTGAAAAGAAATATTTAATAATAAAATTATGAATTAGAGTTCATGTGTGATGTTTCATTTGAAAATTTTATTTTATCGAAAATTAAATGATGTGAGGAAATTATTGTAGATTAAGAGACATTTCACTGTGGATTATAATAGTAATTTCATTTTTTATTTTTTATTTTTTCGTGAGTGGAAATGTGTTTTTGACTTTCTTCAACAAGGATAATTAGGTTTTCTCAATTTTCAAGTACAAGCAAATAACGTTTTTAGTCTCAGAAAAGACAATAAAAAAACTTTGCCTTTGGGGTCTTTTGGTGTTTTTAAATGGGTGTTTTGTGTAATTAAGAGGACTATGGGGGTGTTTTAATATTTTTATATTGTATTTTTTTTAATCAAAAAGCTGTTAGTACGTGTTTCAAACACCCTAGAGAGTGGGGAGCGCCCATGTCATTAAGGAGGCGCGTGAGATGTTTCCCGAAGGCAAAACCTGGTCATCTATCGTATTACTAAATGCATGGAGCGGCGCATGTAGATATATTATGGTTGGATTGCTGCCGGTAATCAATTGTTTGTATTTTTTCTTTCTCCTGACAATTAAAGTGCACAATTATCCTTTCTTTGTTTGTTGTTTGCTTGAGTCTGGCAACCATGTTTGATGCTAAACCCAAGTAAACTTGGATCACGCATGGTTGTCAAACCCAAACACCTTGGGTCTAGCGACTAGCGTAGTTGTTGTTGTTGTTGTTGTGTTTTTATTAGTAGTATTGTTGTTGTTAATTTTTGTAACCTTCCGTGTCAAAATAAATTGAGTCTGACACGGTTATCAGACCCAATTCGCTTGGATCTAGCATGGTTGTCGAGTCATACCAGACAAAAAACACTTAAAATATTTTTTATATATTTAATATTTTTTTACATTTAAAAAAAAATTAATATTAACTCGCTGAGAAGTGTCGGTCAATATACTAATATTATTGTGTTCGTTATTTTTCTTGTATTGTTTAGTTTATGTCACCAAAGTTTCTCGTAAGTAGAACATATGGATCGAATGAGGAATAATAATAATTAGGTTGCTCGCCCACAAATGACAATTTTCCTGTATTTATAAGATTCATCATCTAAAATTTATAGTTCACTGATTTAACTTTTGCCATGGAAAAACTTTATATGAAGTTAGAAAAGTAGCGAGGATTTGAAATTCACTCGTAAAGTATTTCATGGCTAAAAGTTATGGACGATCCGCACCGGTTCCCTAAGAACACAGTGCAAAAGGGCCGGGTTTATGGCAACTGTGGAGAATCTCAGCAGGTGGTGATGGTGTGCTTGCATGGAAATTCTTTACAGAAATATAAAATAACCGACAAAGAGGATATGTTATGTCATTTTTATTTTAAGATTAGAAACCAAAAATCACATTCATCGGCTAACTAGTTGGGTGGTAACATGAGAATTTATTCGGTTGACGGTCTCTATCTTAAGACAAAAGCTCTTGATCTGTTGAGTGCAGACAAATTATTCGAACAGAAGCTGATGCAAAAACAGGACTAGCTTGCAAGGAGAATAATATTTCTGCGGCAGAAACAGTTTCTCCGCCATTTATAACCAGCTTGATCTTAGTAGAAACTACCATTTACACCCCTCATTTATTTCAGCAATTTTATGGATCTAATGAACTCTGGCAAAGAAATGATCGAATAGCAGACTTTCCTGCATAATGTTAATGCCAATAACCAAAGGATAGCCTTCAACAACTTGCCTTCCGGGAATTCAGCAGGAGTTTCCTTTCACTTGATAGCCACTCTTAGCTTTCACACAGACAGAGATTTTTTTGCAAAGAGATTTGGTACTGGCGTTATTATGTAGCAATATTACAAATACGGATGGCCCAAAACTACTCGAGTGGAACCCACATTTAACAGAAACAAGGAGTTCCGTCATCAGGTGATCCTACTATATGTCCCATCTCTTTTTAACACGGAACATTAGTGCAGAATTTCTGATGTCATCTCGTGGCACTTGCAGCATAAACTGGATTTTCATCTTCATCGGGGTGGTCTTTGCGGTGCTAGCTTCATCTCCAACCTACAACATGGAGATTGTGCATAACGAGGTCATATATTAACACCTCTTTCATTCCATATAACAAATAAGAAACATGACTGCTTAACAGATGCTAAGTTGCAAAGAAGGTTATGATCCTCGTCTACAATTTATACTTCCTTCTTCCAAGTATTACAGCATCTTAATCGCTAAAAGGTTTTTAGCTTTTGAGATGCGCTCTTAGGATTCTTGACCATGGTTCAGCTCCAATCTAGAGAAGTTTCTTGTTATGGAAAAAAAAAAAAGGCAAGCAATTTTGCTAGATAGAGCTTACAAAGACATCATTCAGTAGCCCTATAGACTGTACTAAAAAAATCAAGTGTTTAAAACACCATGTCCACAGAATGATCTAATTCATCCTATGTAGCAAATGAACTGATTGGGAATGGAGAACAAAAGGATCATCAAGGAGCTCGAATCTGAGCAATTTAGGGTTGTATCAGAACTAAAACGCCTTCAAACTGCACTTTCCGATCATACAGAAGTTAGCACGTGGCATTTACATTATACAGAGGCAAATGTCATAGTTCTGCGAGTAAAATTCCTACATCCTTGTTAAAGAAACACATTCTTAAGAGTTGCCATCGATAGATCATTTATAACAAAGCACTTTCCTTAATCTAGAAGGAGAGGATTATACAGAGTATGGTGAACATGCATGTGAAAGTATGTTAGTTGTTCAATTTCATACACAGATGTAATTATTTTGTCTTTATTTTTGGGTGCTAAGGAGCCAAGACTATATACACATTAGGAAAATGGGACTGAATCTGTACAAGACCATAAAGGCAAAAATTCAAAAATGCTCTGTCAAAACAACAAATACACTACCCTCTCCGCTTTAGCACATATAGAGATGTCACAGACATGGAGTGGTTCTGTAACTTCAAATCCCATAACAAAGGTAAAAGTGGCTCCATCACTACATTTATGCTAGCAAAAATGGTGTCACTTGCCAAATAGGTTGAGATAAGATTACAATTAAAGACAATGAAAACAAAGATAACATCATCAATAAAATTAGAAGTTCACTTGTCAGGGAAAAAGCAAAAGGTTAAAAAGTTTAATATATAGGAATACTTACCCAAAGTGATGCCCAGCCAAGACTAGCATCTGAATCATAACCAGCTTTAAATTTGAAATCTTTCCCATAGGTGTGCTTGTACACAGTACTCCAGTTGTTAGAATCAAAATTGTACCAGTAGCTGCATCGCGCATTGATACATTACAACTCACTTGAGAAACCAAAATAACATAAATGAAGGTGCAAAAAAGAAAATGATAATACTAAAATCTGATGAAGAACTTCCAAACTCAGTTCAACAGCCTGAAAAAAAGTAAATCAAGCTCCACAGCATGTCTACAGCTTGGGACATTTTACTACAGTTTATTTTTCTTTTGTCCACAATTTGGGAATGAATGACATCTATCCCTCTAAAGAGGATATCATAAACAAAAATTTAATAAGGATGACAGCATTCATGCATTCATCTTTGGGAGTGATAAAAATCTGGGGCATGCATCTTCCAAGTTAACATGTGTCAAAAGCAAACATATACACATACGAATTAGAATTAAATTTCCATTCCCAAACATAACCCAAAAAATCAAAAGGTAAGTACCACGAGACTAGAAAACAAGTAATTCAGAGTACAAAGTGAGTGAGGATCCTCCCCAGGATCTGGATAAAAATTGCATAGAAACAGTACCTCAACTTATTGGAAGGAGTGAACCGACGTTTGAATGCAAACGATAAAGCACTTGAAGGCAGTGAAATGCTTGGGATAAAGGAAACTGTCTCATCCTGCAATCAATTCAAAACTTTTAACAGCAGAACCTATATAAAGGGCACTATAAAGACACCAAAACAACACATTAAGCATGTCACCAATTGAGAAAAAGCAAGGAATGAGATCACCTGGGCCAAGATTTTTCTCATTTACATAATCCATCCAAAAAAATTATATTCATTTGTACAAGTATAGGTGGCAGGCACCACAAAGAGAGGATGACCGAACAATAAATAGAACAGTGCAAGCAAAACTAATCATAATGAAATATTAAGCCAGGAGAAAACCTTACCTTGTAGCAATATCTTAGTTTCAAATCTTCATCGTTAAATTGAGCAGTGAAGATTCCATTCGTTAACTGACTTTTGACAATTCCACTAACAGACAATGTTCTCCTCGCTTCCTCCTCCTCTTTCTCCCCCAATGAAACTTCACCATGAGGGAATTTCAATGTCGCCCTCGGCTGCAACAACAGGAAGATCAATAATATGAACAAAAGGAGGAATAAATATACAAAAAAGAGATATTTTTCCCCTCCTAAACCCCAATCAAGATCCCATTTCAAGCCACAAGCCAAGATTCCATAGTCAGTCACCAAACAAGTATGTAATCAACACAAACAACCCTTCAGCCCCCCTAAAAGTTCCCAACTTTGAAAATGTTACACTGTTCAACAATAACATGAATAAAAAATGGAACTGCTTAGGACTTACCATACCAACAGTTGGAACAGGAGATGAGATTTCAAGTGCATAACCAGGATCGCCCAAGTCAGCAACCATTGCCACCTCTCCTTGTTGTGCCTAACAACAACAACAAAAACCCATGTCAAAAAAATGCAAAGGAAGAAACCCGCATAAAAGAAATAAAATTTAAGTAAAAGATTGAACCTTGACATCATGGGCAGCCTTAAAATGGAACTTAGGACCAAGATCAAAAGAAGTCTTGACAAGGGCATTCTGTTCTTCAAGGTCATAATGAATGGAGAGTAATTTGGAAGTGAGAGCAAACTGGGGTTGAGAGGGTTCACCCTTGTTGTTGTTTTGAAAAGAAAGTTTGAGCTTGGCAAAGCTATCAAGGAGCTTACAGGAAACTTTGTGGAAGAACAAAGAAGTGTCACTGTCAAACTCAGAGGTCACTCTAAGTTTTGGTCTTTTTGAAAGTAGGGAAATTGGAGATGCTGGTGATTGTGGTGCATCTGTATGTGGGATTGGTGGGACCATGTGGTTAGGATTTGGTGGAAGGGATTGAGGAGGAGGAGGAGGAGATTCAGCCATGGTGGTGGCGATTGATATTTGATTCTCTTCCAAAATTTGTTTTGTTTGGAGATAGAGGGGGGACGAAATGAGTGTAGGAAATTTTGGATTTTTAAGGCGGAAATTTGGATGAGGGCATAGCTACAAAACTCGCCCGATAGTGACCCGGCCGGCTTAGTGCTTGAATTGTAAGTTAAAAACGGGTCAATTTAAGTTGATACGAGTTAATTTGAAATGAAATCATTTTAAGATTTTTTAAAACAAATTGATACATGTTTTGAAAAAATAAATTAAAAAAACAAGTCAAATCAAGTTTAATTAGTATATTTGATTAGATCATGAGTTAATTAAATTTAATCAAGTAAGCTCTTCATCTAGTTCAATATAAAACAATGTATTTTCAACCTAATTTTACTTTAAAATACATTAAAATTACCATAAAAACCTATAAAAATTCACCTTACAACCTCAAAAATCCCCCTCTAAATCACTCCAAAAATAAAAATAAATAAAATAAATCAAAACCAAACTTGATTTGTCTTTTCCATTATGCTTAAATGAAAAAACTAACAATTTTATTATCTTCTAACGAGTTTCTATGTGTTATCTCAAACTCAAAAACTAAAAAATGAATAAAACAAACTTTTAAAAATAACAAAATTTCTAAAAATTTTAAGATTGATCACATATTTTCTCTATACTTTACATTGTGTTCCTCTTACTTTAAATTTTATTTTTATATTACAATTTAAAATTTTATCTTATTAAATTAGATCATAAAAAAACTAAATCAAAATGAAAAAATAAATCTAAGCTTGAAATTGGGGGGGGGGGGGGGGGGGGGGGGGATATTTTACTTATCATATGAAAATCCAGTTCATATAAATAGTGAGTGAATTACCATTAAATTTTTTTTAATTATTTTAGTTGTGTAGTTAATAATGCAAAATTCTTAAAATTAGAACACTTTCCAAAACAACATTAATAAACTCCAAGAAGAATGTAAAATAAAATTATGTTACTATCCATTCCAAAAGTCCCCAAAAACGAACTCTGATATTGGAAGAATTAAACTTGCGAGAGCCGAAGTATATATTTATGAAACTGTAAGGACTAAAATGTAGTTTTGGATTAGCCAAAAAGGGTATAGGGTAATAAAAAACAAATGGCCCATGCAGGTTTCGAACCTGCGACCTTCGCGTTATTAGCACGACGCTCTAACCAACTGAGCTAATAGGCCTTGTTGACATTACGCTTTTAAACATTTTTATATTTGTATAAATTGATTAGAAGCCTGAGGAAACCTGGAATTCTGGGGCTTGCAGCTGCAGGTTATGCCAAGCATTTCGAGCAAATGATTCTCTCATTCTTTTCGTGAAACAAATATAATGGCTGGAGAGTTTAGATTGACCCAGAAGAGTGGTTTTTAGTTAGTTTGTTCTTAAACTGGATATGGCTGATCAATTATCATGTCCAAGATTGTTAAAATCGCGATTTTAACACGGCATAAAAAATACAATACAAACTCGGATCGTAAAAACAGATCGTAAAATCGTAAGGAATTTTAAAATACATTAACATGTTATAATTGTAATTAACTTTTTGTTATACATAACAATTCAAAAAACTATAATACTAAAATGGAATCTTAAAATCATTAATTCAATTCAATTTAGTCCAATTAATTCAGTCCTATAATACTGAAATGGCATTCAATTCAGTCCAATTTTCACCCCATTAATTCAATTCAATTCAGTCCAATTAATTCAGTCCTATAATACTGAAATGACATTCAATTCAGTCCAATTCAACAGTTTTTAGTCCAATTTTCACCCGATTAATTCAATTCAGTCCATTCAACAATTTTCAGTTCAATTTCACCCGATCAATTCCATTCAATTCAATTCAACATTATAAATATACAAATTACAGGACCGGGTAAAATCAAACTGTAATTAATAATTATAGGGTAACAGGGCAAAATCAAAATCTATTATAGGGGAATATACAATTACGATTTACAGGGCAAAATCAACTACTATAGTAATGATGATGAAGGCAAAATCAACTTACAGTGAAGAGCCGTTGATGATGAAGGCTGAACGGCTGCCGGTGAAGAGGCCCGATGTCGCCTGCTGCTGTTGATGAAGAGGAAGTCGTTAGTTGTTGATGATGGAAAAGAAAGGAGATCGTTGTCAGCGTGCTATTGTTGATGAAGATTGAAGAGGAAGCCCGAAGCCGTGAGTTGTTGAGGAGATCATCGTCGCTGTTGATGAAAAGGAAGCCGTGACCGTGAGCACTGATGACTGGACTCTAGAGTGAAGATTGGAGTGAGGAAAGAGAAGGAGTGAAGACTAGACCGTGACCATGACCGCTTTTGTGGAGATCGTCGTCGTCGTTTTTGTGGTTATCGATGCCCGGTTGGTTAATTAGAGAAGGGGATTAGGGATTTGTTCGGTGAAAGAGAAGGAGTGAAGACCGAACACCGAAGACTCTTTTGTTACCGAAAACTGAAGAGTGAAGAACGCGTGGCGTGACTGTGCATTTCCACAGCCAATAGGCGCCTAACAGCTGGACCATGGGGGGACATTTTGTTTCAGTGCATGCATTTTGTTACAATCGTAAAATCGGTCCCGAAATCGCGATTTTGTGCGATTTCACCCAATTTCAACCGGATTTCACCCAATTTCAACCGGATTTCATCCATTTTTGATTTTTTCAAACGATTCAGCACGTAAAGCATGTTTTGCTCGTAAAATCGTACGATTTTACAAGTCAAAACGCGATTTTAACAACCTTAATCATACCCCCTTTTGGTCTCGTGTTGTTCGTCATAAGCTCATCTTGCTGCCTTCCACTTGTGGGCATTTCCTCCTTAGGTGAATAAAATGGTTGGGCATTGTCTCGACTGAGGTCTCATTTGTCTACATGGCTACATGGTTTGAAAAGCGGCATATCATGTAGGATGTATTTGAAATTAAAATAGCGATGATGGTTTAAAGTGTTTTTTACTTATAAAAACATCAAAATATATTTTTTTTATTTTTTAAAAAATATTTTTAACATCAATATATCAAAACAATCTAAAACCATTAAAAAAATTATTTTAAGCAAAAACAAAAAAAATCAAAATTTAAAATAACACAATTTACACCGCGTTCCCAAACATACCTATAAACAAACAAGGGCTAAGTCACTCAGCTGGTTTGCCGGGCGACTTGCCACGACTTGTAGAGAAGAGATGGGTGAAGAAGAGGCACTCAATGAACAATTTTATTTGATATTTCAAGTCACATTTATCTATAAGAATTAGTGAATCCCCCACTAGGATTTTGTTGTTTTCATTTCTACATCATGCGAAGCTAGAGTTTTAAGGAAGAAGAAAAAAACTGTTTATAGAGCATCCATGACCAAATGCAAGATACCAACATAAAAGTAGCAGATCCATATCAGCCAAAACTACAGCAGATGGACAGCACTTTCTAAAACCCCTGCCATCGACAACATATATATATATATATAAGACGTACTTCCCCACCCCAACATAAACTTGCATGCACATCTATTATAACCAAAACTGAACACTGTAGAGATACCGAAGTCATGCGATATTCACAGCAACTAGTTTCCCTCGACCCATTGCAAATCCTCTCGTGCCATCTGGCATCCGGGGCCCAGGTGGTTGTTTAGCCATTGTCGGATGCTCACCAAGAACTGGATTTGAAGGGGGAGTTCCCACGTGGTTACTGTGGTGGTTACTGTGATGGTATTGACCTCGCCCACGGCCCTTGCCCCGCCCCCGGTTCCGCTTTCGCTGTGCACCTTCCTTGTCATTGGCATGATCCTCTCCCTTCCCAAGTAAACGGATCTCAGTCAATCAAGAGCTAAAACACCATTTATGTGAGACAATAAATATAACAAGGATGTATTTAAAATGTCAAAATTAAAGCAATTGTATTCAAGATTTCATCTTTTTTTAGAAAAAAAAAAATACTCTATCTAGGATGCTGGCAGTTGTGTCGGACAATGAATGTATCACCCATGATACAAGCATTTCTCTGTCATATCAAAGACCAGTAGCCTTTCCAGTCAAAGCAGCCTTCTCCCCTCTGTCCCTTCATGGGATGAGACAAGGAAAACCAATTCAATTCTCCTGATTCTTTTCTATATCATAAATTCGGTTTCTATTATTAATCAATCTTCCTACTCCATTTGCTTTACAGATAGTAAAACAGAAAACGCCAGCAAATAAGTCCAGATTCTTAATTGTCCAATACCCTTCATTCTTAATTGCTTCATTATGCCAAGTCAGTCCCAGCTGGCCATGTGAAAAATGATATTTCTGTAGAAAATTATTTCCAAAATTTTGCTTTGTTCAAATTCAATGGAATTTTGCTAACACTCACAGAATGCTCATGTGAATGGACATCATGCTGCTGGGCTTGATCTTCTGTCAGCTTTTCATTCGGCATTTGCTCAAAAGCAGAAACCTCATCTTCCTCAGAATGCCCTTGACCATCATGCCCCTTCTTTCCTTGTGCCTGGGTGGATTTCGATTAATGATGGAACAAACAAACGCAAATCAGGGGACTAAGCTAGCTCCAAAAACATAATAAACTTCCAAATTCATTAATTGAAATTGATAGAACAGTATTAAGATCCAAAAGTGCATGTTGTGACTCATGAAACTGTCATCCTACAGTGGGAGGCACTGGTTGACAGGGTCAATATGACTTCCTGAGGAACTATAAGTGCGGGATATTTGAACTGCCAATACCATTAAATGGAGACTCAAGGGTTTTAACACCCACCAAGATTACATATCAAATATTTAATACAAGACACTCAATCCTATCATCTCTACTTTCCCTTTTAGACTATTTTAGAATATTTTCCAATTCCAGTAATTATTCTCCCACTGCTAATCTTTTTAATACGAATTATAAACCTTTCATCAGACTATCAAACAAACACGAACAGTTTAAACCTTAAACAGTCTGATTGACTTTGATGGTTCAGTACCAAATTTGAATAGGAGAGCATTCAGAAGCATGATATACAGCAATTAGGAACTATTTCATTAGCACTTGGTTCCTAACTGATTTGGCATCATCAGATAGGAAGATCTGCTAATCAACGTCACATGGCACCTTTAAGTTACAGCATAAGCTATTGCATTAATCAGTTGGAATATTTTGGTAATAAAGCTGGTATCTCTAGCATCATTCTTTACAAATGACAGCAGGAAAAAAAAAGGAAAGAAAGAAGAAATAAAATATTGGCACATACCCCACGCTTAAGCATTAACCGAACCTTAAGACCACTCCTCCAGTTTCCCTCATCATTTAGCTCAGCAACCTACATAATAGTATGTGCACTTAATTAGTCCACTGAGCAATTGATGTTAGGAAAGCAGACCCAAGCAAATCATGGAAAAGCAAAATACTTACTGCTTTCTCAGCAATCTCGACAGTCTCATATTCCACAAATGCATGCAACTGCAGCAAATGATACAAGGAGTTTAGATGTTATGCTTTTCCATGTTCATATGACAAACAATCAAGAAAAAATTTTAAAAGAACCAGCTATTAGATAAATAGAAATGATGAATGGAAAATGAAAATGAAAGCATTAACAGCCAGAGCAAAACATATGTATCTTCCTTTTGGGTGGGTTGGTGTACATCTCTCAAGAATACTACAAACTTGAAGGTCCATTCTTAATAATTATACTAACCCTAATTTTGTACTAGCATCAATAGATAAGCAAAAATGCAAGATTCATCAAGAAAGACCTTCCTCTGGGTCTTTTTTGTTAGGTTATTTTAATTTTTATCTATAATTCAAAAATCATGTTACATTTCACATCTTTTTTAATGTAAACTTCCTTCTGCCCTTTTTTGTTCGCCATTTTGCAAACCTGCTGATTATATAAGAGCCTCTTGCTATTGTGAACTTCCTTCAACAACCTTCTTCCAAACTCTTGTATAATTCTAACATGATATATAAGAGACTGAATGATCAAATGGTCTCAAGTTCGAATCTCACCATCCTCATTCTCTCTTCTAATTAAAATTAATTAATAACACAAGCTAGTGTAAGCTTGTGCAATTTTCAAACCAAAATGCATTAACTTGAGGGTTCTTAAATAATATAAATCATAACTTCACCTGGGTTGAGATGATTCTTTGCATAGATCCTTGATTTTCACATTGTAGTAGAGCCACAACTTTGAAATGTTGTTAATGCTTGCAAATTTGCTCTTTATGGTCTTGGGATTTCTTCTTGTCTTGAGCAACACTTGTTCTTCATCTTGTCTTGAAATTTTCTTGAAAATCTCATTATGGTTTGAAAATTTCTTTTTGAAATTTTACTTGGTTTGAATTTTTGTATTGAAAATTAACTTGGTTTGAAAACTTGCTCTTGAAACTTTCTTGGTTTGAAAATTTTGTCTCGAAAATTTCTTTATTCTTGTCTTGAAGTTAATGACATCAATTTTTTGTCGGCAAATCTTTGCTAATTGAATTACCAGCATCAATTTGAGGAGGGATGTTAATGGAAAATTAATGGCAGAAAGCTGGCAGAAAATCAACATGTGAATGGCAGAAATTATGGTTGATTCTTGGCAGAAATTCTGCGTGAAAACGAGAAAGTTTGTCCTCCATTTTCAATTATGAATAGTGAGGTTTAGAGAGAGCAGGAGGCAGAGCAAACACAGAAGACATGTCGTACAAAGAAAGCTGCCTTAGAGATAAAAGGAGCTTCCATAATTTCTACCATTAACATGCTGATTTTCTGCCAGATTTCTGCCATTCACACACCTCACCAAGAGAAAGAAATGCATGATGATGTTGATAAAAAAGGGTTAAAAGTATGCCAAACATAATTGATGCCTTTGCATGAATGCATATGCATGAATATCTGCATGAATGTACCTTGTTACTGAAATGCATCCCATCAGCTTTTCCAGATCTAGATGCTGAAGAAGCTCCACCAGAAGGTTGAGGTGGACAGGTGCGAATAGTCTTCACACTGGAAAAAGGAATGGTCAACAATAGGAAATGTCTAATACTATATCTGGCATAGTTTACGTAAAAGCTAAACCATCCAATGACAAATCATTCTGAACAGAAATATCTTGCCTCCCAACAGCAGAAAAGATCTTCATGAGGTTTTGGTGGCAATGATCCTCGGGTAAATTTTCAGCAACAACTATACGAGACTAGAAATCAAAGAAAGTGTTAGAAACAAAACCAGAATTTTGTTTCTCTCTCTAAACTATCAATACACATGAAGCAAAGGAAAAAATACAAAATTTCATGCCTTCTGCCATAGACAGAAAGAAGTAACTTAACATAATTTCCAACACTAATAATGCAAGACAAAAAAAAAAAGGTAGTGGGCAAAAGAAAACATACTTGCAACTCCTCAACATCTGACTCAGTTAAGGGATGCTGGCGTCTTACTTTCTTTCCATCTTCACTAACTACCTGTATGATGTAACGTCCAAAAATAAAAAATTACACTGCGGTCAACAAAAACAATTGAAAGAAGTTGCACAAACAAATAGGATTATGGGTGATCAAAAGCAATCTTACAAGCTTTGTTGAGTTCCGCAGAATGGTAGCAAGCTGAGAATTATTGTTTACGACAGCTTTAACCTTCTTAAAGGAAGCAACAACAGATATTGGCACTGTATTAAAGCAAACAGGGGCTTAGAAGGGGTATAATATAGTTCACATAAATAATAATATTTCACATAGCTTATTGTGAAATAATGGTTGGGTAAACAATCTTTGCACAATCACATGACTCTAAAGGTGATAACCTCTTAATTTATTTATTTTTATCATGATATTTCTTTAGAAAACTACTGAATTGGAAATTTATTGGCAAACTGCAAGGATATAGTTCACATAAAACCTCAAGAAAAGTGACATTTTGTTATTTCTTGATTCAAAGTTCAATAAATAGCTAATTTATAGCTTATCGAGGGACATTTTCTACAAGAGTATGTACTACCCAAATCATTATCAAGAGATCAAAATGCAAAGAAAGTAGCTGGTTATCAGGGGATTGTTTATCCAATTGTTATCCTAGCTACATTTTCAAAAGAGTATGTCCTCTCCTAATCATTATCAAGAGATCAAAAAGAAAAAGAAAGTAGCACTATGCTGAACTTTTAAAAAAAAATCAGTGAGAAGAAGATAATGATAAAATACCAAATAGAAGAACAAACTGACAGAAGTTGAAAAACCTTACCATATCCTTCAGGATCCTTGGTGATAAACCTCATAAGATGATCAGTAGTGGCCAAGTTCAAATCACTGAAATAATACTCCACCTGCAAACAGTTAAGAGCAAATGCCAAAAAACATGGCAGTTGATTTCATAATCCAACATGGAACCAAAGGTATCTTAAATCATGTTTCACTTCAATTCACCCTATTGTCATTCTACTACCTCTCTCATTATTCCCTTGTACTAAATTTAACAAGCTCTCCACACCACTGCATCTATTAGTCACTATCAAACAAACCCAATTCATCAACAATCCCAACTGGATTATTCAATGCCTTTTTATGTGCTTTTTGATAGTTTTGATGCCTTTTCCAGAATCCAGATCAAAAGCAATTTCAAATGCAGTCCGAATGCATTCTCAAGCCAGAGACTCCACTTGCATTCTCAAGCCAGAGACTCCACTATATCAGAAATGCAGGTTTGCGACAATCCTGTTCTTCCATTCCTCTAGTTAATCGCAATCACCACTATAGGCACAGTATTCAAAGACTTCTACCAAATCCATTATCATTAGCAGTACATCTTAAGTTCCCCATTATTTCTAATAACCATCAAGATTAACTTGAATTTCCTTTAACACATGCTCTAAGCTCACTCAACTTAATTACATCACCGATAATTTGTCACTATTCACTAATCTACTAAACCCTAAATTCGATGAAAGAAAAACAAATAGATACAAATTCAACTAACCTGATTCAACAGCTTATTCATAGCTTCATCACTCTTAGCCGCATGATCCGAAGAAGCTGCTGCATCCTTATTCACAACCACTTCAACCTCTTCCTCAAATTGCTGCGGCACCCTTTTAGAATTATGCAGCTGATTATGCTTTCGAACCGGAACATACTGTTGTTGATGCTGATTGTGATGATTATGGTGGTGGTGGTGGTTGTTGTGGTGGTGGTGGTTCGGAACGGGGATGACGTGAGGCAAGGGAACAGGGCCATGAATCGGAACGTGAAACGGAGACGGAGGGAACATATGCATCATGCCCGCGGGAGGAGGAGGAGGGGGAGGGATCACGGACAATCGCGGAGGAGGTTGAGGTTGGGGGCGCGTGGGGACAAAAGCTGGAGCTTGTGCGTTGAGTTTACTAAAGGAAACATTACGAGAAAGCGAAGGATCAGACGAAGAAGGAGATTGATCTAGGGTTTCAGGTACAGAATCTACTACAGCCACTAACTCTTCTTCTTCTTCTTGATTTTGTTGTGCCATCAAAAGTTCGATTTTTTGATACTGTTTTAGGGTTTTTTCCTTCAGTTTTTTATTTTTAGGGATTGGATGTATCTAGGGTTTTTAATTTTATTTTCTTGGGGGAGGGGTCCTGGAGAGAGGGAAGACAATGGAGAGGATTTCTCGGTTTCAGAGCTTCATCGTCTTCCTTATTTATACTTCCGAGGAACTCACTTCTCGTTGAGAAAACTTCAATTTAGTCCCTAATTTATTACTTTTTTATCACTTTAGTCTTAATCCTTTGATTTTATCAATGTTGCCATAAGCGTGTTTAGCGACATCAAACAAAGACACCCTTCCAAGTCCCATCTATTTTTCATCAATATCAAGTCACATGATTCAATTCAGTGCTTCATCGTCTTTTGTATTTATACAATCTCAAGCTCTTTTTTTTTAGGAAAAACTTCAATTCAGTTCCTAATTTATTACTTTTTATCAATTTAGTCTTGATCCTTTGATTTTATCAATGTTACTATGAACATAGTTGACAACACTAGATAAGGACATCCTTCTAATTTCTTTTTCTTTTTTTTTAGATTAATATGAGTATTCGGACTAGCTTGTGCGCACTTCGACTAATCTCACGGGCCCTGAAGTTAACAAATATGTAAGTCTCTGGTGGCTCTAAGATTTGTGAGACTCGAACTGGTAACCTTTGAGGAGCAAACCTAAGACCTGACCAGTTGAGCTACACTCTTCAGGGTTAATTTCAATCTAGTTTTTGTTAATAACAATTAGAAGTTATTGTATAATTTACACATGATTGTTAAGTTTTTTATCCAAATATTAAATTAAACTTTAATTGGTCCTTAACATTAAATAGATAATAAATTTTATTTTTAGACAAGCTATGATAAAACAAAGTGAAAAAAACATATTATAATTTGATGTTGAAATTATATTTGAGATCTTGAATAGCTAATAGCTACGGATAATATTAATACAAGAAAAATATAATTAAACGAGTTTCTATTTAATCATTCAATGTATAATAATTCCTTACAAACCATTGGATAAAAACAAATGAAAAATCTTTGCATTGAATTGAGTTGGGGAGTGATTGGTGCTTATTTGACAAATTGACTTGAAACACTTAAGGAGGAGTGTTCATAAATTGGATGGAATCTCTTTAACTTTGATTTGTAAAAGGTGAAATTTTCTAAAATATATTGAGACTCAAAATGATAACAAGGCAATACATTAAGGACTAAACTTAGGTTTTCCCAAAAGTTATCCAACATATGTGGACCCCATTGTCTTTTCAATCTTCATCTGTAGGTTTTATCCTTGTGTAGGCTTATTCTTAATTATTATATATAAAGTTAAAACTAATCAGTGTATTTTAGTGTGGATTATAGTCAAGGTAAAATGAAGATTTTGCCCTTCAATAACTAAATGATTGAACACAAATTTAAGGTTAAAATAATTTTTTCAGACTTTATTGTATAGTGCAATTACGCCCATGCTCTTGAAAAGAAACAGCACAACTTATAATTAAGGAGCTTTTTGTGATTTTTCATATTTTTTTTTGTATAATGTAATTGCCATTTAGTCCTTGGGGTCAAAGTTTTTTTTACCTAAAATCAAGGGCTATTTTTAGTTTTTTGACCTAGTTTTTTTTATATATATAATTATTGTATAGGGTCAAATATGTTCTAGCTTTTGATAAATAAAAAAAGTGATTGAAACGTGCTAGGAGACGTCCGCTCCCTTTGGGCCATGCATGTGGCGCCTCCAGGTTATTATTGGTCACCTTTTGGGGTGGTGTCTGAAACATCGCATCATTCTCTACACAGTGGGTTGACACGTGTCAGACTTTATGGTACGACATAGCTCCGACAATAATTTTTCTTATCCCTTCTCTTTTCTCTCTCCTTCATTTCAAAAGGTGTATTGGCTTTGCAATTGCAAAGTGATCATCAATCTTTTAATTATATTGAATTGAATTTATTTGTTTTCAATTTCATCTCTTAGCATTTGATTTGTTTATGTTTTTTTTTTTTTATCAAATTTAATCATCATTCTTTTAATTCCTATTTATTTTGCTTTTAATCTTTTTTCTGATTGGATTTTACTTTTTGATTTAATCCCTAATCATTTGATTTTTTTTAAAATTTGATTCTCATTCATATGATTGCAAATCCTTTTATTTGGAGTTCTCTTCTTAATTAATTATTTTTTTCGGCAATTTCATCCCTCATTGTTTAATTTCATTAAATTTTCATATCATATTTGATGCCTTTTTTTTATCATGCTTTTAAAACCTAACCCAAGAGTCAACCCTCGTCATGTCCCGAGTCACGAGTTGAGTTGAATCATCGGGGTTATCGGGGTAATCAGATTTTTTATTGTACAAGAAGTAAAAATAATATTATTTTGATAAAAAAAAAATAATAGCAAAAGAAATCAATGAATTTTGACATGATTTTTTCCTAACTAATCACTTAATTTTTTATTCAGCTAAAAAGTAAAAATAATATTATTTTGATAAAAAATGATGGAGAATTTTTTTTTTCTTTTGATTGGTTATTCTTTGTTTTGAATTTTTTTTTAGATTTTTTTCCAGCTTCATCCTTTATATATATATTATCCTTTTTTTGTTTTTGTTTTTTTTTCAATTTTGTCCCCCAACATTTTATTTATTTATTTATTTTTTTAAATTTAGTCCTTATTTTTTTAATTGCTCATTTTATAATCCTTTTTTTAATTTTTTTTTCTTTAGAATTTATCTCTCAACATTTTATTTTATTTTTTAATCCAATTTTGGTTCTCATTCATTTAATTATTATTTTTTTATCCTTTTTATTTTCTTTTTATTTTTTGATTAAGTGCCTTATTATTTTTTTTATTAGTTTTTATAAGAGATTTGATTCTCATTGTTTTGATTACTATTTGTTTCTTTTTAATTTTTTGAAGGTTAAGAATTTTTTTAAGATTTGTTTTTGATCTTCTGTATGGTCATCTCGATCTCATTACTAGAGTTATTGGTTTGGAAGATTAGCCCAATTTAATTTTGTTTGTTTTTATTTTTTTTATCTTTTAATATTGAGTTTTTTATTTTTTTTATTTTTTTTTCCAAGGTTATTCTGGATCGCAGGTTAAGCAAGTTAACCCAAATTTACTTAAGTTATCAACATTAAAATATTTTTTTATGTAAAAAAAAAATTAACCCATCAACGTCGTGTATAGAGTAGGGGAAAATATCTAGTGATGGAACTAAACCCGATTTAATTCATGTCTGCAGATATTGATTAATCTATTCATAAGAAATAATATGGGAAGCAGACACACATTAGTTCTCGAGTCAAGCCAAGGTTGAATGTCCATTCATTGTTGTTCTTGTGGTGGAGGAGATGGTGAAGTGGCCATTGTGTTTGTTTTGAGTGCCAAGCCCTGAAATGGTTGGTGGGTGTCTGAACATTGTATGGAGCCTAATTTTATACCTGTTAATCATGACCATGATCGTCATCATTCCTTTGTTGATAAAGATAATTAATGGCGGGCTGGTTCATGGATTGTGGGGTCTATACTGATTGTGATATCTTTTAAGGGATGGAAAGTAACTATTCATTTATTCAACTAATCGAGGCTAGATCATTATCCCATATCAATGATATCCTGATAGACTTGACACTGTTGAGTTAGGATCCATTGCATGTGCCTCCTCTGTTCTCTCCCAATTCCATAAAATCCCTCAAGAAAAGCAGCTACAGCATGGCAAGCAAGAATTTGTTATCCAAGTTGAGCATCTAATTAGTCAAACATGGAGGAGGAAAGGCAGTTGTGTAGCAAAAACAGCGTCACATATTGTTCATTACTCAAAAGGCTTAGCCTAATAAGGGTTCTGTGGGTGTACAATTTAAAAAGCCAGCGATCAAGACAACTTTTGATGGATATGAAAGCTTTTATCCATCAACTATAAGCGCTCATCAGCTCTGCCAGTTTTCCAGTTATTCTCTCTGTCTATGATCATATTCAGCTAAAGGAAAGACCACTGCTCAGTTTCCAGCACATAAGCACGGCTTTCTATCTCCTCTTTCTTGATTCAAACTTGTGTCTAATAGCATTCCAAAAGGCTGGCACGGCAATATCATCAGGGACTTCCTTGAAAGATGGGAGGTAATTCACATCCACAATGACATGGTCACCAGTGCCTTCCTGGATCTGAGATGAGGTAAGACATGAGAGGATGTAGATTTGTACGCAAGTTCAGAAATATAATACCCTAAACTCAATACAAAGACGATAGAACAGTTGCAGTTGGCTTCTTAATTACACAGATGCCAAAATATATACCCACCGAGGGGTCAGGGTCTATAACCAAAAAGAAAATAGACCTAGTGACTGAACACCAGAAATATCAACTAGTAGTAAAATTGGCTCCAGTACGAATGCTTGATGCCAATCTTATACAAGAATTGCAAAGCATTTCTGAATTGATACTTTCTCAGTATTCATCTTGGGGTTTCTACCATTATAAATCACTCATCAAATAATCAAGAAAAATCATCAAATATTAATCAGGTTTGACTGGTAAAAGATGCAAACTGCAAAAGATATGTATTCATCTTGGGGTTTCTACCATTATAAATCACTCATCAAATAATCAAGAAAAATCATCAAACATTAATCAGGTTTGACTGGTAAAAGATGCAAACTGCAAAAGATATGTAGTCAAGGAAGCATTACTTACAACAACATCGAAGCCAAAGATGGTAAGATCAAGTTTTCTAGCAAGCCAATTTGCAGCATCTGTGACTAGCTCAAGATCAAAAGAATTAACATTGGTCTTGATGGAATCTGCACCTGTAGAGTGCCCAGTGCTGGTGGGTAGAGATTTTAAGCTGCAGAGGGTAAGCACAAGATTATCAAAACTGAAACATAAGACATTACATTACCATAACTCAAGAAAACAGAAAGCAAACAAAGAAACTAAATGCTACCTGTCGAAGAGTAAAGGTCTGAGTTCATTTCTTTCAGATGATTTGGTCAAGACATCTGCATTTGGTATAGATTTCTTTACTGCATAGAAAACTTGCTCACCCAAGACATAAATCTTGAATATAGTAGATGAATGGTCCACGTACTCCTGCAATGGCAAACAAACCGTTCAGATCCAGGAGAACAGAAAACATGAAACTCAGCTGTCAAAAAGACCCTTTAGAAGGCTCAACCACTTGGCAACTCCTCTGACCAAGGGCTTTGAAATATATTTCAGTCATGTTAAATTACATTTAGCTTACTGGAAGGATGATGTAAAACTATGCTGTATCTATGTCAAATACAAGCACTAATCATTGTTCTACTGTTTCCAGTCAAGCATACACAATCAGAATAGCCACACATTGGTTCATACTACTGTCATGCCAGAATGCAGGGCCAAAAAGTCAAACCAAAATTGGCACAGTACTTTTGTGCTCACCTGAACAATTGCTGGAAGAGGAACATTTAAATCCTTAAAATCTTCAACTCTAAAGGTGATTGCCTGCAATGCGAGAATTAAACTTTTTTAAGACAGAAAATTAAGGACAAGGAACTAAAAAATATTGCAGCTCCCTAGTGATGAACTGCAAACAATGTCCAAAATGTCAAAAATGTAATAATGTTCAGGCAAACCCAAAATGATGGAGCTGGTCTACCAGTAACCTAGAATGCTTAACCATACAGCTGGTGCAGACCACATAACCAATATTCAAAATTGATAGCAGCTCTAAGCATCTAACTATAAAATGATGAACAAATCTTTCCGGATAAGCACCTAAAATTGGAGAAAATACAGGAGAACTTGAGATTTCATTATTAAGGAACTTGCTTAGTGAGTCCACAGAAAAAAACCAAGCATTACAGAGTCCCTGTTGCAGCATCGAGATGAAGTCCTGATTAACATTTTTTATCCTACAGTTGTATCCTTTGCAATCAAATAAATTCTTACCATACTGTGAGCATCAGCTACTCCACAGGCAACTTGAGGTTTCACAATACTCGGAAGAGATAATTTAGCTTCAGACAGACTTTGTGCCAAATCAGGGTCATTAAATCCATTAACCTGCATATTTGAACTCTGGTTGTAACTAAATTTGAGGATAAAATGGTGAAACGTTCAAGAGATCATGCCTGAATGGAGCCTTAATGTGCATCAAGAAAATTGGTTATCAATATGGAAAACACCCAAGAAACATATGCTTAAACAATGAACAACACCAAAAATCATCGAAGTTGATTTTGCAATGACAACAAAGCTAAACATTTCATTTCGTGTCCAATGATTTGTGAGATCAGTTTTACTATTTTAAATAGATACCATTCTGATCAAAAGACCTTTAGGAAATGGGGTCCTCTGATTGCCCGACAACGTTCTTTGTTGAGAGCATCCAGCCCAAGAAGAATTTGTTGGATCTTTAGTCGATCCAGTACAGGATATATTTTATCAAGTGGATCAATTGCAAAGCAATCAGAATGGTGTTCCATATACCTGCGGAAGAAAGGGACCCAGGCACATTATTATGTCATTAATCCACAACTTTGTTTGCAACATGTTGATTTATCATCACCATAAAAATGTATAAAAATGAATTTGAAACTACCTTTGCAATTCTTGCATGCCTGCAGAGAAAGTAATTCTGTTTGAGGATTCTGAAGAGCCACTTAAGTCAACAGAGATAATTTCATCAGTTGCTTTATGCAGAACTATGTCAACGAGTTGCAATTGAGATTGCAGGGGAAGCTCAAATGTGAGGGGTAGAAACATCAAACCATTTGGAGATGGATTCATGGGGAACGCACCCCTCTGCAACAAGAACAAAGAATAAGCTTGCAATTGTAGACATACATCTAAACTACAATTTATACATGGGTAAAGATACAGACAAACAACATGGAGTATGCACCATAAAATGTCAAACTAACAAATTTTCTTGTAAGTTTAAAACAAAATCAGTGAAGAGCTAACTCAGATTGAACTCTAGATCCAGAAAATATAATGAATCAGTTTTCAATAGCAAAGAAGGAACTCGATCAGGATATCGTGGCTTCACATTGATTTCTTTGTATATCTGGATTCTGGAGAACATCTATAATCTATGACACAGTCTTTCTCCAACATCAGTAATGCTTCCAATTCCTCTATCAAGAACTCACCTTGGCAAAATCTTCTTCCCGAGAAGGCTTCATAATATAACCAACAGTCACAACTCCATCACCAATAGCCTGTTTGAAATTGGAAAAACAAAACAGTCAGAGAATATTTAAGAAGAACTAAAATTCATAAATAATTGTAGAAGTGGATTTGCTAATTGGATAATAATCAATCATGATAACCTTTCTAATTGAGGCGCAAATTATCATAGGCAACTCTTCCAGTTTACTGATGCAAACCACTCCTGAACTCTCACATGCACCAGCACCTTCAACATCTAAAAGAAAAGAAAACAAGAATACACAGTTTTTTTTAAAAAAAAACCAAACCTGAATCCACAAAGACAAGATACAAAACAGAATCCACTGATGTCATCTACTAAAACAAAGTCACTAATACATAGAAATAACAAAAGGGTATAAACAAAACTCACCAAAAACAACAATGATCCAACCCAAATAGCTTAATTGACCAAAAGCAACCTTCTTGTCGCTAGGAACAAGAAACAAAATTTCCCCTCCAATGCCACCCCAAGAAAGTGTAATCTCATTAACACCATCAACAGATGATTCATCATCCAAGAGAAAACAATCAAAGGAGTATTCCATTGCCATCTTTTTAAGTACACTCAACTATAACAAAAGGGCAGGAAAAAAAAATGATCTTTCAAACAACCATCTCATCAAAGAAAACAAACCAGAAAGATACAAAGAATTGATGGACAAACCTTATTGTGAGGGAGAGACGGTGAGAAAGAGATCCCAATGTGGAGATTGGAGTGGCGGAGCTTTCGGAGGAGAGAGTGAGCTGAAGAGTGTAAAGAGGGGGTGGCATAATCATGAATTAGAAGTGACTCATGGATCATCACTCCTTTCACTAATGAACCCATTTTGGGTTTTCTTGGTCACTCTGCAAATGAGTGAGAGTGAGGGGAGAAATGTCAAGAGTGAAAACAAGGTGAAGAAAGGAAAGAAGGAGCGATGCTCTCTCTGCTTTAAAGGAGTAAAGAAGAGCAGAGAAGGAGATGCCTTGAAAAGGAGGGTCCTTTTGCATCGAAATGCGTGTAAGGTTTTCGGTGTCTTTCACAATTGTCCTAGGCTAGGTTCCTTGTGCCCTGTTTTTTATTGCATTAAATTAACTATAATTTTAAAAATTATTTAGTTTTTATTATTCAAACTTGTTTTTTTATCTTTAAATTGCTGTAAAAATTTAATTTTAAAAGAACTATAATTTATCTCTTTTTTAAATCTCTTTTTTTAAACTAAAAATACAAAAACTATTACAAAACAAAATACACACTCACCCTCTCTCCTTGGAATCCAAAATTGATAAAATAAATCAGTTGATTATGGGCTCATACGTTTGAGGTTTTCTTCGAAAGAAAATGGTAAGCTTTTACTATAGGGATAAAATGTAAATAATGAAAGCTTTAAGGATCAAATTGGATTTTTACTCAAAATCTTGGAACCAAATTAAGCTTTTCTCAATATTCATGAGGGAAATAAAATTTTAAAACTGAAATGTAAGCATTTAAAACACAATATGGATAAAAAAACATGAAAGCACAACTTTAGAGATCAAATTAAACTTTTGTGGAAAGTTCAAAGATCAAATTGAAGTTTATCCGAGGACTAGGCATGAGGGTAACGAGGTTTTAGGACTGGAATGTAATCACCTAAAACCATAGGGTCCAAAAATATAAGGATAAAGAATTTTAATGGCCAAATTGAACTTTTGTGAAAACTTTAAGGATCAAATGAACAATTCTCAACATTCAGGGATTGATAGGTGATAATAATTAAGTTCTAGGATTAAAATATACGTGCTTAAAACTACATGAATAAAATTGTAAAATTGAGAAGATATAGGATCAAATTAAACTTCTTTAGATACTTTAGAGATGAGATTAAAATTACATATTGTTAATTTCCATAAATTTTTTGGAACGCTGAGATGAATTTATCTTGTTGATGATTCCATCAGTAATTTATTTAATTTTTTGAAAATCAAATAAACAAACTAGAAAGAAATTCAAATAGATAAAACTAAAATAAAAAACCAAATATTTATTGCAAAAGTTTTATTACCTACAAATATGTATAAATGAATAAAGCCATAAATGAATTGATTTTTTATCAATTTAATTCCTAATATTTCCATAAATATAGCCATAAACCATTTGATTTTTTTTTATCAATTCAATTCCCAATATTTCCATCATTTCTCAATTGAATCCTTTTATCCATTAGTAAATTTACTATCATCTTTATTTTTTTTAAAAGAACGATGCCCTTTTGTTGCATAAAATATGCATCGATGTACAAAATTATTAACGTACTAGTCTATTGGTCCGCGCTACGCCGCGAGTTGGACAAATTTTTTAACCTAGCTATTTGGCTAACTCGAGTTTCAAATTAAATTGAGCAGGAGTTAACCCAAATTAAAATGATTGATTTTATGGATCCAAATGCAATCTTGATAATTGGTAAAAAAGTGATTGAACTTTTGATAAAATTTCAAGATGATATAACTTTTTTTAACAAAAACTATTGAGACAATGACATATTGGATCGTTCTCAGTCCCCAACGAACCGTGTCATAAACTCCATTGAGTTCACTAATTTGTTTTTTATAAAATATTTTTTTAATTATATGATAAAAATATATCGTAACAAAATTGATCACCAAACTAAAAATAAAAACTTATTTGAAACAGTGATAACCCTATAAAAAGCAAAAAAATAAAATAAATCATGCAGTTTATTCCCTAACCAATTCAATATTGAAGGATAAAATCGAGAAAAAACTGTTAAAAACAATTAATGAATAAAACGCCAACCTAATACCATAGTTATCAAACCCTACCCGTTAACCCGATAAACCCATGAAAATTAAAAAAACTTTTTGGGGTTTTAATTTTCCACGTTAAAAATTTAAGAAACAATTCATGTGAATGAAGATTATACATGTTGTAAATAATGAACTTTAAAATATTATTTCAAAAGGTTTTTTATCCCATGTTGAAAAGATATTATCTTTTTATTTTAAGTTGAAATATTTAAACCAAAAAGATTTTTTATCCCACATTGAAAAAAAACAACTTTCTTCTTGTGAACATAGAGTATATATATTAATGGACTTCCAATCCCACATTAGAAAATTAAAAGCTTCTTCTAATGTTTATACAGTGAACTTTGATAAGGGTTGGTAATTAACAAAGAAAAGATGGTAGGCTCGCGCGTATAAGATTGAGTTGAGTTAGTGAAAAACCATTGATTCTCCTCCCCATGCGGGCAAGGCAACGCTTATGCTATGGATATCGGGGTGACTGATTTTTTCTTCTAGAAACCCATTTTCAACCTAAAACACCTATAAATAATCCTAATAACTTTTTTAAACCAATTCTTAACCTCCAAAAGTGCAAAAAAGGGGCAAAATATCCAAATTCAACCTGAAAACCAATTTCTTTTTTATCTCAAATTTGGTTTTTTAGGCACTTTCAAGGTAAAAAAGCACCCAAAGTCAAACTTTTCTCATCATATGGAACCATTTAGAATAAAAATCTAATATTTTGATGGTCAAAATTGAAGAAATGATATTTTTCTCTCTTTAGACTAGATTCCAACCATTTTCTCTCTCTCTTCTCACCCACTAAAGACTGAAAAATGATGAAAATAAAGTTTAGTACCGAAATGCAATTGTTAAAAACACAACAGACCAATCACCTTATAGCAAAAAAATATGAGGAAGAAAAATATATTTCACAAATAAATTTGAACACGCCACCCTTATTTTGCACTTCAGTCTCTTGTCTTTCTATTCAACTCTGACAAATATATATATTTCACATATGCACACTATGTTTCACATTATTTCTATGATCTTGAGCTCCAAGTTATCATCACACTGGAATCAGAATCAACAATATTGTTAGAGAAATTAATGGCTGGTACTTCATTGCAGAGAAATTAGAGAAAATCTATGATATTTTTAAATCTATCCTGTACTTAACATGTTGACAATTAGTAATGTAATTCGGCAATGGTGGATGTTCACGGAGCAGCCAATTTCATTTATATATTAGTTTTAGCCCAAGATGTCGGGATGTGTGTTCTTGATGGCCATCAACATTTTGTATACTTCAACCATTGTTGGCCTTCGATTTGGAAGAGGCTGAATACAGTTACAGGCAACCTTCAGAAAATAAAGGACTTCACGATCGAATCCTTGACCGAGCAGAGATTTGTCAACCGCACAATACAGTGCAGCCGAGACAGTACTCAATAGACAATTGTTTTGCACTAACTTACCTTCTAGACTATGATAAAATCCACTGTTATTAAGAGGATCTTCTCCTGTGATCAGCTCAAGAAGAAGAACACCAAGCTGATGGACATCTCTTTTGGTCAAATCCCATTCACTCATCTCAATGTTTGCCATGAAGATTCTGGCATTTGAGGTCATGATGTGCATTGCCCTTCCAAAATTGGATATCCTTGGTTCGAAGTTTTTGTCAAGCAAGATGCAACTTGAGCTTAAGTTAAGATGAGCTAGTTGGAGGGTATTATGATTGTGGAGCCATGCCAAACCTCTTGCCATCCCAACTGCGATGTTAACCCTAAAATGCCACTCCATGATCTTAGGCTCGCCTTTCACAGGATGTAACCAATCGTAGAGATTCCCATTTGGCATATATTGGTACACCAAAAGCCTTTCCCTCGATTCCACGCAGAATCCCAAGAGTGGAACTATGTTCTTATGCCTAAACTTGCCCAGAATCATTAACTCAGACAAGAATTGCTTTTCCAAATGTTGGAAGTCAAATAATCTCTTCACGGCAGTGAAACGAAGATGAGGGTGGGTGCGCTGCCTTATATACTGTCCCCGTCTTTCCAACTCCGATGACTTTGCCTCTGTCGAAACTGTTGGTTGCTTTCTGTAGTTCAGCAAAACTGATTCTTGCGATCAACATCTGATCAAACGTCGAAATCTGGGGATGAAATAACCGATGATCTTTTGTAAATTGACAGGAACATAGTTGATTTCGAGCTAGCAAGAAACCAAATATATGATGAAAGGAAAATCTCATGGGGATACCTGGATGTCGGCTTCTTTTCTCTTCTTCTCCTCCCTTTCCATCAAAGATGTCGTCATTGGTGTCTTCATCATCACCTTGTTCCTTTTCCTCTTGTTGAGACGAGCCCAAGGCACACAATAGGACAGGAAAATAGTTAAAATGGAAACTGCAGAAAATACATAACCTATTTCAAACCCACTTTTGAATGAAGAATCGAACTTCGTCCAAAGCTCTTTGCTAGGTACCAAGGGTAATCTGCCACCAAGCTTATCATCACTTGCGTTGTTCTCTTGCAAAGAACTGTGTCCATTGCTAGCAACACTAAGGAAAAGAGTCAGAAGAAGAGCTAGTTTTGCATTAAGAGCCATTTGTACATAAGAAAGCAGCTAACAAAAAAGATAATAAATTTCACGAAGAGTGAGAAAACAACGTCGAGAAGTCATTCTTTCCATGGAAATTATATCAAGACTTCCTGGAGCTTTCTACTACTAATAGAATCACAGGTGGGTGCATAATGTTTGATTTCTTCAAAGGCGTTGCATCTACAAAGAATATCTAAATGCAATGGACGACGTCACATCAATACTATTCCTCAGCGTAAAACGAAAGTTGAGCAATGGCAAAAAAGGAAAAAAAGAAAAAGAAAAGAGATTTGTTTTCATGCGAACCAACTTGCAGTTGCAGACATTAAAGCTGGGTCCTGTCCCGAGTCTTGGACAAGTTATTTTGATGTATCTGAAAATAGTTGATAGGGACGCGTGTCAAAAATTTAAGTATAATAAGTTCTTAGGTGTGAAACGAGTTTTTATATAACATTCATATTTATCAAATGATGTTATCTATAGTTTATCAGTAAAATTAGGGTTGAGAAACTTTAATTTCTTCCTAGAATTCTAATTTTTAAACTTGATAATCCATAATTTCTTTTTTATTGTTATACGTCAAGAGTACTAGCATGAAAATTATTATTCCTCCTTTATGTCAGAAATAAACTAGCTAGAATGAAAGGAGTTCACTGGAGAGAATGGGCTGCCGGGTTCAATTCTTCAAGTCAACAAGAAAAGTCTTTCTGCATTAAATCCATGTCTAGCTAGCTATAAGCATGTCCGCAGGAGAGAAGGGTTGCTTCCTTGCAATTAGTGCAGAAAACTTCCATGTTGATCAGCAGGAGGGCATGGACCTTCATCTCAAGTTAGACGTTAAGCAGCATTAGTATTAATTTTCGCAGTAGCCAGTAATGGTTTATGGCTGCATAAGCCCCATAATGGATGATGCTAGAAGAACTTCCAAGAAGTATAAGAAAAATGAAGCCAGGAAAGACCTTTTCGTGGGAGCAGTTGAAGACCTGAAAGCCATATCCTGACTTCTGCTAGCTGTTGTTTTCAAGTTTACCAAGAAACGGGAAAAAAGCGAGTCTCCTGCCTCAAAATTCAAGTTTCTGTGTATGCTGGTCCACCATAGAGATAATATCAGATCATGCCTCCTTGAGATTTAAGTAGAAAATTTCATATGAACAGCTAGGGAACTGCCTTCCATTGAAATTAATGATTGAGCAATACCTGTCACTGTCTGATGTGTTGGAAATTCTAAGCACAAAGCAACTCACAGTAATTATCTGATAAACACTCTTATTGAATTCAAAGCATACTGTTGGCTTATATAAGCCTTACATAGTAATAAGATAGAAAACATAACCATCCATGTTTTACAAACATGGTAAACAAATAAGGAAATCAGTTAAAAACTTCGTCTACGTTTCCCAATTAATAGGAATTATTAAACGAATAAACTTTGACAATTTCAACAACCTAACATTCCCAACAATGCCTCCCCTAGTAATACTTTCAGTTTAGTCCTCGTACCTCGCACACATCCAATGACTTGCTTTAAAAATATATCTAACTTGAATGGTTTTGTTATAATATCTGCAATTTGTTCTTGTGTGCTACAATGTCTCAGCTCAACAACTACATCTCTAGTCAAGTCATGCAAAAAATGAAACCTTATATCAATATATTTACTATGCGCTCGTGCATAATTGGATTGTTTGATAGCTTAATTATTAAACTGTTGTTACACGGTGGTGCACTTGCTTTGAGAATTTCCAAGCTTTTCCAATAGTAGCATGAAAATTATTATTCCTCATTTATGTCAGAAATAAACTAGCTAGAATGGAAGGAGTTCACTGGAGAGAATGGACTGCCGGGTTCAATTCTTCAAGTCAACAAGAAAAGTCTTTCTGTATATTTCTAAAAAGTTCAATTTTTTTAAAAAAATTAATTGTTTTTGTTTTGGATCGTAAAATAATTTTTAGAAGATAAAAAGCATTATTTTAATGTATTTTATAATAAATTTGTTTTTTAAAAATAACCACAACTACACTCCAAAACAGTTTCTAATTAAATCCATTTCTAGTTATAAGCATGTCCGCAAGAGAGAAGGGTTGCTTCCTTGCAATTAGTGCAGAAAACTTCCATATTGAGCAGCAGGAGGGCATGGACCTTCATCTCAAGTTAATTAGACGTTAAGCAGCATTAGTATTAATTTTCGCAGTAATGGTTTCATGACATCTTTCTGTAGTTTTTGGTTTTAAAATTTACAAGAACAGGTAATTAGAAACGAAAACATGAATAACCAAGTAGGCATGATCATGTTGGATGGATTGATGATCATGGGTATGAAGCTCAGTTTTGATTAAAACCCTATTTATTTTTGTGTTTTAAAAGTATTTTTAAAAAAATTTAAAATTTTTTTATTTGCTTAAAATTAATATTTTTTTTATGTTTTTATAATATTTTGATATACTGATGTTAAAAATAATTTTTTTAAAATAAAAAATATTATTTTGATGGATTTTCGAGTGAAAAACACTTTGAAAAGCAATAACCACTACATTCTCGATATACTCTTAAGTCAAGTCCCCTAAAGACTCAAACTTATGCAATGTTTGTTTTTGTGATGAAATGGTATGTTAAACTTTTTTATTTTAAATTATTTTTTTGTGTTTTTATATCATTTTAATATGTTAATGTTAAAAATAAATTTTATTTTGATAAACTTTTAAACGAAAAATATTTTGAGAAGTAATCGTTATTACAATATATCAAACACTATCTAATGATGTAGTGATGTGTTGTTGAAATTGTATTTTTCACTAATTATAGTTTTAAAAATATTTGATTAATAAACTAGTGTTGTTAATTTTGCATGGTTCCTCTAAAAACTTTCTTTTAAAATCTTGATTATGAAAAAAATTATAATTTAAAATTTTTCTTAGACCTATTTCTTCAAAATTACAAAATTCCAACCACAAACTATTAGCCAAATTCTTTCAACAAACTAGGAAACTAGCCCAAAGTCTGAGGAAAAATGCATTACTTCCTCTGTTAAGTGCCATTTTCATTTGAGAGATTATCAAGATCCCGGGCAGCAAATCGAAGATTTAATAACAAAAAAAAAGATTCTAGAACACAGTAGAATGGTTGAAATGACTGAAAATGGAACTGCGAAAGGAAACAATTTCAAGGGAAATTTGAATTGGAAGATCATTTCTGTTCTCAAACCCATGAAGGACATAAAAGACGGAATGATTTGGGTTTGTATTATAATACAAGCACAAGCACATAGCATAGTAGAGTTAGTTCTTGTGTTGTGAGATTTACGGCTGCATAAGCCCCATAATGGATGATGCTAGAAGAGAATTTCCAAGAAGTATAAGAAAAATGAAGCCAGGAAAAACCTTTTCGTGGGAGCAGTTGAAGACCTGAAAGCCATATCCTGACTTCTGCTAGCTGTTGTTTTCAAGTTTACCAAGAAATGGGAAAAAAGCAAGTCTCCTGCCACAAAATTCAAGTTTCTGTACATGCTGATCCACCAGAGAGATAATATCAGATCATGCTTCCTTGAGATTTACGTAGAAAATTTCATATGAACAGGGAACTGCCTTCCATTGAAATTTATGATTGAGCGATACCTGTCACTGTCTGTTGTTGCAGTCGGTGATCCTCTGGTGCTAACGGTGGCATTTGGCAGAAATCATGTTACATGCAAAGTGTCATCTGCAACAACGTGAACATGAGAAGTTGTAATATATATATGTGTGTGTATATATATATGAATTAAAAAAACCTTTTTTTACACGGTCAAGCCATGCTCTATCATCTTAGACCGATTCCTATATATCTAGAATTAACACCATACATTGCAGCCATTTAGTAGGGTGTTTCTTTTCTAAAAAATGAGATGCTTATTCTTAGTTCAAAGAAGAATTCTGCCAATGCTGGATTCAATTTCTTAGAATTTATTGAATAGAACAGTAGATTGGAGGGGTCTTTCATGGTGTATTTCTCAATCCTTGGATGATCTATTTCACCGGCGGCAAGGCTTAATTTGTTCACCGTGAATTTCAACAAAGAGTGTGGCAAGAATTCTTATACAGGATAGTCTGGCTACTTTGACAAGCTAGGAACAAATTCATCTCTGAGGAAATTAACCTTGTTTGTCTGTTCTTTCACAAAGCAACAGCTTGGATCTATTTACTTGGAGAATGTTGGAGATAAAATGCTTGATGCTTATTGTGTGCAGACAAATTCGCATGCAGTTGTGATACGAGAGATACCCTGATCAGTTTCTGCATGCCAAACAGCCAAACTCTAACAAGAACAAATTAATGAAAATAATTAGCAAGACAATAATGTTTTCTCTAGCTATCTCTACTGTCTGTCTTCAGTACAAGAAGAGGATATGTTTTATTTCAAGACAATAATCAAATGATAGCAACATACATGCTTGAATATCATAGGCCCTTGAAGCAAAAACCCCAGCAAGCGACGATGTTAAGAACTCAGGATGATCATAACAAGCGAAAACAAAGTGTGAGGTCGAAGATCACTTGTCTGAAAACTATTCAAACCAGGCATTAATTAGAATGTAGAACCTTTGTCAAACTGATGGAATTGGCAAGAGCCACAGCTTCAAGATATAAATAAATGTTTGAGGGTATACTTGAAGTTCACACAAAGGGGAAAGATTGTGAATATGATCCCAATGAATTATATGACAACGAATGAAGTTTATTTTTAAGCTACAATTTATGTAATAAAAAAGAGAGAATATTTCTCTTAATTGCTAATAATTATGAAATAGTTCATGTTGATCACGTACCTAAGAGATTAATATTTTGAGGTATGTAATTAATAATGTGTACTACAATGGATATGGAAATATATATCTTTTTTAATGCGCAACTAATTTATTTTGTTAAGAAATTCAATTTGTGAATCATCAAAAATTAATTTGATGGGTGATTGAATGCTCATGTACACGTAAACACGATCAAATAATATAGCTAAAAATAGTTATTAATAAAAATATTTTTTTCTAGAAAAAGATTAAGTCATTTATTTATAACAAACTTTCAAATGATTTTTATTTTGTTTTTTCAATTATAAGGGGTATTTTTTTATCCGGTTTTTATAATTTTTTATAAACTTATTTTTTCTATACACTCAAAAGATTCGAATTCCTTATATATATTAACAACATTATAAATAGAAAATTATCTTAATGATCTCCTAATTTTATTTGATTTTTCAATGGGATAAAAAAAATTATACTAACTCCAAAAATAAAAAAAATTAAATCTCTTAAAATTTTGATTTTTCAATGGGATTTTCTTTTTTGAAAAATTCTTTTTTTTTTAAAAAAAAGTAGTACATGACATTCTATTTGAAAAAAAGAAAAAGAAAAGTGGTTTCTTTTTCCTGTAATCCGATGCAAAATACAAACAAGCCCTAAAATAATTCACAACGACGCCGTTTTCTTAACTTTAGAAAAAACACTCCAAAACCTCACTGGTAGAAGCAGAGGTCTCTCGAAAGAACAGGAAAAAAAATGGCTCTATGGAGTAGAGCTCGCACAGCTTCTTCTTCACTCTTCAACAGGCTCCTTCAACATCCCAACAACATCAGCAGCGCCAGCGCTGCTTTCCTCCGCCATTTCTCCACCGGTACTCCTCTTTCTTTTTCTTGCACTCTCAGTTTTAAAATCCCAAGTTTTCTTATTATTAGATTCAGTTTATTTATTTGTTTTTTGAATTTCTTCTGGTAATCTTCTTTGATTGATGAGAAGGAAAAGTGGTTTTTTTTGTGTGTGTGTGTGGGGGGGGAAGGAGTAGACTTTGTGTTGTCGAAATGGTTGACATGGTGAGCTAAGGCATTGAAAAAGATGAGGTTTTTGAGGTTTGGTTGCTGAAGAATTGAGGAGGAAAATGGGGATGGAATTGGTTTGCATTTAATTGTTGCTTTTTTTTTGTTTCGGAAACGTGAAAGGGGAAAAAAGAGAGAAGAAAACACCCCATTTTGATGAAGTCTTTATTAAGCTTTTTGAAGAGAAGAGTTTCTTTTCTTTTCTTTTTTGCAGATAATTTTTTTGGGAGGGAAATGAATGGGGGATTGAAAAAGAAGCAAACTGTGTGGTGTAAAATGGTGACTTTGATTTGGTGATTTAAGACATGGAAAAGGATTTGTTAACTAAGAAAGATTTCTTAAGAACATATAGAGGGATAAAGGGAAGATGAAAGTTTGGATTTTGTCATTGCTTTTTGTGTTCTGCTTCTCTGCATAAAGAGGAGACTTTCATTAAGTTATTCATGATGGTTTGATCAGTTTCTTTCTTATGATGTGTTATTGTTAGCAGAGATGAGATTGCTCTTATTTGTTGCTTACCATAGATGTAGCTGGCAATACTAATTCAATGCGTGGTAACATGATGAAACAACTGCTCCACCTTGATATCAATTCACAAATTGGAAGTTGCATGCCTCTTGGTGCTATGCTTATCGGAACAATAATACATAACATTGAGATGAACCCTGGTCAAGGTGGGAAGTTGGTTCGAGCTGCAGGTACCAATGCAAAGATTCTGAAAGAGCCATCTTCGACCATTACTGTGGTACAGCTGCCTTCAGGTGTTGTGAAAAAGATCGATTCTCGGTGTCGGGCTACAATTGGCATGGTCTCTAACCCAAGCCACAAGGATCGAAAGCTTAGGAAGGCTGGACAGAGCCGGTGGTTGGGTCGACGACCAACAGTTAGAGGAGTTGCAATGAATCCAGTAGATCATCCTCATGGTGGTGGTGAGGGTCGGAGCAAAAGTAGTGGGTCCTTGGGGAGGGTGTCACAAACGCCTTGGGGCAAGCCAACTAAAGGCGGGTATAAGACTGGTCCACTCAAGCGCAGAAAATAATTTTGCAGCCATCTTCTTTGTTTGGCTCCTCTGTTTTGAATGCTGGTAGTTCCTGTGATCTCATCAAATAAATGTTTTAAGGTCAGGTTTTCTAAATCCATCAAATTGTTTACTGCCATAAATCTAGGATTGGTTCTATTTGTTATGTTCAGAAAAGAACATGGATGATAAAGAGTGTTTCATGTAGGCATCTGCAAATTTGCCCCTTTTGTTTTCTTTTGAACCTATCAATCTTGATCAGTGTTTCATATTGAATGTTTATGGATGAACACAATTACCAGCTTGTGAACTGTTTTTTATGGATCCTAGATTTGCTTTTGCTTTTATCTTAGGTCAGTCCTTCCATTTGAAATGAAGTTTGAATGGGGTAGTGAGTGTTGAGCGATTTTTCTTTCCTGTGAATAAAATGGTTGCAGAAGAGCTTTTTCAGATACGAGCAGTCATCCCCCCTCTAATTCTAGAAAATGTATAAATCTTATTGGAATTATGAAGTTCTATTTTCAGATATTTATAATCAGATGCGTGGTTTTGCGATAGTCGAAGTTCGAAATATTTTCTTGTTTTGCGATTTTTGACAAACTTCTTTGTTTTGATTGAATTTTGTAAAAAGATTTTTGGTGCATAATTTGGATTACACATCAAACAATATTTTGGAAGTTGATCTTTTGTTAGAGATACTTGGCTGCAAGATGGAAACTCAATTATATATGGAAGTTGGATTATCATGATGCATGATTTTCACATCTATTTTGTAGTGAAGCCTTACAGACTCCGTCCCAAAACCAGTTCATGTTCTGATATTCAACCATTAAGATTGAAATGCGAAGAAAGGAATTTCAGAATTGCGAGTTTCAAAACCCTGGGATGCAGTTAGTAGCAAGGGAGCTTTAAAAAAAAAACAGTATAAAAGTAGCTCCATGTTCTATTATCCATCATCAACCATACCATCCTCATCCTGGCCACATTGCATGCTTGTCAAACAGTTTATAGACTAATGCCACTATTCAATAAGGTATTGATCTCTTCAAGTATTCTTACAGGTCTCATTAAGATATTTCTCGTTTATTGCAGTCAGTATGAACAAAATCAAACATGAACTGAGATGTGATTCTAACTAATATCTTCATAAAAATCAAATACAAATGTTTTCTTAACATGAATCATTACTTACCAGTCGTTGTATACAAGTAGGCTTCATCTCTGTGTGATTCTTCAGCAGTGGAGTCCTCCACTCATGTCTGTACTTCATTCCTCAATAATGGCAAGCAAGATGCAAAATAGACAGCCATCTTTCTTGTAGTAGTCTTACTTTGCATGATCAAGCCATTCCTAATGCCCAAACATTTTTTTTTGTAAAAAAAAAAGTAGAAGAAGAACGTGAGCAAAGCCCACTATCAATTTCCCCTATTACCCTTTTTGTCTTTGCCTAAGACAATTCAAAGCCACAAATGCTTGTCGGACAGATTTGGCTCGAGACAAAAAACCGCGTAGTCGACATGCAAAGACAGTAGTTTAGTATTCTGACGACGTCGGCAAGCATCAACCAATGTGCAAATTTTGAAGTTACAAAATTTTAACTGATTTCACTGATTTTTTTTAAATAGCACTGTACAATATTTTTTTTAAATTAACATAGATATCCAAGATAATTTGTCCATACCAACTTAATTATATTTATTAAAGCTCGGTTAATCTAATGACTCAACTAAATTATGTTATTTTTAACACAATATAATATGCAATTATTTTTCTGATTTTTTATTTTTGTTTTTTAGAGGGCTATTTTTTCCCCTTAAATCCCAATTTCACTTCATGATGAGGTTGCATGAAACCGTGTTGGGTGATGAGAGTGGAAGTGCCCCTTTTCTTTTATTTTCAAGGTATTTTCTACTTTAAAATCACCAAAACTTTTGACTAGAAAGCGATTAGTTTGATGGTTTGCAAAACAGTGTTCAAGACACAAAGGTAACAAATAATAATAATAATAATAAAAAAAAATCATACTATCCAACTTCTTATAATTGCAGGTGGCACTATCACAAGTCACATCCCTTAATTCCACTCACAAAAAGGTCATGGGGGCAATCAACCTTTTTAAACACATCCCTTCAATTCCATGTCCTTTCTTACCCTTTTTTCTTTTTTTTCCTCTCAAAACTCAATTAGGTTATCTACCATGGTTTTGTTAGGTGAGAAGGATAATTCTAAAGCAAACCAATCAATCCTTCCTGGATTAATTCATGATTATGTCAAAATTAATTTTTAATTTTTTTATAAAAAAATTTAAATAATAATATTTTAACTTAAAAATTATATTGAAAACATGTTGTTTTAGATTAATCAAAATTAATCTACTTAATTCATGATTTAATCATAAATTAATCCAGTTATATAAAGGATTATTTCGAGATTATATCTAAATCTATTTTGTTAAGTGAGAATGATAATTCTAAACCAAACAAATCAACCCCTCTTTTATATAGTCTTATTAAATCCTATTTAACTTAATAGATTAATCTAATAAGTTATTAACTGGATTCTTAATTTAGATTGAATTTCAAATAAAATTAGGTGAAATTAATTTAATGTAATGGATTAATTCGAGATTACATTTAAATTTATTTTGACTTTTTTTAATAAAAAAATTAAAATAATAATGTTTTAACTTTAAAAAATATATTGAAAGGATGTTGTTTTGGATTGATCAATATTAATTTATTTAATTCGTTATTTAAACTAATTTATTTAATTCTTGACTTGAATTAACCTATCTAATACTTTAAACAGAATAAATTTAATGATTTTATAGTATTAACATGAATTAGTTTTTGTATATCAAAACAAAGTTATTTCTTAGATGTTAAAAGATGATAATGTGAATAATAAATCTATTCATCATCCGAGTTAAGCAATAACTTGAAAAGGAAAATTGGCTTAGAATACCGAGGGCTGCTCTTCTGAGAGTTGGATTTTTCTCGTCTGGTTGGTCAATGGGACAAACAATTGAATAGCATTTCAAACTTTTATGTTGCCTATCAGGCTACTCCACGTTTTGAAAAAACTAGTTTGTATTTTTATTTTAAAAATATATTTTATTTATTTAATTTATTTAATATGTTAATATTAAAAATAAAATTTAAAAATTATTTTATACTTCAATATATTTTTAAATAAAAATACTTTAAAAATTAATTGGTAGCATCTTAAAAAAATAAAAAATTAACTTTGAAAGATGCAGCTCAACTAGTTAGAACATAAATTTATTTTTTAGATATTACCGGATTGAGTCACATAAATTATAAAATTATTAAAAATTTATCTAATTATTAATTTTAAAATTTTAAAGAATTAATTAAAATAGATATAAAAGTGTCAGCTACAGTTAACAAAAATAAAAAAGCGCTCGTGGGCTGCAAATACAGTGGCATGCTCATGAATCTCTTGAATAGGCTGTAGGCTACCACCAAGTCAATAAATCCTGGGTCCACTGCCTTGTCATGTGGGCCCACTATATCTGTCTTAACACCAACTTGTTCTGAAAATTAATAATCAAATGAGGGCTTCGTGGGTCTTGTCCCACTCAAGTAAAATGACACAATATACCCTTTGTCTTCTTTTGGCTGACCACGAACAATTTCTTACTCTGTCCAATTCCCTCCATACAATCAAAATCATTTAATTAGCGAAGAGTAAGGTTGCGCAGTAACATCTGTGAGTTTAAACTCGAAAGAGTAAGGTTATAGTTATTTTCTCAAACTTTCTATGTTTAAATCTCTGAGCTAACATGAGTTTAACAATCCTTAAAAACCATTTAAGGAAATATATAATTTAATCTTAATCCATCCATAAACTAATTCAAATATATTCTTTCTCGTAAATAATTAAAGAAAAGGAAGGGGTAAAAACATGGAATAAATATATTAATTTTTTTGTAACAGAAGGCAAAAACTTAGAACAAGGAGTGGCTTTGCTTCTGGGCTAAACATGGGGATGAGGAAGAGGTGATTGCAGTAAACTGATGATGTTAAGACATTACCAGCTCTTTTGCCGCGTTCAACACGTCGACACTGCCACACAAGCACCACCACACAGACAGCCCACATACAGACAGACACTCTCCATAACGATAACTCAAAATAAATATATAAAATATTACCACCGGCTTTTTCAACCCACAAAATCCTCCCCACCTTCTCTCTCCCCCCCCCCCCCTCTCTTTCCCATCCCATTTCTCTCGGATCTCATCCTCCATTTCCTTCTGCTCCTCTACTTCGATCCTTCCTCCTCGGTTAGGCGTCGAGAGCGAGCCCTTCATGATCGCTCTCGATCCCTTGAGCTACCAAATTCTAAACAACATTCTTACGTAGCAAGCAAGCAACCGGGAACCATCCAATTAGCTACCAAGAAAATAAATATGGAAGGACTTGCAAACCAGCTAAAGCGAGGAATCTCACGTCAGTTTTCGACAGGATCGTTGAGGAGGTCATTCAGCAGGCAATTCTCAAGACAATCCTCGCTCGATCCGAGGAGGAATAACTTGAGGTTTAGCTTCGGAAGACAGTCTTCTTTGGATCCAATTCGGAGGAGTCCGCTTCATGGTCATGATGAGTTGAGTGTACCGGAGAATCTGGACGCGACGATGCATTTGTTGTTCTTGGCTTGTAGAGGAGATGTTAAAGGAGTTGAGGATTTGTTGAATGAAGGTATTGATGTTAATAGTATTGATTTGGATGGAAGAACTGCTTTGCATATTGCTGCCTGTGAAGGTCATGTTGAGGTCGTCAAGCTCCTTCTGAGTCGTAGGGCTAACATTGATGCCCGTGATCGCTGGGGCAGCACGGTAAATTTACTACATTCATTCATCTTTTTTTTTTATAATCTCGAGTCAGCATGAGATTCTTTTTTTTTTTTTTTTTTATATATATAATAATCATTATTGACGATGAGGGTATTCTCAAGTCATATGTTGTTTGATCTTGTTACGTTTAATTTGTGAAGTTTTGGGTTTTTGTTTCGATAGGCATGTGCGGATGCTAAGTATTATGGGAATGTTGAAGTTTATAACATTTTGAAGGCAAGAGGAGCTAAGGCCCCGGTAATAAAATATCAATAGCTTTCTTAATTTGGTTTTGTTGAATTTTCTGTCTGTGTTTGAGGTATGGTGTTTATGTATGTTGGATTATTTTAGAAAACCACCAGGAAGACACCAATGACTGTTGCAAATCCTCGGGAGATTCCAGAGTATGAGCTCAATCCATTGGAACTTCAAGTTCGAAAGTCGGACGGCATTACAAAGGCATGATCCTACTCCCTTTCAATTTCATTAATTTGTGCTTGCTGTGAGAACATTTTTACTATCTGTTAGCTTCCTAATGATTCTTAAATAGAAACACTGTTTAGCTTATTGTGGTTTGCTTGGTAGCTAGTAGATGATCTTGTGGGAATTGAAGTTTGACTGGCATATCCTCTGTTCCATAACAAAAGTAGGCAGAGAATTGCAACCTTAATAACCTCACTTCAAGTTCTTCACTTGGTAGAAATATATGGTTTAACAATTTCCTTTGATGTCTTGCCATTATTATAAATTGATAAATTCTATGACAGGGAATGTTTCAAGTTGCTAAATGGAATGGTACCAAGGTTGCCGTGAAGATACTCGAAAAGGACCGTTCTGCAGACCCTGAAAGCATGTAGGTTCATCTTGAATAACCATTCTGCTATGCTCCATCATGCTTTTATGTACTATAGTAAGCATTAAGACTAGCATTGAGAACTGGTTCTTAAAGAAATGGTTCATGTTTACTTGTTTTTTGCTGCTTCAGTTGTTCTGCATCTGTGGTTAAGTAATTTGGGGTTGTAAGGCCATGATAGAATTGAGCCCTAATATTTTTTTTCCCTCTTTTTGGCATTGAATGGCAGAAATGCTTTCAAACATGAGCTAACCTTGTTAGAAAAAGTTCGACATCCTAATGTGATTCAGTTTGTTGGTGCTGTCACCCAAAATCTGCCCATGATGATTGTTGCAGAATATCATTCTAAAGTAAGCATGCTTCCCCCTCTCTCATGCATTAAGATTGAATGCTTTTTTTAGGTTTTCATTTTGTGGATTTAACTGTGGTATTTGTATATTTCAGGGTGACTTAGCAAGTTATCTTTTGAAAAAGGGGCGGTTGTCCCCATCAAAAGTTTTGAGATTTGGTCTTGATATTGCCAGGCAAGTTTGAATTTCTTGCATAAAAAACTCTGCTTGTTCAATTACCGAATTCTGTATTTGTCCCCGAAAAACGAAGCACAGCACGCACATGCACGCAGAAAGAACAGTTAAGAATGCTTCCAAGTGACAGCAACCCCATTTTACATTCCTCTGAGTAGTCTCTATGTTTTCCACTCTTAAGATGCATGGATCGATCTTTTGTTATCAGGGGCATAAACTACCTTCATGAATGCAAACCAGATCCGATCATCCATTGCGATTTAAAGCCAAAGTAAGACAACAAATGCAGAAGTTAATGTGATGTGTAAATAGAAAACTGATTTGTGCTTCCTAAGATGTACTGTTCTGTAATATTGGAAATTTTGGTAAGGTGCCAGAAATATTTTGCTGGATAATGGTGGTCTATTGAAGGTAGCTGGATTTGGTTTGATAAGGTTGTCAAACATTTCACCTGACAAAGCTAAATTAGCACCAGGGACTCTTATTGACCATTCTAGTAAGTCTTTTTTACACCTTTACACTGTTATCCTGCTTCCTTTTAAGAGCAGAACTCTCCATCCAAACTCATCATATATAGCTGAGTGAATAACTTTAAAGGGATTACTGCAATGTGTTCTTGACTTGAATTTAAGTGATGGTATTGCTTTCCAGATGTATACATGGCACCTGAGATTTATAACGATGAAATATTCGATCGAAGCGTTGATGCATACTCTTTTGGAGTCATTTTGTACGAGGTACTTCGCAGTCTAATTTGGCAAGCTGGTTGTACTTTCCTGTTTCCTTCATATGTATTACTGCTATTCTTTGCACGGTGCATGGTTTTTTACTTGAGGATTTAAGTGCTAAGTGGGACTTTTCTTCTGTTTGTTTTTCGTTTGAGCTTAGATGCTTGAGGGACTGCAGCCTTTCCATCCTAAAACTCCTGAAGAGGCCGTGAAGTTGATGTGCTTAGAGAAAAAGAGACCGCCATTCAAGATCAAAGTAAGAAGTTACCCTCAAGATTTAAAAGAGTAAGTTTTGGATTATGTCTTCAATTTCTTTTGCAAATTGAATAGGAAGTTTTCCCAAGACCAAGAATGGTACAATGGATCTAGAAAACGACTACTTACGCAAATACGATATTGGTCAAGTAAAGGAAATTCCCTAAAACCAGCTAGAGACAGGGCTTGAGCTATTAGTTTCTCTTGTTTTACATAGTTTTCCAATCTCTTCTTAAGCTTGACTCACTATTGTCTTGCTCATAGAAATGAGAGGAACAACCTCAAGGGAGTAGCTTAATTTCTTTGGGAACCATCTTGATCTCCATGTAGGTTGATTGATGAATGTTGGCATTCAGAACCTCTTGTCAGACCAACCTTTTCTGAGATCATCACAAGACTGGATAAAGTTTGTTGCAACTGTTCAAAACAAGGATGGTGGAAAGACACTTTTAAGCTTCCATGGTATGGATCTCTTGCCCTATATCTCTGAAGCAGCAATATGTACTGCCCAAGACCACTGTGTTTTACCTCCTTGTTCTGGGTCAATGTTTAATGAGATTATTAATTAAATGCAGGAAGTAACAAGGGAGGCATTCAGTGACATTTTCAAGAAGAGGAAATTTGGAACAAGACCGAGGATTTTCGTCGATGAAATTAACAGTTTTGGAGCTTCATGTTACACATTGATAATTAAGGGGAAAAAATAATTAGGGATCAAGATGAAAATGAGTTGCTATGTCCTTGTTCTCTTGTTCCTTTTTATGTATAATATGTGCACTTGGGATCCTTGTATGAATTGAAATAGTAATTTTACCTTATATTTCTGTACACAATGCTGTAATTTTTTTCTGCAAAGAGCATGTGCTGCTATCAACAAATCTTGAATCGTAGCTGCTTGTCATTGGATCATCTCTTCAATTGTAGAGTTGAGATATAAGAAATATTTAAGAAGCTTAACAATTGTATTAGTCATAGTTTCTATTTCTATAAATAGGGTTATGTACAGTATTAACAATGTGACACCCTACACATGATTTAAGATATAAGTTATATAAGATAAATATAATTTCTTGTATTGTGTCATATGATCTAGCAGTGTATTTCTTATAATACGCCATTTCAAGCTGAAAATAGAGCTCCCACATGAAGCTTGGATAAAAAATGAACAAAGACCGCAAAAGATAGAGGTCTAGTAAGAACATGACCAAGCAAAGAAATGAAGTGAATTTGAATCTCCTGATTAGCTATTCTATCATGAACAAAGTTGTAGTCAACCTCGACATGCCTGGTGTGGGCATAAAAAAAGAAGATTGACTGACAGATAAGTAGCACCCAAGTTATCACACCATAGCTAGTCGTAGAAACACTAAGAAGCCGAAGCTCTGAAAACAGAGAACGAATCCATAAAATTTCAGTTGTACTATAAGTTAAAGCCTTGTATTTTAGCTTTAATATAAGAACGAGCAACAATCTGTTGTTTCCTGATTTCCACGAGATAAGAGTAGTACCAAGAAACACAAGATATACATATGTAGATTTTTGATCACCAACAGTTCTAGACCAAACAACTCAGTGAAACAAATCAGAGAAAGGAGTAAAATGCTAGTGCAACAGAGGAATGCAAGGACGTTGTTTGCATCGAAGGCAGCCTTAGTGCAGGTGGAGAGGAAGAAGAACCAAGTGGCAGAACAATAGATATAACTGGCATAGCAAGAGAGGAAGAAGAACCAGGTGACAGAACAGTGGATAGAACTGGCATGATAGACTTGACAACAACTAAGGGTTTAAAAACAGGATTAACAATAGAGGGATTAAAAAGGGAATCAACTGCAGCTATTACATCTTGATTAAAATCCATGTATAGCAAGATCACAAAGAAGATGATTAGAGAGGAGAAGACTCCGCTACAAAGTTAAGATATAAGAAGTATTTTGAAGGCTTAACAATTGTATTAGCCATCGTCTTTATTTATATAGCTTATAGCTTAGATTATGTATAAGAGGTTACACTATTAATATTAAACACTACTCTAACTAGAGAGTCTGTTAAATGAAAATCCGAAGAAGGAAATACTTCTTTGTAGTTTGTTCTTTTCATTTTTTTTTCTGTTTTTGTTTTTTTTCTTCTAATGGTTAATTTGTGGAATATATATACGAAGGAAATTCTAACTGTTTTTGTTTAATATTTCTAAAAAAAGCCTACAAGATTAGGCCAAGCCCAAATATTACTGTTGTTTTGATGAGAGAAAGTTAAAAATTTTAATAAGAACAAAATCCACTTCACATGCCATCAAATATAGGCCAAGCCCTGTGGTTGCTTATATGATGACCACTGGAGGCTTACATGGTCGTTAACTTCAGGGCCCGTGGGATTAGTCGAGGTGCGCGCAAGCTGGCCCGGACACCCACGATAATCTAAAAAAATATAGGTATTTGTTGTCTTGAACACGAAGATTTTATGGTGATTACGGAGTAATATGAAGTAATTATTAGTATTATATTAGTTAATTTCTTGTATTTATTTTGAAAAAAAAATAAACAAGAAAGAAAATCAAATTCAAAACTCATAAAAGAATATTTCAACTTAAAATTTCTCTTCTCGTTTTCCTTTTGGGTCTCTATTTTTCTATGAAATGAATCCAAAGAAGTTACTCCCTGAATATCTGTTCATAAAAATGTTTCAAGTTAATTCTTATTGTGTGTTGCTAAGCGAATGACTTTACAGTGACCACTGGAATGTATTCTTGACTTGAATTCAAGACATGTAATTGCTCTGCAGATGTATTCATGGCATGTTTAGCTTCACCATTTGTACAGATTGGGGTGTTACTAATTTTTAGCGGTAAGGTTTTGTTATTTGTTTCTTTTTAAAACAAATAGCATTCAATATTTTGGAAAATTAACTTGGCTATAATTTAGTTCTGTTTTCTATGAATCTTGCATTCTGTGGGCTGAGAGTGTAAAGAGTTCTTTGATCTAGTGGATAAGGAGGTTGTTAATGTTAAATAATATATTTATCTTATTTTATTTATTAAGAGAAGGAGGCTAGAATTTTCTTCAATTAATTTGTATTATTGTTCTTACTTTAACTTATATACAAAGAGCTTATATATATGCTTGTAGCTGCCGTATCATGAGTTTGCAAACTAGAAAACAAAAATAAAAAATGAAATGCAACTTGGTATAGAAATCTGCAATCTACAAGAAAACAGAAACAAAAGGCAAAGTTATGGTGCCATGCTTGAGATGATGATGAGTAAGTTGACAATCAATCTCAATGTACTTAATTCGTTCATGAAAAACTGAGTTGTGAGCAATCTGAATAGAACTCTGGTTGTCACAATACATAGGAGTAAGATGAGAAAGTGAAACTCCCATATCCACAAGTAATCAATGTAACCAAATAATCTCTTTGGTAGTAGATGTCATAACACGATATTCTGCTTCGGTTGAGGATTGAGAAACAATAAATTGTTTCTTACTCTTCCAAGAGATGAGAGAATCACCTAAAAAAGTCTGCTTCGGTTGAGGATTGAGAAACAATAAATTGTTTCTTACTCTTCCAAGAGATGAGAGAATCACCTAAAAAAGATACAGAAACCAGTAACCGATTTGCGATCTGTGGGATCACTGCCATGATCAGTATCAGAGTATGCACGCAGCTCCAAGGAAGAGGTGGATGAAAGTAAGAGGCTCTAAAAGACTACCTCAAAGATATTGTAAAATACGAAGAACAATTGCCCAATGAACAGTAGTAGGAGAAGCAACAAACTGACTAACAACATGAACAACATATGCAATATCTGGATGAGTAATGGTGAGATATATCAAGCTCCTAACAATAGTACGATATAAAGTAGGATCTGTCAAAGGCAAACCATCAAAAGAAAAATACCTTGTGTTAACTTCAATGGGAGTGTATACGCTTTGTTATTAGTAAGTCTAGCCCGCTCAAGAATATCTGCAACATATTTCGATTGAGAAAGAAGGTAACCTTTAGGTGAGTAAGCTACCTCAATACCCAGAAAATATCGAAGAGAACCCAAATCCTTCATTTCAAACTATCTAGCCAGCTTTGTCTTCAAAGCTAAGATACCATCAATATCATCACTAGTAATAATCATGTCATCAATATATAAGCACAAAATGATACGACCTGCATCAGTGCTCTTAATAAAAAGAGCAGAATCATGACTACTAGAAATAAATCCAAGAGATGAGATCATGACATAAAATTTCTCAAACCAAGCACGAGGTGCTTCTTTGAGACCATATAACACTTTCTTGAGCTTACAAACATACCCAGAGTCATATGAAACACCAGGAGAAGGCGTCATATAAACTTGTTCTTGAAGATCTCCATTCAAGAAGGCATTTTTAACATCAAGTTGTGAGATATGAAATTGACGAACCAAAGCTACAACAATAAGAGTATGGATAGTAGTCATTTTTGCAACAGGGATAAATATCTCCTCATAATCCATACCACAATGTTGAGAGTATCCTTTTGCAACCAACCTAGCTTTGTATCGCTCAATAGACCCATCAGAGTTAGTTTTGATCTTATACACCCAACGATAACCAACAATACTCTTGCCAGGAGGTAGAGGAACCAAGTTCAAAGTATCTGTCTTATGCAAAGCAGAAAGTTCCTCATCTATAGCTTGCTGCTAAAGGGAATCAATAATTGCCTCTTTATAGGAAGAGGGCTTAGAGAGACAATGAATAGAAGCTAAAAAGTAAGTAAATGATGAAGAATAACAAGAATAAGCAAAATCTGGTAGTTTTGTGGACTTACGAATTTGTATGGATTGACGTAGAGGTGGATCCACAATCTCAAACAAAGCTTAGGGGGTTGTAGATGAGAATGGAGCTTCAGGTGTGCCAGAGAGTAAAGTTCAGTACCTGTAGGATGATGAATATAAATTGGTTGAACATGGGAAAGGGTATCTGTGATACTAGGAACCTGTGATGATAAATTATCAGAATCCTAAAAAAAGGGATCTATACGAATAATATCAGGTCTAGTCAAGTTATGAGTAATGGATGAAATAAAAAAGAAAAGTATATGCTCAAGAAAGACAACATGACGAGACACATAAAGTTTATGAGTTATTGGATCAAAACAACGATACCTCTTTTTACTTTCACCATAACCTAGAAAGACGCAAATAGTAGAACGAGAGGACAACTTATTGCGTTTTGCATGAGGACGAAGAATGAAACAAGTACAACCAAAAACTCTAAAGGAGGAATAATCAGGGACATGCCTATATAACTTTTCAAAAGGAGATAAACCCAAACTATGTGAAGATGGGATTATATTAATCAAACTTACAGCAATAAGGACAACTTCTCCCCAAAACTCACTAGGAATAGAAGCAGACAACAAGAGAGAACAAACAGTTTCAATAATATGCCTATGTTTTCTTTTAGCAACACCATTTTGCTTAGGAGTATCTGTACATGAAGTTTGGTGAATGGTTCCATCTAAGGCAAACAACTAACAAAATTTATTAGAAGTGTATTCCCCACCCAAATCACACCTAAAGCATTTGATAACAACAGAATGTTGAGTTTTCACAAGAGCTCGAAAGGCTATATATATCTCATAAAATTCAGAATGTTGTTTCATTAAATAAACCCAACAATAACGAGTATGATCATCAATAAATGAAACATAATATCGAGACCCTCCTTTTGTGGCAATAGAAAAAGGTCCCCATACATCAGAATAAATCAAATCAAAAGGTTAAGAACAAACATAAATATTTCGATTAAAAGGTAAAGTGAAAAATTTTGCAAGTTTATATCCACTACAATAAAAAATATCACTAGTTTTTAAATTTTCTAAAGCTCCCGTGGATGCTAAAAAACTTAAACGAGAAGACGAAACATGACCTAGACGAGAATGCCATAAGTAAAAACTAGAAGATGAAGGGCTCAAACGAAAGGAAGACAAATCAACAGTAGTAGTAGCAGCGGTGGTGATGACAATTGGCACTTTTAACTCATCCAAAATATGTAGTCCATTCTCCCTACGGCCTGTCCCAATCAGCATCTGAGACTGCATATCCTGTACACAATAAAAAGAACCGGGAAAACATGACTAAATAATCACCGTAATCACATATTTGACTAACAGAAGCAAGATTCAATTTGAGGTTTGGAATAAAATAAACATTAGGGAGAGACAAGTGAGGTGTGACAACAGAACCAACATCTGCTAAAGGCATGAGAGTGCCATCAACAGTCATAATAGGAATGGAGAACGAAGGGGACACAAAGGTAAAAGATGAAGAATCTTGAGACATATGATGAGAAGCACAAGAATCTAAGACCCATACAGAATGTGACATACTTGAGGAGCTATGAGACAACTGACCTATGAAAGAAGAAGCAGACATTGCTTGTGGCTGTAAGGAGAGAAACTTCTGAAATTGCTCAGCAAGAATACTAGGATCGGTGATAGAGCTTGATGAAGCTACTGCTGTAGTATTGTGGTGTGGTAGTATATAACCCTGAGGTGGTCTATGAGAATTAGATTGTGACTGGCTGCCATGCTTCCAAGCTTGATTCTGTTGTCTCAACTTGGGACACTGAGCCTTCCAAAGACCTTTTTGCTTACAGCAACTGCACTCATCAAAGCCAACTCTTGTGTAAGGCTTATTCTGATGATTAGAGGATGGCTTAGAGGGTACTTCTAGTACAGAAGGATTTGAAGTAGAAAGAATTCCCTTTTCAGAATAAGACTGAAGACGTATTTCTTCAGCCAATAACTCACTGACAATAGAGTCAACAGAAGATAGTGGAGAACGATGCAAAATTGAACCTCTGAGTCCTTCAAAATCACTACGAAGTGCTGTTAAAAATTATACCAAACGTTGCTGCTCTCTAAGCTCAATATAGGCACCACATACCTTTAATTCTGCCGATTCTGTAAGAGCCAATTGATCCTAAAGATCTGTCATAGGAGAATAAAACTTTTGAATACTCATATTCTTCGGATGAAGAACTCGTATGTCATTCTTTAATTGATACTGTTTTGTAAAATTTGATTGCATGAATAACCTTTGCAGATGATCCCAAACCTCTTTTGTTGTCTCATACTTCGCCAACTACGTACCTATGGAATGCTCTATAAAATTGTTAATCCAAGTAATGATCTTTGCATTGTTTGCTTCCTATGTATCTATCAAAACAACAACCCCCTCATCAGTATTCTTAGGTATCACATAAGTTTCACTAGCATACCCCCACATCTTCTTACCCTTAAGAAAATTTCTCATTACATAACTCCAGTACAAATAATTCTTTCCATCCAACCTCACACTCACAGATTAAAGCAAATCATCTTTTTCATTAGCCATAATTAACAAACAAATAGAACTAGAATGCAAAAGCAGCAAAAGACAAAGTACCAGATTGCAGAAACTGAACAGATATCACAGATACTCAACAAATATCTTCTCGAAATTATACGATTACTCCAAAATACAACACAAATTGCAGAAGATGAAATACCAAAATATTTGCAGAGACAGAACAGAAATACCAAATTGCAAAAGCTAAAGGAAAGTCGAAATACCAGATTTTGTAGAAGCGGAAGACAAAATATCACTCCAAAAAAAAATTAGGATTAAACCTCGTTCCATAAAACCAGCTCTGATACCATATTAAAACAATTCAATTAACACAAAAATAAATACAAACATGAAAGAGAAGGAGGCTAGAATTTTTCTCGATTGATTTGTATTATTGTTCTTACTTTAACCTAAATATAAAGAACTTATATATAGGTTAAGTTGAAAATATTATTCTACTCTTAATAAATAAAACAAGATAAATATATTATTTAACAGAGGTAATGTCAAGTATCTGTTAAATAATTTTCTGTTTCACCTGAATGAAGAGAAATCGTGCCGTTTATTGGTTGTCTACTCCCGGTGTCTAACCCTAAAAAAGCGGGAGACCTTATATTTTGGAGGAGAGGTAGTGAATAGACTGTAAGAAAGGCAGTAAACATTTGGTATTCCTGTCATTCTTACATTCATCCAGGCTCTAACGCCTCTCTTTCCAAACTCAAACAAGAGGCATCCAGGTTTTCATGATGGAAACTTTAAGCCCTCTCTTCTCTTATCAACCATGTTCTCCATGGTGGTGTTCCAAATCGAATCTGGTTACTCTCTTAGTTTGGCCTTTTATGGAGCTTAATTAGGTCAGATTGAAGGCTGGTATAGGTATTTGTTGTTGCTGTTATATGGTTTGTTTTCTATGTTAGATATCTTCAATAACCTCCTTGCCAAGTGAGCTATAAAAGATTTTACTGGAAATTGCTTTGGTTAGTATATCTGTTAACTGTTCTTCAGATTATACAAATGAGAATTAAATTATCTTGATCTTGAGTTTTTTCTTGATGGCATATTTATCTACCTCAACATGTTTTGTCTCGGTCATGTTGAGCTGGATTAGATTGCCTTGTTGTAACCTGACATGGAATTCCTATTTGATGATGCTTCTATATATTCATCAATGTTCAAGTGCTTATTTTCTAAGAACATGCATGATCCCCTTACCTAGTGATGGAGCCAGGAATGTTTCATGTCTTGGGCTATAATATAAATACACATAAATTATTTTTTAAGATCAATTATTCACTTGGATATATAAATTTGTCAAGTTAACAATAAAATTTTAATTCAAATACATAACACAAAATATAAAATAAAATAAAATTTAAAGTACATAAAATTCAAAATAAAAATAAAAATAAATTATACTATCAAAGTTGCACCCTTCGATGTTTTGTAGAATATAATTCATCTATGATCGAATCCGAATCAATATCTTCAACAAGCTCTCGTTCAATGTAAATTATCATAGAATCTACTATAACTCTTCTTTCATTTTATTGCGAAGCACAATTTTAATATGTTTCATAACTGAAAATATCCACTCTATAATGGCAGTGAAACAAGCAAAGTCAAAACAAAATGAATCAACCTATCAATCAAATGATAGTGTTTAAGCAGGGTCTTTTTTTGAACCTTCTGTACCGAAAGATTCTGTGCTGAATAGAGTTGAAATTCTCAACCCACCGCAAATGGTAAGAAAGTTTCTTAAAATATTGGTAATGCTTAGTTTTGTAGGATTAAACTTTTGTCGCACGTCAGAAAATCCGCGCGGCATCGGCTGGCGATTTCTTTTCGTTTCTCGTTTTGCTTTGATTCGTTCGTTGGAGTCGCCACCTAGTAATTTATTGAAGGCTACTAGGAAACCGAATAGACTGGTCTTGTCAGAGATTCATGGGTAAGGGACTGGTTGTGGTTAGGGAAGGTATTAGCACCCCTAACGCACCCTACCTGAGGTAAGCTGCTTCGTGGACTTGATGTGTCAAAGAAGTTTTAAAAATTCTGTTCATTCATCAAATTTTAGAAATACGACTTACGTGTAAGTTCATAATTCTTTATCCATGAACAAATCAAAATATTAAATTCTTCTTTATTCTTGCAATTTTATCATAAAAAAACATTCATAAACAAAATATACAACACACATTTACTTTCAAGCTTCGTGGACTTGATGTCATTTTTTAAAAATAAAATTTTAGCCCAATTCTAAGGCTTTGATAGATCAGTTATTAATTCCCAGAATATATGTAGATACATGTTCTACATTTTTATGGAAAATACAACATGATTTTTATCTGTCCTTTAGATATTTGTGCATATAAATTAAAATATTAAATTCATTTTTTTTTATTCAATAAGATACATAAAAAAATACACACACATCTCTTTTTCTATTATTATTTTCTCTTTCTTTTCTTTTCTTTTTTTTTTTTACATCCACAATACAAAATACAATTTCAAAACAAAAAATACATTAAAATTACAATAATAACCCCAAAACAATCTGAATTTACAGGGAACACCTTCGCACCACCGAACAAAGGTCGCGAGACTTCTAGAGCCGCAAGACAGGTGGCGCGCGTCTTCTCCACGCGCCACAGCCACTGGCGGCGCGTGGGTTCACGCGCCGCCGCTGGAAACCTAAAAAAACAGGGGTGCCTGGGGCGTCTTCCTCCCCTCTTCACTTTTCTGTCGGCGATGACACCCACCGCCACCTGCACAAGAAGAAAAAACACAAGCCAGTCGATTTTATTTCTTCATTTTTACGAGATCTGCTTTTGGTTCCATTTTTCTTCTCCTCCGGAGACGATTTTGTTTGTGAAGGAGAGCCCTTTGCTTTGGATCTTCCGTGAACGAGGGTTACTCCACGGTGGCCGATCTGCGGGCTGGAAGGTGTGACGGCCGAGAGGGGGTGGCGCCGCTGGGGCCAAAGCAGCTAGTGTCGCCGCTGCGCTCGGGCCGCCGCCGGAGGCCGTTGGGTCTGCGGGCGCCGCCGTGTGGAGAGAGAGCCGGGTCTCCGCTCGGTTCGTCTCTTTCTCCTTGCAACCGAGAGGGAAGTGAAGCTGTTGTGGTCCAAAGTCCAAAGGAAAATGAGGGCCGAGTTGGGAGGAGGACGATCCGGTGAGGGGTGCTTTGCTTTGGGTTCGGGCCGAGAGAGGAGGAGATGACCAGTGTCGTGGGGATGAGGGAGGGAGATCAGCGGTGGCTGGTTCTCTGGTTTGGGAGAAGAAGCTGGGAAAGATGGGCTGTGTGTTGATGACCGGGCTGTGGGAGAAGGAAGGAAAATGAGCGCTGGTCTTCTTCTCAGTCGGCTCCAGGGAGAACCAAAGGAAGTGAGGGGTTGGTCTTGGTTTTTCTGGTTTCGGCTGGAAAAGGAATCGGCCGCTTGGGTGAGAGTTTTTCAATAGGGAGGGGGAGATCTTCTGACCGGTTGAGGGAGAAGAAAATAAATCCTAAGCGGGGGGTGGCGGCTACCTTTCGGTGAGGGAGAAGAGTAAAGTTCAAAATTTTTAGGGTTTTCCTTTCTTTGTGTTGCCTCCCACGAATTGCAAAATTGCCCCTCCCTTTTTATGTGTGTTGAAGGCTGCTATTTATAGGCAAAATATTGTTTGGGCCTCAAAATTGGTCCCTCAACTTTCTCTTTTTTTGTAAATTTTGATTTTTCTTATTTTTTTGTATTTTTTGAAAACAAGCAATATCAACGTCGACTTAAATGAGGAAAATCAATGATTTTAAAAATGACACGTGAAAAGTCGAACGCGTTCAAAAAACCTTTGAAAACTTAAATTCTTTTTTAGACGACGTTGAAAATGCTAAAAACGATGCAAATATATTAAAAACGTATTTTTTTTTTGGATTTTCGTTGTTTTTCACTATTTTTGGATTTTCCAAAAATTTTATCAAAAAGGTGGGTCAAAAATTGGGTAACAACAGATGCCCCCTCTTTACAATGCTTACGAAGCAAAACTCCTCGATGTTTCGCATAGTAAGCTTTGTAAAGAAAACAAAACAAAAATAATCTCATTATCTTGGGCGACCCGCCCCTTTTGAAGAAAAGTGGTCTATTTTCGGGGCGACACGCCCACACATACTCAAAGTGGTCTATTTTCAAGGGCGACTCGCCCACACACTCACTGCTGGTCTATTTTCACGGGTGACCTGCCCACACATACTCAAAGTGGTCTATTTTCGGGGGCGACCGACCCACACACTCACACCGGGTCTATTTTCGGGGCGACACCGCCCACACACTCACTTTGGTCTATTTTCAGGGGCGACCTGCCCTTTTGATTGGGTTTACCTGAGATCCCATCTGGCGATCTAACAAGAACCAAAATCAGTGTGTAGCTCGTCAACCTGAAATCCCATCTAGCGATCCCCTTTAACCAAAGCTAAATTCCTGCGTGGTTAGGCTAAACCGAGATCCCTTCGCCGATCCCCTTTAACCGAACCAAAGTCCGCATGTGGTTAGGCTAAACCGAGATCCCTTCGCCGATCCCCTTCAACCGTAACCAAAATCCTTTGCGGTTAGGCTAAACGAGATCCCTTCGCCGATCCCCTTTAACCGTAACCAAAGTCTCTGTGTGGGTTAGGCCGAACCGAGATCCCTTCGCCGATCCCCTTCAACCGAACCAAAATGCTTTGTAGTTAGGCTAAACCGAGATCCCTTCGCCGATCCCCTTTAACCGAGAACCAAAGTCTCGTGTGTGGTTAGGCTGAACCGAGATCCCTTCGCCGATCCCCTTCAACCGAACCAAAATGCTTTGTAGTTAGGCTAAACCGAGATCCCTTCGCCGATCCCCTTTAATCGAACCAAAATCCTTTGTGGTTAGGATAAGCCGAGATCCCTTCGCCGATCCCCTTTAACCGAGAACCATAATCTTGCGTGGTTAGGATAGACTGAGATTCCTTTCGCCAATCCCCTCTAACCAGAACCAAAATCATCTGTGGTTAGGATAGACTGAGATTCCTTTCGCCAATCCCCTCTAACCGAACCAAAATTCCTGCGTGTGGTTAGGCCGAACCGAGACCCCTTCGCCGATCCCCTTCAACCGTAACCAAAACTCCTGTGTGCGGTTAGGATAGACTGAGATTCCTTTCGCCAATCCCCTCTAACCAGAACCGAAACTCCTTTATGGTTAGGATAGACTGAGATTCCTTTCGCCAATCCCCTCTAACCAGAACCAAAATCGTGTGGTTGGGCTGAACTGAGACCCCTTCGCCGATCCCCTTCAACCAGAACCAAAACTCTTGTGTGCGGTTAGGATAGACTGAGATTCCTTTCGCCAATCCCCTCTAACCAGAACCGAAACTCCTTTATGGTTAGGATAGACTGAGATTCCTTTCGCCAATCCCCTCTAACCGAACCAAAATCTCGTGTGGTTGGGCCGAACCGAAACCCCTTCGCCGATCCCCTTCAACCAGAACCAAAATCCTTTGCAGTTAGGCTAAACTGAGATCCCTTCGCCGATCCCCTTTAACCATAACCAAAGTCTCTTCGTGGCTAGGCTAGACTAAGATCCCTTCGCCGATCCCCTCTAACCGAGCCAAAATCCTCTCGTGGTTAGGATAGACGAGATTCCTTTCGTCAATCCCCTCTAACCGAAACCAAAATCTCGTGTGTGTAGCTCGGTCAACTCCGAAATCCCATCTGGCGATTCCCTTTAACCAAAGCTACGTGAGATCCCATCTGGCGACCTCCTTTAACCAAAACCAAAAAAATGTAAAAAGTGGTCTCATTGTAATGGGTGACCTACCCAGATGAAAGAATGTTAAAAACGGTCTCATTATGATGGGTGACCTACCCAAGTGGAAAAAATGATGGTCTCATTGTGATAGGTGACCTACCCAAAGAAAGATGGTCTCATTATGATGGGTGACCTACCCGGATGGAAAAATGTGACTTACCCGGCAAAAAGACTTGGCACGCGAAGTCCCGACGGATAAGGCCGACAAACGGCGCTTCCGATTGCGGGGGTTGACTTGAAGACTCCTCTTGATGATAGGGTTGATCTCCTCGTTTCTTTGAGATTCTCCTACTAGCGGGGTTCATCTCATTCTCTTCTCGTTCCAGGATCTAAACCGATTCTTTGTTATCATCAACTCAATGATTCTTTCTTTGTCCACAATCTTGCTTGGACTTCATTGAGGATCTTCCCGTAACAATCACAAGTATGTGCGGTGCTTTGAGGTTAGATGACATGCATGTATCCTTACCTGATTTGAAATATAGGTCCCCCCCTCTTCGATGATCCATCGTCATAGGGTGCCTTTGTTTGCATTCCAAAGCTTTCTTTGTTCTTTCGATGCATTGGCTCATTTGCATGCTAGCCTTCCACTCAAGTGCAAGTACAACGCCCATCTTAGGGTCATCCACGACGATTGCTACTCTCGTTGTTTATCAAGGTGGACTCGCCCCCCAAGTGTGGTGTTGCTTGATTCATAATGAAGGATTTTCTCTTTTGGATTCTTCTAAGAATTATCCTCTGATTGATTGTGTGCCTCATGCCAACACCCATCAAGATTTTCAACTAGTCATGAACTTGCCTCCAATTGAAACAATACTTTTCAAGTATATGTTATCATCAACCTTCTTGGAAACTGCCAAGTCATCCGGACATGCATCTCATAGCTTGCAATAAAAAACTCATCGTTGTAAACTCAATGTTCTTCTCTATGGATTCCTCTCATCTTGTCAAATCAGATTATGAAAAGAAATGCACTTGGCATCATCAATGATGTTCATCACCCATATTCATACGGTGAAGTGCGCATTTGAGCTTCAAAACAAATGGCCCCATAGTCGGTCTTAGTGGGTGCAGCCTTCCAACATTCATTCAAATGCGACTATGTGATAACATCGTTCAAAAGTCATAGCTATGTTGGGGATGATAAACCAAGATGAAGATATGAAAATATCTTTTAAGTGCGGCGTTGCTCATCAATTGCTTCTGAAGTTCACTAAATCATGGATTGTCTTTGAACAACATTGCCTCCAATATGATCCCGAACATGCTCATTCTTCTGTCTATAACCAAATGGTTTTTTGTGATCTCCAGGAATGACTTTGATGGACTTCGCCAACTCATCGTTCGATTCTTTCTTTGCCCCAGTGATCTGAATACCTTTTGTTTTCCTTCTCGGGGTCCACCGTATTGCCCCCTGGTGGTCAACGTTTCAAAGAGTGTCAAGAAGTGTTGATGTCATTCTTGTCAAGGATTTTGCAAACTCGATCAATATTCTTCTTGTTTGACAATCTTTCCGTTCGGAATCAACTCTCATACTTCAAAGATCATGTCTATTCAAAGTCTAGTTTGTTGAAATGAAATCGAGATGTCCTTTTTTTGAAAAGACCTTTTGAAAATCAAGCTTTTTGATCAAAGACCCAACACATGTTTTTTCAAAATATACAAATCCTTTGATTGTCATGTATTTTGAAAACAGAAATTGACCCGTTGTAAGACTAAAATGGCTTTTTTCTTTTCTTTTTTCATGGTTCATTGTATCCATTTTAGACTATGATTTTGGGCATATCTTTTGATGGTCTGTGATGAGGTGACCTTCTCATGAATTTCAAGAAAAACAAAAGGCTCAAGTCAAAACTTGAGGATTCATCAAGAAAGATTGTTTTCTTTTTTAGCACCAATTTTATCAACATGCATAATGACCAGGTAGCTTAATTCATGAAGCCACGACTCTTATGGAAAAGCTCTTAAAGTATTCGAGAGCGCCATTTATCGGTTCAAATTGCTCACTTGATCAAAAAGGGCTTTTAAAAGCACGTAATACGTGCTATGGTTCATGGCTTATGAAAGAAGGGAAATTCACAGTGGCTCAAAAGGTGTTTGAGGGTTTCAACGACCTAGGATCAACATCAACTATTCATCAACTCTCTTTCTTGTTGTCATTGTGGAGAAAGTGACATATAACCTTGTTAATCTCAAAGATCGAAATTCTCTTAACATAAGTCATAATGCAAATCCACCTTTCCTTGATGAATAACCAACCTCAATCATCCGATAACATCGAGGCTTTATAATGGATACCAAAAGTCACGTTTATAGCTTAGTCTTTTTTCTCGCTATTGACTTTTGTTGTGCCTTTCCTTAATTGAAATTTCTTTTGCTCTTCATAGACTTGATAGGCGTTCTCCTTCCTTTATCTTTGACTTGCCTTTAAGTGAAGACAATTTCAACTTCTTCTTTTTTTCAATCTTTTTTTTTCATAGCCTTCCTCAAAATTTTCTTATATGCCCTCAATCTATGGCTTTTATTCTTCTAGCCCTTTCTCAATCATTTGACTTTTGTTCTAAGCCTTTCTTTTATCCATTAGTCCAATCAGTGTCTTCAAAATATCTCTCATTTGCCCCCAATGTAGGGTGTGATCCTAGTCGGGTTTTTTATGAAAAAAATATTCTATCCAGCTCAAAATGGGACTGCAAGGGACATAATTTTTGGAAAGTGAAGGGATATCAAAGATGGCCTTTTCTCATTTCAAGCAAGGTCGGTTAGAACCGATAAATTTTGACCTCATCTAGTGTAATGATTCGAACTTGTAAGAATCATGATTCACGAGTCCATAACTACTGAATCCACTACATGTCATTATGCATACTGCTAAAACTTAGCTATATAATGTGTGGTTCAATTTTGCGTGTGAGCTCAAAATTTGTTCGGTCACCTCTTTTTGTTTATCATGTCATTTCAACAATCATCGAGTCATTTCTGTAATCAAAACACTTTTAATCTTCAGGATTGATTAACCTTTATCGCATGTTGGAGTTTGATCAAAATATTTTGTCAGAATAAAATGCTAAACATCTGTTGATTTCAAAACAACCAAAACAAGACATGTTTCGTTGAAGGATGAGATGTGATCCCAAAACAAAATGCAAGATGGCAAAATCCATAACAAAAATGATTGACAGTTTAACCCCTTCTTAGATCAGCCTCTTTGGCAATATCTCTGTTTTGCCAAGCAATTCCGATCACTCGTCATTCGAGGATGTTCGCGACAAAATGATCGATGACAAGCTCCTTCACAAATTCCTCTCGTCTTTTGCTCACCAACTTCCGGACTCGATTCTTGCAATTGTTCAATTGAAATGGTTGAGGACCCCACCATGACATCACATCTCTTATCTCGGATTATACCACCTAGAAAACGGTGGTTGCATGGGATTTGTCGGAGTCGTGCAAAAAGTCCGGAGCCCGACAGTCTTTGGTAGGCCAACTTGAGCGTAGAAGGATGTCAATCTTGGTAAAGACAATTGAGCAGTTGATGTTACAAAGAAGACCTGGCTAAACCACATGAATAAGGTTTTCCACCTTTAGAGTTATCTTCTTATTCATCTCTCTTTATTGTTCTGGAATTCATGGCGGAACCTTCAATCTTTCACTTCTTCATGGCTCGTTCAATTCTTTCGACAATCTTCACAACATCATATCAATCTTCCCATGTTGTTGTGGTCGTTTGTGGATTGTTGGAAACCTTCCAACAGCTAGGTAATCTTGGCAACGCATAGAATCATGCGGCGCTATCACTCGTCAATGTGTGAAATGATGCATTGTTTTTATTGGAGGAGAAACCGATGAATCTAAAACTCCTTTGTCTCCTCTTCGATCCCTCACGATAGTGCGGCAAACAAACACCCGTAGAGGGAGCTCTGCACTGTTGAAGTTTCAATCTTCTTCCTATTTTTCAGCCGAGGTCTGTCTCTTTTCCCTACTTCCGCGTTTTAATGCTGACACTGGTAGGAGAAACTTGTAGGTGATATGAAACTACTTCATTCCTTCTTGGATTCTCCACTTGCAGAGCCACAAACAGATTTCTGCGGAGAGAGCTCTGCCACGGTGAAGTTCTATATTTGCTCCCCGTTTTCTAGCTCAAGTCCGGCTTTACCGCCTACTACGGTGTTTCGATGCTGAAACCGGTAGGGTAACTTTTCATATCGTTTGAAACTACTACATCCCCTCTTGCATTCCCCACTTGCGCAGCCATAAATGGGTTTTTGTAGGGAGAGCTCGACACGTCAAAGTTCGACGACTACTCATGTTTTCGAGACTAGGTCCGACTCTTCGGCTTACTCCAAGTGTTTCAAGTTGCTGAAACCGATGAGCCAAAGTTTTGTAGCATTTGAAAGTACTGCATCCCCTCTTGAATTCCCCACTTGCGAGCCACAAACGGGTTTTTGTGGAGAGAGCTCGCCACGTCAAAGTTTGATGATAGCTCATGTTTTCGCACTAGGTCTGACTCTTCGGCCTACTCCAGTGTTTCAGTGCTGAAACTGATGAGACAAATTTTTGTAGCGTATGAAAGTACTGCATCCCCTCTTGCATTCCCCACTTGCAGATCCCCAAACAAATCTCTACAGAGAGAGCTCTGCCACGTAGAAGTTCAATGTCTAATCAATGTTGAACTGGAATTGAGCTCACAGTGGGGGAAACTTCAGATAAAGCTAATGCACCATGCACAGAAGGCTAACAATTGTTTAGTGCCATTGGAAGATGTGATGTGATGAACAATTAACAGGGCAACTGACCAAGAACAAAAGTTGTCATTAGTTGCTGACTGAAGGCATTGTTGTCGTTGTTCATGACTGAAAAGGAGAGGTGCGGCTTCAATGGGACGTGGACGAGCGGTGTTCCCACAGAAGACTGTGCAGACATTCTCTTTTCATTTGATGCTCAACACTTGTTCAAGCAGATCTGAGTCCAGCTACTTCACCTTTGCTGCTCTCAACTTCATTTTGACACTGTGCCTCTCTCTGACCCCTTTCCCATCATCTTTGTTCAATCAAGTGTAGTAAAGCTCGGACGGGGGAACCTATTTTTCTTCTCGGTGCATGCATGATAAATGTATGAACATGTAAACTATATGATGAACTCGCCCTTCGAGGGGTGACATATGGTCGTAACTCTTGTATGATGAAACAAGAATCTTGATTCTTGCCCAAACTCTACAATGAAAATTTTCTCGAGTGACGGCCATTGGGTCACCCAAAAGTCTTGAGTTCAAGATGCTTCAAGAAGGGTTTGCCACCGATGCAAAACAATGTATACGAAGCACACATCCTAAAGGCAGGTTCTAATCTTTTTAAGTGAGACAAAAGGTAGGTTTACTACTTGGTCTCTAAAAAGGGTCTCTTGTTGTCCCGTGATCACCCTCTTGAAGGCAATATGGGAGCTTGTAGGCAATGAGATGGCACGTGTCCAACTATTACCAATCTAAGCACTCAACGAAGAGTTGGGGTTTACACAAACTTAAACCTTGACTAAAAGTCATAAGGTAAGCTGCTAGTCCCCCTCCTAACCTGAAGCTTGTGTGCTTTAAAAAAAAAAATTACACTATGTGATGCATGAGACAATTCTACAAAATGAATGGATAAAAAAACAATGCAAAAACATAAACACATAAAATATACAAAGCTTAGTCCAATAATGTTGAAAACAATACCTTCCCCAGTGGAGTCGCCATTCTGTCGCACGTCAGAAAATCCGCGCGGCATCGGCTGGCGATTTCTTTTCATTTCTCGTTTTGCTTTGATTCGTTCGTTGGAGTCGCCACCTAGTAATTTATTGAAGGCTACTAGGAAACCGAATAGACTGGTCTTGTCAGAGATTCATGGGTAAGGGACTGGTTGTGGTTAGGGAAGGTATTAGCACCCCTAACGCACCCTACCTGAGGTAAGCCGCCGTGGACTTGATGTGTCAAAGAAGTTTTAAAAATTCTGTTCATTCATCAAATTTTAGAAATACGACTTACGTGTAAGTTCATAATTCTTTATCCATGAACAAATCAAAATATTAAATTCTTCTTTATTCTTGCAATTTTATCATAAAAAAACATTCATAAACAAAATATACAACACACATTTACTTTCAAGCTTCGTGGACTTGATGTCATTTTTTAAAAATAAAATTTTAGCCCAATTCTAAGGCTTTGATAGATCAGTTATTAATTCCCGGAATATATGTAGATACATGTTCTACATTTTTATGGAAAATACAACATGATTTTTATCTGTCCTTTAGATATTTGTGCATATAAATTAAAATATTAAATTCATTTTTTTTTATTCAATAAGATACATAAAAAAAATACACACACATCTCTTTTTCTATTATTATTTTCTCTTTCTTTTCTTTTCTTTTTTTTTTTTACATCCACAATACAAAATACAATTTCAAAACAAAAAATACATTAAAATTACAATAATAACCCCAAAACAATCTGGAATTTACAGGAACACCTTCGCACCACCGAACAAGTGTCGGCGAGACTTCTAGAGCCGCAAGACAGTGGCGCGCGCCACGCCACCGGCGGCGTGGGTTCACGCGCCGCCTGGAAAACCTAAAAAAACGGGGGTGCCTGGGGGCGTCTTCCTCCCCTCTTCACTTTTCTCGCGGCGGTGACACCCACCGCCACCTGCACAAGAAGAAAAAACACAAGCCGCCGATTTTATTTCTTCATTTTTACAGGATCTCGCTTTGGTTCCATTTTTCTTCTCCTCCGGAGACGATTTTGCTGTGAAGGAGAGCCCTTTGCTTTGGATCTTCGTGAACGAGGGTTACTCCACGGTGGCCGATCTGCGGCCGGGAAGGTGTGACGGCCGAGAGGGGGTGGCGCCGCTGGGGGCCGGCAATAGTGTCGCCGCGCTGCGCTCGGCCGCGCCGGAGGCTGTTGGGTCTCTGCGGGCGCCGCCGTGTGGAGAGAGAGCTGGGTCTCCGCTCGGTTCGTCTCTTTCTCCCGCAACCGAGAGGGAAGTGAAGCCGTTGTGGTCCAAAGTCCAAAGGAAAATGAGGGCCGAGTTGGGAGGAGGACGATCCGGTGAGGGGTGCTGTTGCTGGGTTCGGCTGAGAGAGGAGGAGATGACCAGGTCTGTGGGGATGAGGGAGGGAGATCAGCGGTGGCTGGTTCTCTGGTTTGGGAGAAGAAGCTGGGAAAGATGGGCTGTGTGTTGATGACCGGGCTGTGGGAGAAGGAAGGAAAATGAGCGCTGGTCTTCTTCTCAGTCGGCTCCAGGGAGAACCAAAGGAAGTGAGGGGTTGGTCTTGGTTTTTCTGGGTTTCGGGCTGGAAAAGGAATCGGCCGCTTGGGTGAGAGTTTTTCAATAGGGAGGGGGAGATCTTCGACCGGTTGAGGGAGAAGAAAATAAATCCTAAGCAGGGGGGCTGGCGGCTACCTTTCGGTGAGGGAGAAGAGTAAAGTTCAAAATTTTTAGGGTTTTCCTTTCTTTGTGTTGCCTCCCACGAATTGCAAAATTGCCCCTCCCTTTTTATGTGTGTTGAAGGCTTGCTATATATAGGCAAAATATTGTTTGGGCCTCAAAATTGGTCCCTCAACTTTCTCTTTTTTTGTAAATTTTGATTTTTCTTATTTTTTTGTATTTTTTGAAAACAAGCAATATCAACGTCGACTTAAATGAGGAAAATCAATGATTTTAAAAATAACACGTGAAAAGTCGAACGCGTTCAAAAAACCTTTGAAAACTTAAATTCTTTTTTAGACGACGTTGAAAATGCTAAAAACGATGCAAATATATTAAAAACGTATTTTTTTTTGGATTTTCTTTGTTTTTCGCTATTTTTGGATTTTCCAAAAATTTTATCAAAAAAGTGGGTCAAAAATTGGGTAACAACAACTTTAATGTCCAAAGTTGTCATTTTAATGTTCCACAAGCAATATTCTTTCATTTTTTCTCAAGTTTTCTTTTCTCTTTATCTTTTTTTTTGGAAGCAGGGGTCTTTTTTAGAACCTTCGGTACTGAAAGATCCTGTGCTGAATAGAGTTGAAGTTATCACCCCACCACAAACAGTAAGAAAGTTTCTTTTGATTTTATAATTTTGGTAATGCTTAGTTTGTAGTACTAAACTTTCATGTCCACGGTTTCAATTTGATGTTCTGCAAGTAGTATTCTTCCATTTTTTCTCAAGTTTTGTTTTTAAGTACCTAATAGTAGTTCTTCTCTATATTAGTATCAGGTTGCCAAGGATGCTGAATTCAAAATGACCAACAGTCATGAGAGCACCTGAGGATGTAAAGTTGAAATCAGAGAAGGACGTGATTCATGGTCAGGAGTCTAAGCTGTTAGATTACACAGATTGGATACCAGTTATTGACATATTTAAAATTTTGTTACCTGGACTACAACCCATCTTAGGCTTGTAAAAGGCTTCGCCTTTGCCCTTACCAGAAATTGATTTCAAGCATCTAAGAATCTTCTTGAACATATACTTTTTTTGAGATAAGAGAATACCTCTGGGTAATCTAGCAATCTCGTTGCTTAGGAAGTATTCTAGCCCATAAGGATCTTTATTTCAAACTTAGCTATCATATATTTTCTGTATCATTATTTGTAATTATTGTATCATCAACTTATTTTATCGAAGTTGTTACCTTTCTTTTTCTATATTTAAGAAATAATGTATGATCTAAGTTAGTTTGTCTACCTAGGTAATTGTTTTAACCTATATAGATCATTCTTCAACTTGCATTCTACTTGAGTTTGTGAGCCTATAATGTATCTTCATGTAAACTCCTCCTTTAAGATTGTTTTGAAGAAAAATATTTTTTAATCAAACTGATGTAATTACCAACCCAAATTTGTTGTTAGAGATATTAGAATCTAAATTTTATTCAACCTTGCTATGTTTAGTATATTTTTTTTCTACATGTGCCTTATGTTTGATACAAAACACCCACTAGCACCTGATAGTTTTCTTTCATTGGAGTAGGGGAACAAGACTCCATGCTTGGTTTTTCTGCAATGCCTTTATTTCTATAATTATAGCTTGAGTCCACTCTGGTTTTGGAAGAGCTACCTGTACATAGTTTGTAAAGGACCTATATGGATGAAAGTTGGTGTACAAAAGCTTCTAGTGGTTTTGCTAGCTTCTGAGATAATAATTTGATTTTCTTGCTCTGTATTCTAGAGAATATCGATTTGATGATTTTTCTTGATTATGACTGAGAGGTAATTTATATCCAATAAAACAATCTGGAATATTAGGAGATGAAGAAAAGTGTATTACCCTAAGAGGTCTTTTATGTGGTCTTCTGCAATCTATAATTGGACTGGTTGGCCTTCAATGCCATCAAAGTATAACCTCATTAATTTCTCTCTTTTTTTTTTGAAGAGGAGAGATGGGCGAGGAAGTCGAGAAATACTACTTTGACTCCAAGAAAATGAAATCCAAAGTAATATGCATGTGTCGAGTAGAAGGATGATAGCAACAATCTCTTTTTTAGCTTCGATTTTTATGGATATGAACAAAGGAGAAACAATAAAAAATGCGAGGAGTAAGTATTAATATGGAAGGTAGATCTTTCTATTTGGAAAATGGAGACTAGAGTGAAAAAATGTTGTATATACATCTTTTTCTATAATTGCTACAAATGAATATAAAATTATAAAGATTATCTTTTTAAATATTTTTTATTTAAAAATATATAAAAATCTAATTTTTAAAAATTTATATTTGTCAAAACAATTTAAAAATATAAAAACAAATAATTTTTTTTAAAATTTCAAAATTTTTCAAAACTTGATTTAACCACACTAAAAAAAAAAGTTTATAACTATTGTACGTGTTTGACTAACCAAGTGGGTGCAGCATAATTTTTTTTATTAATATGAATATCCAGGTCAATTTACGTGTATTTCAATTAATTTTACGGGTTTTAAAGTTAATGACTATGTAAGCCTCTAATGACCCTGAAATTTATGAGACTCGAACTAGTAATTTTTTTAAAAACAAACCTAAAATCTAACAAGTTAAATTATAGCCCTCAAAATTATGCAGCACCATTTGATTAATCTAGTTGGTGCATGCTTGACAACTCATTCTAATAAAGAATCGAATGAAATGGAATCCATGAGGCTTTGCAAATCAGAGCGGAATCTCCCTTTTATGAACTGAATTTTGGAGACAGACTCCTCTAATGCTTTCATCTGTTTTGAAATTGTATTTCTTTTGAAAAAATCATTTAAATATATTTTTAAATAATAAATATTTCTTTTAAAAATTCCCTTTGAGCCCTCGTTTCCTCTTCGAGCGCCTTTGAGCCCTCGCTTTCTTTTTTCGAGTGCGCCTTTAAGCCCTTGTTTTTTCTCGAGTGCACCTTTTAGCCCTTGCTTCCTCTTCGAGCGCCTTGGAGCCCTTGCTTCCTTTCGAGCGTGCCTTCAAGCCCTCGCCCATTCTTTTGAGTGCGCCTTCGAGTTCTCATTTTTTTTTTTACTTGGATAGGTCACCCATCATAATGAGACCCTTTTCTTTGTATTTTTCTACTTGGGTAGGTCACCCATTACAATGAGACAAAAAAAAATTAAAATTAAAAAAAACAACAAAAAACAACAAAAAACAAAACAAAAAAAAAGGTGAGTCGTCTTCCAAATGACTTGTTTCTTGATTTCTACATCTTTCTGTAAAGGTCGTGTGTCAATCTACTGTTCTCGAAGTTTTCAAGACAAAAAAAAAGAGCAAAAGTTCTTTCTGTATCTACTTTTCTTTATAAATTTACTACACAAAGCTAAAAGAAAATGAAATTTTCTAATATCTTTGCATGATAAATATTATAAAGAGGGGACAACTGTCATAACTCAATTTTTGACCTTTTATATTTTAATTATTTTTATTACTGAAAAAATGATGAAAAACAAGTAAAAATAAAATGAATGAAGAATGAATTAAAATTTGGGTTAAGGGCAACATGATTGGAAGTTTAAAGATTTAATTAAACTCTTGACTAGTTTAATTAATCAAATCAAGGGTTTAATTGGAGAATTGATAAGTTTTGAGACTTAATTGAGCTTGAAATTAATTTAATTAATCCAATTAAGGGTTTAATTGGAGAATTGATAAGCTTTAGACTTAATTGAGCTTGGAATTAACTTATTCAGGGACTTAATTGAAGAAATATTAAAGCTTGGGGTTAAAATTGCAAAATTAAAATGCAAGGACTACATTAAAAATGGCGCGCAATGCAGGGGGCTAATTATAGTTTAAACCAGGGGCTTAATTACAAAACGTTTAAAACGTCAAGGGCCAAAATGAAAATAACCATTAAACACGAAAAACGGTGCCGTTTCTAGACACTGTTCATCTTCCTCAACGGTTCAGCCGCCCACCGCCACCATTACACCTGCAATCAATGGATGAAACGACATTGTTCTCTGGCTATAAAACCCAGAGAAAGAAGGGCCACAAGGGAAAAAAGGGCAGGACCGAGGGGACTGAAAGGTGAAAAGGAATCATAGAACCAAAAAGAAAAAACAGGGGGAAGGGAACTGAACAAAAAGAGAGAAGAAAAACCCAGAAAACAGAGGAAAAACAGAGCAAAGACAGAAAAAAAGCACAAATTCACAGAGAGAAGGAGAGAAAAGGGAGGAGCAACATAGAGACAAGAATTAGCCTTGCTATTGTCTTCGTCCCTGCAGAAAAATAAGAACCCGAAATCAGTAAAAACAAATACAGACGAAAAGGACGGGGAAGAAACAGAACCCGAGAAAGCTTGGGTCCAGCCAAACCCCGGCTCCAGGACCCTTACCATCATAGTATTTTTCCAGAGCAGGGGAATTCGAAAGCACAGAACAAAAGCTTTCTTCCCGAACACAATCTCAAAGAAAGAAAAAAGGAAACAGAGAGGAAAGCGAGCAGGGGAGAGAGTACAGAAACCAGGCAGACAACACCAAAAACAGAGGAAGAAGAAGCAACCGAGGAGAAAGGGAATAACCAGCCACCGCGCCTTCGTCTTTGGCGTCGTCCTCCGCTGCACAGGTAAGTTTCCATTCTCTGCATTCAATAAAACATTTGAACGCAGTGCGAAGGTAATCTAATTACCTTCGCACTGTTCATGCACGCGTGACTTCACGCGTGCTTCTTCTTCTTTTGCCCAGCCCGGTCACTGGCTTGGGCCAGTGACCGGGCAGGGCTGGGCTGGGCTGACCGGGTCCAGCCTAGCTCATATGGACTGAGCTGGGCCCATCCAAAAAAAAAAATAAAAAAATAAAAACGAAAAAAATAGAAAGTGTAGAAATAAAAATTTTGCATGTCTTAGAAAAAATGTATTTTTATCAATTTATTCATTGATATCAGGATTAGGAAATAAAAAAAAAAGAAAATATACTGATTTTTTTTTGTAGCTATGAATTTTTACTAACGCTAGAGTTGAAATTATTCGGGGTGAAATTTTTACCAATGCCAGAGTTAGAATTATTTGAGATCGAATATTCACTAGCGCTAAAGTCAGAAATATTATAAACAAATCATCATAGCATAAGCGAATAAATGTTTAACAATTTAAGATAAAATCAGCAATGCAGTTTGTCTTAGGCAAAACGTTAAAGCGGTGATAATATCTTCCCTTTTATATAACCAGTCCCGTACCATAGAATCTCTAATGATCAGTTAAAGTTCCTAATGATCATAATACTAGGTGGCGACTCTTTAAACAAATTTTGTTTTCTTAAAAGAATCAGATACTAAATATCTATTTTTTTTCTACAATTCAAGAAATGCAGTTTGTCTCAGGCAAAACGTTAAAGGGATAATAATATCTTCCCTTTTATATAACCAGTCCCGTACCATAGAATCTCTAATGATCAGTTAAAGTTCCTAATGATCATAATACTAGGTGGCGACTCTTTAAATAAAATTTTTTTTCTTAAAAGAATCAGATACTAAATATCTATTTTTTTTCTATAATTCAAGAAAATTTTAAAACCTTCACGATGTCAAATGCGACAAGTTTCATCATTCAAAATATCAAAAAAATAAATAAATTTAGATAGTGTTTTCCTCCTTAAAACAACTGATGGGGCCATAGTTTGTTGCGTCAGCAACTCCGTGTTAAAGAAAAGAAAAGATAGGAAATTTTATGTCGTAACCTTTATGTAAGAGAAGACTTGGAAACTTCAAGCGAAGACTCCTTACATTTGGGTGCATAATTCTCCAAGTACTCGATGAGACGAGCTTGACTATGGAAGTGTAGGCCATCAAGAGGTCCTCCCCTTCTTTCGGTCGGAAAACTCTTCTTGCAATTGATTTTTTTTATATATATATAATCATTGATTTTATTAAAAATATGACTATTTAGATAATAATCGTAAAAAAAATGAGGAAACTTACATTAAAGACAAACTAAATGTCTGGAATTAGTTTATTTTAATTATTTTTTTAATCATTATTTTTTAATAAAAATATACCTTAATATATTTTTAAGCATCAAATACCGACACCCAAATCCATGTTCAACCTTTCTCTTTCAACTTTTTCGCAGTCACATCAAGTGACCCAAAGTAATGCGACCACCCAGATCATCAATGTCTGGAACCAACAACCCAAAAATATATTTCATCAAAAATTATAAAACCAAAAACAAGTTTTTTTTTTTTTTTTTAACTCAAAAATATTTTTCATCGACGATCATTGAGAAATTTAGATAGTGTTTGTTGCGTCAGCAACTCCACGTTAAAAAAGAAGAAGAAAAAAAGATAGGACCATATGTCGTATGAAAAGCAACCTCCATTAAAGATTATGCAAATTTGTTGTACAAGTGTTTCAATTGTATATACCGCAAATACTACGTGGAAAAGCTAAAACAAATGTTTCAGCCTCGCTTTTGCGATAGTAGTTGAACTTTTGGATGGGTTTTAGGATTATTTTGCAATATTATGCTGATATTTGTTTTATTTAAAAGATAAGAATAATTTAAAGTAATTAAAATTAACTAAGTAGATAATTTCTGCTTTATATATAAAACTTTATTAAAATTTAATTACTTAATTTCTTACATTTTTGTTTTCCATTTCTTTTTTTTTTAGTTTAACGTGGGTGTCCGGGCGGTTTGCACGTACCTCGACTAATCTCACGGGTCCCGAAGTTAACGACCATGTAAGCCTCCAGTGGCCATCATATGAGCAACCATAGGGCTCGAATTTGAGACCACAGAGGAAGCAAACCTCTTAGTCCCAAACTCTTACCACTAGACCACTACCTAGATGGTTTTTGTTTTCCATTTCTTTCTTTTCTGTTGGGCTCGTCTGCATGGCATTCAGGATGGACCTGAGATGTAGACGAGCTTGACTTTGTAAGCGGAGGCCACAAAGGGGTCTTCCCCATCATCGGTGGGAACTTTTCATGCAATTTCCTAAATCTTAATCATATATTGAGCTAGAGAGCAACCAAGCAATAATTCCAAGACTTTAGTAGTTTGTGGCCATTGATTTCCTTTCGTAGGGATCCAAGATGGTATTCGTAATGTAGAGAATTTCTTGTTTACATGGAGGATTGACCAAAGTTTATCAATTGAAGTGAGATTATATATAATTGTTAAGATATATTATTTGAATTGAAATGCTCTTCCATTTTTCGGTTCAAATCAGTAATACTTTCTTCATCTTTATGAGTTACAATTTGTGTGCATGTTTGTATTTTCATGGGTAACTACTACTTGTGTGGTTTAAATTTTTTGTTTTTTATCTAATATGGATATCTCAACTAATTTTATAAATTTTAAAATTAATAATTATATAAATTTTTAATAATTATGAGAGTTGCAAGATTTGAATTATTAAACTTTAAAAAAGTAAATTTTGATAAACATTCAAAGACTTTAATTAGTAACCAATAAAGTACATTCCTCGAGGTTGTATGGTTTAAACTTTAATTGATGTAACTAGTGAGAGAGTGACCCTTCAATAATTCAAAGACTTTAATTTTTGGCCATTCATTTTATTTCGGATTGATCCAAGATGGTATAATTCCTTGTCTGTAGATAATTATTCTTCTCAGGAACACATACTTGCGTGCTAGAAAGAACAACAATTACTGCACTTGATCACAATTCCAATTTTATACTTCAACGTGGCAAGACATTATGTTCAGGCAATTAATCACAATTCGACTTTTACTGTATTTCATAATTATCTGCCATCGTTTCCCCCCCTCTTTTTAATTATTATTATTTTTTCTTTAAAGATTATTGTACAAAACTCGCTTTTAATTGAATTATAAAGAATATATTTTAAAAGTACCCCATTATATATGTTATAATTTTCAAATATGATTAGATTTTTTATGATAATATTAACAATTATTTTTGAATAATTACATAAGGACATGATATACAAAGTATTTTATAATAATTTGTTCATGACTTTTCTGTGAAAATATTTACTTTGTAATTTATTTTTCTTGTTTATTTTTTCAAATTAATCATTCTTTTATTTTATTTTTTTATATAGATGCATGTTTTTTTTTATATTCATGCATTTATTTTTTCAAATTAATCATTCAAATAGATAAGTATTTTATTTTTATTTTATATAAATGCATGTTATTTTTTTTTTATTAATTGATGCTTGCTCTTCAGACTATGATGCAAGTCTAAACCAAAGGAACGGTACCGTCATTCCAAATGAATTTAGAAATGCTACATCCATTGAAAATTATGCAAATTTGTTGCAAAATTATGGAATATATATATAGAGTACTGAAAGTTTTTCCAAAGACGTTAGTTTCGTGGTCTCCTACCTATGAGAGTATTATTACGATTTGCCAATATAATTGTAAAAGTCTTATGAATCCTTTTATTTACGATAAATGGATTTTTAATTAAAAAGTTTATTAAATCAACTTAAAAATAAAATTGGAAATAAACTTTTAGTTTTATATTTTTAAATTTATTTGTTTTAGGCCTCTTTAGTGTTAGATGGTCAAATAAGATACCATATTGATAAGAAGTAATTCAAAGGAATTGATTTGATAATTCAAATGTCTTGTGATGGCAACCAATATAGAGGGTGAAGTTGATGCTAACAAAACAAAATATATATTGTGAATTTTCATTTCCTAAGGCTAAAGACATCGGTTAACCCCTTTAAAAAAAGAAACATAGTCGTTTTCACTTAGAGTTTTGCAAAACGACGTGGTTTTTGTAGTCTTGCATTTCTATTTTCTACTTTACTCCTACTATATTTATATTTAAATATTGAATGGCACCACATTCTTTCCTTGTTTTTTAATTTTTAAAAATTTATTTATTTTAATTTTTAAAATATTTAAAAATTCACATGGTTGATATAAAATATTTTTAATTTTTAAATTTATTTATTTTCGGCCTCTTTAGTGTTAGATACCATGTTGATAAGGAGTAATTTAAAGGAATTGATTTGATAATTCAAATGTCTTGTGATGGCAACCAATATAGAGGGTGAAGTTGATGCTAACAAAACAAAATATATATTGTGAATTTTCATTCCCCAAGGCTAAAGACATCGGTTAACCCCTTTAAAAAAAGAAACGTAGTCGTTTTCACTTAGAGTTTTGCAAAACGACGTGGTTTTAATACAGTTTTGCATTTCTACTTGACTTACTATATTTATATTTAAATATTGAATGGCACCACATTCTTTCCTTGCTTTTTTTCTCCCATTGACTTGGAAACTTCAAGGAAGTCTCCTCTTTTTGGAAATTTCAAAAATATTGAATGGGCTCGTCTGCATCGCATTTTAGAAATTTCAAAAATATGTGATTGACTATGTAAGTGTAGACAAGAACTCGAAGACTTCAATTTGTGGCCGAGATGGTATGCGTAGTCTGTTGACGAGTATTGTTCCCAAGACCACATAATATATTTACATCTTTTGAGCAAAGTGTAACAAAGCCATTATTTGGTTTCCCAAAGAAAGTTTTTCTCTCAATTTTCAGTAGAGTATCAAGGCACCTCTTCGGTGCATATGCAGCCCTCCCTTTTCTAGTGATCCTATCCTTCCACCATAGTTGCAGTGCTAGAATGAAGACCAGCAATTACTGCGCTCCTTCTTCTTGTGGCAATATCCATAATATTAGCTACCCTTTTCGACTAAATACCGATCCCCAGAGCTGTGGCAACAAACTTTTTGAACTTGCTTGTGAAAACAACGTACGTCCAACTTTATACTTGAACATGGTAAAGTATTATGTCCAGGCAATCAATTACAGTGACTTCACAATTCGACTTGTGGATGCTACTGTTCAGAAGGATGATTGCTTCTCCGTCCCTCACCATTCTTTTACAGAAGAATTGCTCCGCTCTGCGTACGGCAATTATTATTATGAGACAAATTGGCCAGACAGTTCTGTGTTAACTTTTATATGTTGCGAAAATCAAATGCTGAATCCTCCAGATTATATTATGGATGCTTCTTCTTGCAAAAATGGCAGTGGTACTGCATATAATTCTTCTTCGTCTAGCAGTATTTCTTCTCCCAGCTGTGTCGATATGGAAGGTCATTCCTATGTCATGATTGATGGGGACATCATCAACGATGTACCTGACTTGTGCCGTATAAATTTGATTTATTCTGTGCCAAAAAATATGAGAAATATATCGTATATAGATGTCCATGATATTTTGGTATATGGGTTTGAGCTTTCATGGTTCTCTTTCTGTTGTAGCACAGAGAACCGCTGCAATCTTGATGAAGCCACCGTGAAGAACAACAATTGCTTTAACGATTACACAGAACCATGCCGTACGTACTCTCTCTCTCTCAGCATACCTCAAGTACTGTATTATGATTATGCATACAATATTTGCTTTATTTTATATTGTAATGCTCCAATATTGCTTGGTTTCCGTTTATGTGTTAAGGGTTTATTTTATATTTTAGTAAATGTTCTTCACTTCAGTTAAAATTATAAGTTTGTAAATATCAATACTGTTTATTTTATTTTATATCGACTGGATAATTTGTCGAATTAATGGGGGTGAGTTAATTTATTTTGTGTAATTATATCATTTTACAGAAACAGTACTAATTATATTTTCTTAATAAAATAAATAAAAGACCCTAAAAAGTTTTTTATTTTTCAATCCAAGTTTCAATGACGTACATATCAATGTTCGCCTTCAAGTTACCCATAGCAATACAAGTTTTTTCGGTAGCTAAACTCTTAGATTTTCGGTAGCAATAGAAGTTTTTTTTTTCAATCCAAGTTTCAATGACGTAATATTTATTCATGTAGTGATTTATTCAAGTTACCCTTTTAAAATAATTTAATCTTCTTGATGGAAATAAGAAATAAGATATCACTTCTAATCTTCTTTTATCTAATAGACTGTCTCTTATCTTTCTATTATTTTATAATTTATAATGCTTTTAATTTGAATGAAATGATTCTCAATCATTTTCTCCCTTATAGTCAAATCACTAAATGAATGGTAATTAAATCATTCATCATTTTTTATTTTTTTATTTGGCAGGTTATATATTGTTATTACCGGATGACCACCCCTTCAATTTTACTAAGCTTTCTCATATTCTTTCCCACTGTGATACTTGCCCTTATTGGTAAGTAATATTTTACTTTGCTTTTATCAGCTTATTGTCAATAAAGATAAATCTAACCCTACTTGATTTCATATTTTTGGAGTTTTTTTTGGATATTTTGAGTTGATAAATTGGTTTGCGGGAGTTTTAAAAGTGTTAATGAAGTTTTTTTTTGGGTTGAAATTGCTTAGGAATTAGGTTTTTGGGACAAAAGAGATGTTGGCTTGATTTTTCAAACAACATAATGGTGGCTGGAATCTAGGCTTGTAAACGACACGTCATCTACCTTAGTAGGCAACTTGTTGCCTATATGTTTTTTTACAGGATAAATATGGGTAGACGACATGTCGTTCACTCCTTTAAAATATCAAAAATAAAAAATAAAAACAAGCTCAAACACGCATGTTTAGGTTTGAAATCCCACCCACATGTGTGGGTTTATGGCCAAGTGCGTCTGGGCTCTTTTTTGGCCCTATTTTATTTTCTTGTTTTTTTAATACATATGTTAGGTATAAACTTAAGATAAAAGAAATTATTTTATTTAGTTGAGTCTATGACCTGAATCACAAGTTTGACAAGTTAAGTCACAACACCTAGCTATTTTTTTTTCTTCTAATTTTTCTTTTTCTTGTTAATGCCTTTTTTTATATGTATTTTCGTAAAATAATTTTTAAGTTTATGTTTCGATTGATATCACTCATCTATGATCTTTTTAATTTCCTTATTTACCCTTTTTTATATAGATTTAAAAAAAATTATTTTGTATGTATATAGTTTTTGAAAAGATTTTTCTAATTCATCTATAGTTTTTTTTTTAAATCTTTTGTATAGATGAATTTACTTTTCAAGATGAAAATATTGTTTTCAGATAATATTTATAATAAATACAGCCTTGCATATTTTTTTCCTTTTATTTTATCCAAACAATTTAATGTGTATTTCTTTTTTTATTATAATTTGATTAAATAAAAAAATATTTGAATAAATAAAATTTAGCAAACACAAGAAAGTAAATGTCTTGTATAGACACACACACTAGTAACGGGTTGAGGCTAAGCTGCGGGTTCAATTTTTTTATGTATAAAACAATATTTAGGTGCTGCAAATATAGTTTAAAGAAATAATGTTATATCATTGAATGTGATTAATATGTTGGTTTTATTTTAATTAGATAATAAAAAATAGATAATATATTTTTTTAAATCACAATACCTAGGAAAAAAATCTATGGAAGAACAAAATTGAATTAAAAAAAGAGGAAAAAGATTGACCCAAGTCAATCCGAGATAGCGCAATATACATGTAACCTCTGTAATAAGAGGTTAGCAAATTCAGGTTAACCTGTAAAACCCACGGTCTAGGTTATGAGGTCGAGATAACTTGAAAAAAATAATAATAAAGAAAACCACAAAGGCTATTTTTTTTTAAAAAAACCATATGATGAATAATGAAACCAAAAAAGAAAATAAGTAAAAAAAAATATCGACCCGTGTTAACTTTTCAAACTAGTAACCCGGGTCATTAAATTAGAAGTATCATACATGAAAAAAGCCTAAGGTAAAGACATTGCAAAAGACATGGAGATAACATAAAGACCATCCCTACTCCGACTAAAAAGAAACACTTTCTTGGTTTGTTGATCCTTAATATAAAACATACATAAGTGAAATTCAAAAAATAAATTATTTTTAAGATATAATTTTTAAATAGATAATAAAGGCTTTTTAATACGAGGAACAATTAGGACATTTGATATGCTAAAATTATTTGATAATAGAGTAAGCAATATTTGATATAAAAAATCCCTCATCATCTCCAACATGGAGCTAATTATTAGTACCTAGATACAATTCTGAATCCTACATATTTAAAAGGTTAGATGTTACATTTTGATTAGCACCATATCAAAAAACCAAGCTGGAGTATCACTACGAAGAGTATTGAATGCCAAGTTTGCATTTGTTTGCCTGGTATGATGTTGCAATTATAGATATTGTGGAGCAAAGTGGCCCAAACCATAACATAACCGATATTTGTTGGGTCGATAATTGGACCATTGATTTGAGGAGGAAAATCGACTGCCATGTTGCCTATTTGATCGAACCCAAAATTATTGTTGCTTTGGAAAGCGTCACCATTCCTATGGAAATGCATGATTGTTGTAACTGATATGGGTGTTGTTCCTCCAACCACCATGAAATCTACCCCTAGAACTACGGTGAGATCTGCTGGAATAGAAACCTGAGAGTGACGTTGAACAAAAACAACCGAAGAGGTGTTGTAGGTAGTTGTGGTGTTGTTGCGTGGGAACCAATAATAGGCTGAAGAGAACTCTTGTGAAGGTATTCATGAGTGAGAAAATAACAATACAAGTTAGTGTACCTTAATGGTTCAACCTTGGTTGAGAGGCTTGTGACCAAGTCTTTAAATTCTTCCGCAAACCCCTGCACACATAAAAATAAAATTGAAGTCCTCTAACATAATTGGTCCGCTTGGGACAACAAGCCCATCAAAAAGGCAGACTTTAGTGTAGGTGGAGAGGAAGAAGAACCCAGCGCAGAACAATGGATATAATTAGCATAACAAGAGAGGAAGAAGAACAGGGATAGGAAGTAACTAGTAATATTATATTAGTGAGGTATTTGCTGCAGCTGCTATGCGGTTTGTTTTCTATGTTAGAAATTGCTTTGGTTAGTATATCTGTTAACTGGTCTTCAGATTTTACAAATGAGAATTAAATTATCCTGGTCTTGAGTTTTTCCTTGATGGCGTATTTATCTACCTCATCATGTTTTGTCTGGTCATGTTGAGCTGGATTAGATTGCCTTGTTGTCACAGAGTAGCCTCATCCCACTTCCTAGTATGTTCGTAGCCAATTTTTATGAGCTAGCGACTCCTTCAGCCATAATAGCTCATAATTAAAGCCTCTTGATCATTCATATGAACTCAGCATATATTTGCACTGGACAATGCTACAGCCTTTTGTACTTTACAATGTGAAAAGAGGTTACCTCCTACGAAGGTAAAGTAACCTGACGTGGAATTCCTATTCGATGATGCTTCTATGTGCTTATGTTTCTGAGAACATGCCTAGGAAGTATCTTCTTGAACATATACTTTCTTTGAGATAAGAGAATACCTCTGGCTAATCTAGCCATCTCATTGCCTAGGAAGTATTTTAGCCCTTCAAGGCTCTTTATTTCAAAATTAGCTGTCATATATTTTCTCGAAGTATTTGAATTTCTTCTGCATCATTGTTTGTAATTATTGTATCATCAACTTATTTTATCGAAGTTGTTACCTTTCTTTTTCTATATTTAAGAAATAATGTATGATCTAAGTTACTTTGTCTAGCTAGGTAATTGTTTTAACCTATATAGATCATTCTTCAACTTGCATCCTACTTCAGTTTGTGAGCCTATAATGTATCTTCATGTAAACTCCTCCTTTAAGATCTTTTTGAAGAAAAATATTTTTTAATCAAACTAATGTAATGACCAACCCAAATTTGTTGATAGAAATTTTAGAATCTAAATTTTATTCAACTTCGCTATGTTTTAGTATATTTTTTTCTACATGTCTAGCTTTGTATCTTTCAGTGATCCCATTTGCCTTATGTTTGATACAAAACACCCACTAGCACCTGATAGTTTTCTTTCATTTGAGTAGGGAACAAGACTCCATGCTTGGTTTTTCTGCAATGCCTTCATTTCTATAATTATAGCTTGAGTCCACTCTGGTTTTGGAAGAGCTACCTGTACGTAGTTTGTAAGGGACCTGTATGGATGAAAGTTGGTGTACAAAAGCTTCTAGTGGTTTTGCTCAAGGTTGTCAATTCCATTCCGTTTCGTCCGGAATGGCCGAAACATTTCATACCAATTCAAAAAACGAAACAAAACGGAACAAATTTCATCTCATTTTAAATCTCGGTCCGTTCCGGATTTTTCGGCTAAATTCCGTCCGGAACATTCCGGTTTCATTCCACAAATTCCTTTCTGCTCTTGAAAAGCCTTTGAATCAAATTGAATATTGTTCAATTTAATTAATTAAACCATCCAATTATAAAAAGCTCTTTTTCATTACTATTTTCAATAACAACGATATTAATTTTTTAAAATTAGATTTATCACTAATATATATAGTTTATATTCATGTTGTTTTTTTTCATATTTATACTTTGTAGGAATTTGAGCAAAACAAGGTATGCTTTAGATTCCATTAGCCTTAATAACATTGACCTAACTTTATCTTTAAAATATTTGTGTTAAAACATTTTACTTTCATAATATTTTGATATTTTGTTTAAGTTGAATTACTTTAAGTTAAAGATCTGTTTAATCTTGACTATTTAGAAATATTTTAAATTTTAAAATTATATTTGTTTGACATTGTGTTTGTATTGCATAATTTATAATTAATTTATCTTGAATTTGAATTATGTTTATTGAATATATATATATATATATATATGTGTGTGTGTGTGTGTGTGTGAACAGTTCAACTTCGAAACGGTATGCCGAAACTCTGAAACTGAAACATTCCATTCCAATTGAAAAAACAAAACACCTATTGAAACGGAATTGACAGTCTTGGTTTTGCTAGCTTCTGAGATAATACTTTGATTTTCTTGCTCTGTATTCTAAAGAATATCGATTTGATGATTTTTCTTGATTATGACTGAGAGGTAATTTATATCCAATAAAACAATCTGGAATATTAGGAGATTAAGCAAAGTGTATTACCCCAAGAGGTCTTTTACGTGGTCTTCTACAATCTATAATTGGACTGGTTGGTCTTCTATGCAATCAAAGTATAACCTCATTAACTTCTTTTTTTTTTTCTTTTTTTTTTTGAAGAGGAGAGATGAGTGAGGAAGTCGAGAAATACTACTTTGACTCCAAGAAAATGAAATCCAAAGGAATATAGCGACAATCTCACTTTTTTGGCGTGTCGTATATCAAACATAAAAAAGAATCGAATGAAGTGGAGGTGATTGCGATCCATGAGGCTTTGCAAATCAGAGCGGAATCTCCCTTTCGTGAAGTGAATTTTGGAGACATTCTCCTCTAATGCTTTCATTTGTATTTTTTATAAAAAATTAATTTAATATATTTATAATAATAAATTTTTTAAAAAAACAACCAGTTTCACTTAAACTCATCTTCAAAATCACCAGTGTCTGGAACTAACAACCCAAAATGACCATCAGCTCCACTTTTCCTTCACTGAATTATATCAATAACTAAGAGTTTCATCATTCAAGATATGAAAAAAAATTCTAAATTATTTTTAAAATAAAATAAGTAATAATTAAAAAAATAAATAAGAAATTAGTAGATAGGAATTTTTTATTAAAAAAAATAAAAAAATAATAATATTTTATGTTTATTGAAATACTAAATTGTCTCTAAATAAATTTGATAATTAAAAAAAAAGTATCAAATGATGAAAAAGCCTCTGGACATCCCTTTAACAAATTCTGCTTTTATTTGTAAGTCTAGAAAATATATTTAACCAGAAATTATATATAAAAAAAACAAGTCTTTTTTAGCTCAAATATTTTTCATCGACAATCATTGAGAAATTTAGATGGTGTTTTCCTCCGTCAAACAACCGACAGGGGCCACAGTTTGTTGTGTCAGCAACTCCACGTTAAATAAAAAAGAAAAGAAAAGAAAAGATAGGATAGGAAACTTTATGTCGTAATCTTTATGTAAGAGAAGACATGGAAACTTCAATCGAAGACTCCTTACATTTTTCTGTTTTCCAGAAAACCATGTGTGATTTTCGTGCATAATTAAAGTATTCAATGAGACGAGCTTGACTCTGGAAGTGGAGGACATCAAGAGGTCCTCCCCTTCTTTCGGTCGGAAAACTCTTCTTGCAATTGATTTTTTTTATATATATATAATCATTGATTTTATTAAAAATATGACTATTTAGACAATAAACATTAAAAAAATGAGAAAACTTACATGAATGACAAACTAAATGTCTGGAATTAGTTTATTTTAATTATTTTTTTAATAGTTAGTTTTTAATATAAAAATATTTTAATATATTTTGAAGGAAAGATACTGCCACCCAAATCCATCTTCAACCTTTCTCTTTCGACCTCTCCAGACAGTCACACCAAGTGACCCAAAGTAACGCGGACCACCGTTACTTTTGGTTGTGGCGTCAGCAACTCCGCGTTAAAGGAACGGAAAGAAAAAGAAAAGAAAAGAAAAGAAAAGATAGGACCATAGGTCGTATGAAAACCAACCTCCATTAAATACTACGTGGAAAAGCAAAAACAAATGTTTCAGCCTCACTTTTGCAATATTATGCTGATATTTGTTTTATTTAAAGGATAAGAATAATTTAAAGTATTTAAAATTAACTAAGTAGATAATTTCTGCTTTATATATAAAACTTTATTAAAATTCAATTACTTAATTAGTTAGTGATATTAAATATTTTAAAAATAAACTAAAGTTAATTATTTTATTTTAAATGTATTAACTTTAATAATTATAGGATTTGATTTTTTTTCTTACTAGTTTTTCTATTTAAAGTGTTGTAATGGTATTTGAACAAGAATATTTAAGGAATAAAAATTAAATATATTAGTTGTTTTTCAATAGCTAGCTAAAGCTTTCTCGGTTTTTAAAGATTTTGATTTATTACAAACCCATTATCTTATTGTTACCTACATGATGGGACCCAAACAAAAGCTATCTTTCACTATGTGTGTGTTTGTTATTGCGATAGCTGTTGTGGTTGTGATTTGAAAAAAGTTGTTTTATAAAAAGTACTTTTAATTGAGGTTGGTTTGAAAAAATAGGTGTTTGGTTAAAACTGTGGTTGAAATTGAGGTTGAAATAGTTTAATATGTTTGGTTAAGAATGCTTTTGAAATTAAGGTTATAAAATAATTTAAAAATATATATTAATATTGATGGTTTTACATTTAAATATTGTAGAATTAATTATTCCTATTACATCATGAAATAAATAATACTTTATATAAAATATTTTTTATTATTCTATTAAATAATTTATAATTCCATTACGTACAAAATTCATTCGATAAGAACTATAGTTTTTATACGTGTAATAAAATTAGATAAAATATTATTAGGTATAAAATTGATATTACAGTGCGAGTAAATATAATTCACTTTACACTAATTTTTTGAAAAAAAAAATATTGTTAACATCATAGTGCAAGTGAATTTAATTTAATCTAAACTAGTTTTTTTTTTTTAAAAAAATATTAAAAAACTTAACACACTTGAAAAAAAAAAAAAAAAAAACTAACTGTCCACGTGAACAGTGCAATTGAATTGCACTGTTCACGTGAACAGTGCAATTCACGAACATTGCAGTGAATTGCTGCTAATTGCACTGTACAGTACAGTGCAATTAGCATGCACAGTAAACACAAAGCAGCAAAATGCTGCTTCTTCTTTTCTGCGTCACAGACGCAAAAAACATGTGGGGTCCATACACAGTAAACTGTGTATGGATTGTTACCAAACGGCTGCAGACTGCGTTTTAATTAAAACGCAGCTGCAGCCGCGTAAACAAACGGACCCTATATATATTCCACTACCGTGGTTTTGATCGATGGGTTCATTCACGGTTTGTTTTTATATTTTAAAACAATTAAATTTTTTAAATTAATATTTTTTTGTGTTTTCAAATATTTTAATATATTATTATTAAAAATAATTGTTAAAAAATTAAAAAAATATTATTTTATTATATTTTTAAATAAAAATATTTTAAAAATAACTCCAACCATAACAACGATCAGGGCTTTCAATATTGTCATTGTTTTCTACGTGATGGGGCTCAGACATGAAAGACAGCTTGATTGTTATCACATTTTTTTTCTTAACCTTTACTCTAATTAAGTGGCTGTGTTGTTTTCTATTGACCTGGAAACTTCAAGCTGGGAAGACTCCTTACATTTTTGTTTTCCATTTCTTTCTTCTCTGTTTGGGCTCGTCCGCATCGCATTCAGGATGGACCCGAGATGTAGACGAGCTTGACTTTGTAAGCGGAGGCCACAAAGAGGTCTTCCCCTTCATCGGTGGGAACTTTTCATATGCAATTTCCTAAATCTTAATCAGTGAGCTGGAGAGCAACCAAGCAATAATTCCAAGAAATTAAGGTAGTGTTTTCCTCCGTAAAACAACCGACGGGGCCACAGTTTGTTGCGTCAGCAACTCCGCGTTAAAGAAAAGAAAAGAAAAGAAAAGAAAAGAAAAGAAAAGAGAAGATAGGACGATATGTCGTAACCTTTATGTAAGAGAAGACTTGGAAACTTCAAGCGAAGACTCCTTACATTTGATTGTTTTCCAGAAAACCATGTGTGATTTTCTTACTTCAAGCGAAGACTTGGAAACTTCAAGCGAAGACTCCTTGGAAAATTACATGATGAGCCATTATTGTTGAAATTATATATTATTTGGTCACTTTAGTTGTAATTTTGTGTTACTTTGATCCTCTAAAATTTCTTGTCATGATCCTCCCATTAACTAATGGGGATTTGTGCTGATTAGAAAAAAATAATAATAACACAGGTGAAAAATTATTTCATAATTTTTAAAAAAACTATGCTATTCTACAACTTTTTTTTTAATTAATAGTGAAAATCATCAAAACAAAAAAACATAATTAATATTGTCATCTGACATGATAAGATATGGGTTTTAGCTTCAAAAAAATATTTTTTATACTCAAGTTTATTTTCGTTTATTCTCTTTATATGTATTTACTGATTTATTTGAAATATAAAATTTATTTTCAATTATAAATATTAGCTATCTAAAATAAGAAAAAATATCTGATGAGTAGTTTTTTTTTCCCCAAGCCTATATAGTGCGAGAGGAATTGAATAGGTTTTGGGGAAAAAATCTAGCTCCAACGTCATCTAGCATAAATTACGAGAGTTGTGCTCATATCATAAAATCAATTTAATTTTTTTTTCCATTTCATTTATTTTTATGTATATTCTCTTCTTGATTATTAGTGGAGTTTAATAATGCAATAGCTTATTAAGCTACCGGTTCAATCACAAGAAACTATCATTACAGTTGTAATGATCCACATGCAAGATCAGGATGGTGATCGGTTCGATTTTGATAATTAGTTTTTTTTTTTGTTTTTTTTATTTTTTATATCCTTGAAATTGAAATACAAATAAATATCATTTAGATCTAAATAGTGTTTTTAATATGAAATTTGCTAAATGGAAGATATTCTTATTCTAATACTCCTAGTGCCTATTTATCGTTGTGTTTCCTTATTATTTTTTAAATTATTTTTAAGAGCATTCCATGAGAGTTTTTATTTTATTTTTTTTATAATCAAATTTATTATTATAATTTTGACACTATTTTTAGTGAAATGGACCTTCATGATGGAACACGTGTTAAGAAGAAGAAGAGGTAAGGAGATGGTGTTAGGTTAAGAAATAGTGAAAGGACCATAATAAAAAAGAAGTAAGAATAAAAGGATCATCCTGCTCTTGTTTAATCGTGTTATTGTTTTACTTTTATCACACTTGGGTTCTAGCGACTAGCGAGATTCCCTCCCTAAAAAAAAATTAAAAATTAAAATAAAAATAAATGACTCCACGCCAGAAACACTGCATCTCTGTCGATGTATTATGTCGACAAAGCATTCATTATCATCAGATTTCGAAAAGTAATTCAATTTGCTGACATATGTATTCAATGAGACGAGCTTGACTATGGAAGTGCAGGCCATCTTGAGGCCCTCCCCTTCTTTCGGTGGGAAAAGCTCTTCTTGCCATTGACTCTGACCATGCAATATCTCCTGCAAGTCTTTGACCCAAGATGGTTAAGTTATAGATTTCAAATAAGGTTAGATTTTTTATGATAATATTAATATTTTATTTTGAATAATTACATCTGTGAAAATAAATGCATTTTTTGGTTGACGCTTGCTTTTCATATATACTATATATGATATTGCAAATCTAAACCAAAGGAACGGTACCATCATTCCATCATTATATGCAAAGTTGTTGTAAAAGTGCTTCAATTGTATATAGTACCGCAATTTAAAGCAAAAAAAAAAAAAAAAATGTTGCAACCTCACTTTTGCAATAGTAGTTGAACTTTTGGATCATGGGTTTTAGGATTATTTTGCAATATTATGCTGATTTTTATTTTATTTAAAAGATAAAAATAATTTAAAGTACTTCAAATTAACTAAGTAGATAATTTCTGCTTTATATATAAAACTTTATTAAAATTCAATTACTCAATTGGTTGATCCGCGGTTGTGTTGTTTTAATTATTGGTTGTGTTGTTTTCTATTGACTTTGAAAGCGGAGGCCACAAAGAGGTCTTCCCCTTCATCGGTGGGAACTTTTCATGCAATTTCCTAAAATCTTAATCAATTAATGAGCTAGAGAGCAACCAAGCAATAATTCCAAGACTTTAGTAGTTTGTGGCCATTGATTTCTTTTCGTAGGGATCCAAGATCGATGGTATTCGTAATCTAGAGAATTTCTTGTTTACAAGGAGGATTGGCCCAACTTTATCAATTGAACTAGTACTGATCAGGTTATAATTTTTAAGATATATTATTTGAATTGAAATGTTCTTCCATTTTTCTATTCAAATCGGCGATACTCTCTTCATCTTTATGGGTTACAATTTGTGTGTGTGTTTGTATTTTCATGGCTAACTAATACTTGTGCGGTTTAAACTTTAATTGATGTAATTAGTGAGAGAGTGATCATTCAATAATTCAAAGACTTTGATTTTTGGCCATTAATCTTATTTTATTTTGGTTGTTTTTCAAGTATTTTTTTTAATAAATTAAAATAATATGTTTTTATATTTTTAAAAACTATTTTTGATATTAATATATTAAAATAATTTAAAAAAACACTTTCAAAATACAAAAACAAACATACCTTTCATAATCTTTGCATAATTATTCTTCTCGAAAACACATAATACAAACCATCCTTACCTTTCAGTGCTAGAAAGAGAAACAATTACTGCGCTCAGGCAATTAATTAGAAAGAGAGGGACAATATCCATAATATTAATTAGCTACTAAAAATATGAATTTGATTGTGAAAACAAAGTGCATCCAATTTTATACTTCAATGTGGCAAGATATTACGTTCAGGCAATTAATTACATATGGACATGATTTACAAAGTATTTTATACTAATTTGTTCATGACTTTTCTGTGAAAATAAAATATTAACTTTGTAATTTAATTTTTTTTATTTTTTCAATTTAATCATTATTTTATTATTTATTTTTTATATAGTTGCATGTTTTTATTATTATTATTTTTTTTTAGATTATCGTGGGTGTCCGGGCCAGCTTGCGCGCACCTCGACTAATCCCACGGGCCCTGAAGTTAACGACCATGTAAGCCTCCAGTGGCCATCATATGAGCAATGCATGTTTTTATTATTATTATTATTGATGCTTGCTTTTCAGACTATGATGCAAGTCTAAACCATTGAAAATTAAGTACTATTGTTTTTTTTTAAGATAAAAATAATTTAAAATATTTAAAATTAAGTAAGTACTTAATTTTTGTTTTATATATAATACTTTATTAAAATTCAATTACTTAATTAGTTAATGAAATTAAATATTTTAAAAATAAACTTTAAGTTAATTATTTATTTTAAATATATTAACTTTAAGTTGGATCTTAATTTAATTGCTTAATATATAGTTATATGTACATAGGACTTAACCTAACTTTTTCACACGAAATGTACAATTCTCATTATATTTAGCTACTTTTTTAGATTAAAAAAAATGATTGAAAACGTTTCTAAAAATGAAAAGCAATAAAAGCAAGATTGAAAATATAAATTTGCTTGTGAAAACTTTATACGACCTGTGGATGCTGCTGTTCAGAAGGATTTTAATTTTTTCTCCTTCCCTCAATGATATTTTACCGAATTTGATAATTATCTGCCATCACTTTTTTTCTCTCTCTTTTTTAATTATTTTTTTAAAATTTTTGTATTAAATTTGATTTAAATTGAATTATTAAGAAGATATTTAAAAAAAATATATGATTATGTCATATTTTTTAGAAAAGGTTAGATTTTTTATGATATTAACAGTTTTCTTATGAATAATTATATATATATATATACATGGACATGATATACAATATGTTTTTTTTAATACTTTTCTCATGGATATATATTTAGTGAAAATAAAATATCTTTTTTTGTATTACTTTTTTGTTGATTTTTTTTTAAAAATTAATTATTATTTTATTTTAGCGAACATTGATATTAAAATTATAGATGCATTATATTATTTTAATATATTTTTAAATAAAAAATATTTTTAAAAATACTTTATACTACAATACCTAACAAGCATTAGAGAAGTATTGTTCTCAAGAACACATAATATATTAATATTTTTCAAGAAAATGAAAAAATTTAAAATTTTAAGAATCCTTTGTTTTCGTGCATGGTCTCCTACTTATGAGAGTATTATTACGATTTGCCAATATAACTGTAAAAGTTTTATGAATCCTTTTATTTACGAGAGTTAAAGATAGATGGCTTTTTAATTTAAAAGTTTATTAATTTCATCCTTTAAGTTTTCATGTTGAATAAAAGAAAAAAATATATATTAATGAAAAAAATATATATTGTGAATTTTCATTCCCAAATGCTAAAGACATCGTCTCATATTGTAACCCTTTTAAAAAGAGAAACGTAGACGTTTTCACTTAGAGTTTTGCAAAACGACGTGGTTTTTATACGGTTTTGCATTTCTACTTTACTCCTACTATATTTACATTTAAATATTGAGTGGCACCACATTCTTTCCTTGCTTTTTTTCTCTTATTGACTTGGAAACTTCAAGGCACTCTCCTCATTTTGGAAATTTCAAAAATATTGAATGGGCTCGTCTGCTTCTCATTTAGAAATTTGAAAAATATAATTAATGAGAATGGGCCCATAAATTTAATGAGAATGGATGGGCCCATAAATTTAATGAGAGCCCATAAATTTAACGAGAATGGGCCCATAAATTTAACGAGAATGGGACCAAGACAATAACTCGAAGACTTTAATTTGTGGCTATTGATTGATTTCCTTTCGTATTGATCCAAGATGGTATACGTAGTCTGTAGACGAGTATTGTCCTCATAATATATTTATATCTCTTGAGCAAAGTGTAACAAAGCACATTATTTGGTTTCTCTGAAAGTTTTCTCCTTCAATGTTCAGTAAATTATCAAGGCACCTCTTTGGTGCGTATGCAACCCTTCTTTTGCTTGTGATCCCATCCACTCACCATAGCTGCAGTGCTAGAAAGACCAACAATTACTGCGCTCCTTCTTCTTGTGGCAATTTCCATAATATTAGCTACCCTTTTCGATTAAGTACCGATCCCGAAAGCTGTGGCAACAAAAACTATGAACTTGCTTGTGAAAACAACGAGCGCCTAACTTTACACTTAGACAATGTAAAGTATTATGTCCAGGCAATCAATTACAGTGACTTCACAATTCGACTTATGGATGCTGCTGTTCAGAAAGATGATTGCTTTTCCCTCCCTCATCCACTTAGTTTTCGCCGGTTAGATTACTCGGTCAAAAGCTCTTTTACGTTAGCTTTCGTAAGTTGTGAAAATCCAATACTGATTCCTCCAGCTTATATAGTGGACACTTCTTCTTGCAAAAATGACAGTAGCACTGCATATAATTCTACTTCGTCTAGCAGTGTTTCTTCTCCCAGCTTCTTTAATATGGAAGGTTATTCCTATGTAATGGTTGGTGGTGTTAACATGGCCGACATACCTGACTTGTGCCGTATAAATTTGATTTGTTATGTGCCTGGATTTCTTCTGCCAGAAAACAAGACCAATATGTCGTATATAGATGTCCATGATATTTTGGTATATGGGTTCGAGCTTTCATGGTTTTCGCCCTGTTGTGGTTCTGTCAGAGAGAACCGCTGCGAGTACTTTGATAAAACAGCCATGGCCTCCTACTGTGGTAAGCATGCCTGTGATTATCCATACCGTATTTGCTTTATTTTAGAATGATAAAAAACTAAATATTGTTGATCTATGTAATCTTAAAATAAGATTTGAACACTGATACGACCTTTCCTTTTCCTTGAAATATTGCAGTTGGAATCGTGATAAACTGTTATTTAAAAGGTGATGACTATTGGAATCTTATTTGCTGTTGCTCGATTTTGCAAAAAGTTGCATATACCTTAGGCTCGATCATATATATTACGGTTTTCTTCTGTTTTTCATTCATCGAACCCTTGCACACTGACAATGACTCAATATCTTTTTGGTGATTTCAGGTATCGACTGGGCAATAAATCGAATTAGGGGTGAGTTGATTAATTTTGTCTAATAATAGCACTATCAAGAAAGAGCACTAATATTTTACAAGTACAAGAACCTAAAAATAACTTATAAAGCCCAAATATATGTTCTTTTATCCTTTAGTTTTTTGAGTTTGATATATCAAGAAAGAGTACAGATAATTTATGTAATCTAATAATAAAATCCTGGGAACACTGATATGATTTTTTCTTTTCCACGAGCTGTAGCAATATGGTTGAAAGGCACATGGTTGAATGCCAGGTATTTGAAAGGTGAGGACCATTGCTTGTCTTTTTTGTTTTCTTGAAATACATGGATTGGACTTGTTGCATTTACCCTAATCATTTTCTTCGCAAAGAAGGTTTTCTTTTGTTATTTATTCATCAGGATTTTACACTCTCATGCTAACTCTTTCTTGTCTGATAAATATAGGTGTCATGTCGATAATAAATCGAAGCAGAGGTGAGTTAATTTATTTCTTCTAAAACATAACTTACTATATTCTTTTTATTCGTTAATCTTTTGAATTTATATGAATATCATATTGTTAATTTATGTTTCGTAATAATAAGATTTTAATTAAGCACTATATAAAAGTACTAGAATAACCAAACCAGTCAGTTAAATTTTGATTTTTATTTTAAAATAAACTCATATGATGAGCAATTTTATTTTTGGGTTTGTTTTCAATCAAACAATTTATTTAAATTCATTATTGAGCTCGAATGACCATGTTGAGATTTGATTTTTTTATTTTCAATAAAAAAGACATTATATAAAAAAAACCCCAAATTCTTTATTTACTTTGTTGATTAAAGAAATAATTTTAATCTAAAAACTTAAATTATTAATTAAAGTTAAAGTATTTCTAATGATATTTATATATTATTTTTTTATATGTAAAATCCTCTTGAAACTCTTATACAATTGTTAGATAAAACTCTTTGTTGTTTATTTTTAAAGGTTTTACGTTCTGACACTACCTTTCCTTTTTTTTTTTTTTGGTGAATATAGATCACAACTGGATGTCTTATCGAAACCCAGGTGAGTTAACTTATTAATTTCTTCGTATTATAGTACTAATTATTTCCGTTGTGGGTCATTGACCATTCTCATAAATTTGTTCATCGTATTAATTTCTTCTTGTTTTTCTTGTAGGAACGACCATCGCTTCAAATTTACTAACCATTCTCGTAAATTTGTTCTTGACGCTGCTACTTGTGTTACTTGTCCTCATCGGTAAGTATTTTACTTTGCTTTTTTAGACTAACTGTGAGACATTCAATTCATGTACATCAGACATAAAACACATTCATCTTAAAGCATAAGCTCTATACATGATTAAGGAAAACTTAAGTGCAAGAAATTATGGTTTCATCACTTAACAATTCCTTCGAATTTAAATATTTCTTATCCATTCCTCACTATTTCACTGTTTCTTTTTTTTTTCAGAAAATCACGTTTAGATTATTTTTCCTCGAATTAATATGTATTAACATTCTCATAGTTTTCTCAATTATAAATAATGATTTCAAAGCGATGGAAAGACAAATTTTTAATCATATAAATAACCCAAGTATTTAAAAAATTTTGAATTATTCCTTTTAGTGTTTTTATCATTATATATGCTTGCATTTTCACCAAGTATTTATTAAAGCGTTGACTCTTAACAATTAATTTTTTATGTCGAATTATTGGGGGTGAGCTAATTTATTTTATGTAATCATATCATTTTACAGAAAGAGTACTAATATTTATTTTTCTAATAAAATAAAAGACCCTAAAAAGTTTTTTTTTTTTTCAATCCTAGTTTCAATCTCATAGCAATAGAAGTTTTTTCGGTCACTAAACTCATAGATTTTGATAAAATAAAACCCTTTTAAAATAATTTAATCTATGGGTAACTAAACTCATAGATCTAAATGAAATAAGATATGATCACTTCTAATCTTCTTATATCTAGCTAGTAGGATGAAGATATAATTTTCAGTCGTTCCAATTTAGTTAGATTTTCTATTATTTTACAATTTATAATGCTTTTACTTTGAATGAATTGATTCTCAATCATCATTTTTTATCCTTGTAGTCAAATAACTACATGAATGAATTTTTTATCACTCATCATTGTTTATTTTATTTTTTTTATTTGACAGATACTTTGCTTTTATTAGCTAATTGTGAAACAATAAATAGATGTATATCAGCACGCAACAATTACAGCTTAAGAAATAATTATTTTTCATGATTTATTTTCATTAAATTTATTTAGTTGTAGAAAATAAATACTTGAAATTTAAATATTTCTTATGAGTCCCAAATATTTCACGTTTTAACTTTAGCTTAAATTGATATTATTTTTGCATCAAATTAATGTATCTAATATTCTTTCTACTTTTGTTTTCAATTATAAACAATGATTTTAAAGCACTAGAAGCTAATGTTCTAATCAAACACAGAGCATGAGTATTTTGAAAGTATTTACTATTTTTTTAGGATAACACTTTTCTATTTTTTCTTTTCATTAATGATCTTATTTTATAAAAACTATCAGATTTTTTTTTTATGTTGGCTATTAATTTTCTAAATGGCAAGAATGATATTAATAATACTGTCGATTATCACTAAAAAACAATGGTACGTACTAATAAAACTTGCATAATACAGTTTTGTTTTCAATACAGTTTTGTTTTTTAGGATAATACAGTTTTGTTTTCAATATCATGAGATATTTATTAGAGTGTTGAGAGCCATGACGATAAGTTTTTTAAATTAAAGAATTAGAATGAAAAATTCCCACATAGCTCACATGCATATACTCGTCATTAAAATCAATGAAGTATTTGTAAAATGTTTTTATATGTTTCAAATGTTAACCCTTTTTGTAATGTCTCTGTACAGTGATATATCATGTGCTATTGTTCGCATGTGGGCTTCCATGTCTCCTAACTTTACTGATGTATAAATGGCAAAGACGACATTTATCCATGTATGAAGACATTGAAAAATTCTTACAAAGTCATGATAATGATCTCATGCCGATAAGGTACACTTACTCAGAGATTAAAAAGATAACCAACGGATTTAAAGACAAGTTAGGTGAAGGAGGCTTTGGCTCAGTGTATAAGGGAAAGCTTCGTAGTGGTCGTTTTGCAGCAGTTAAATTATTGGGCAAGTCAAAAGCCAATGGACAAGATTTCATCAACGAAGTTGCCACAATTGGAAGAATTCACAATGTCAATGTCGTGCAACTTATAGGCTATACTGTCGAGAGATCGAAGCATGCTCTTATATACGAGTTCATGCCTAATGGATCTCTTGAAAAGTATATTTTTTCTAGAGAAGGTAGCGTCCCACTAAGCAATGAAAAAATATATGAGATTTCTCTAGGGGTAGCTCGTGGCATTGAATATCTACATCAAGGCTGTGATATGCAAATTTTGCATTTTGATATCAAGCCGCACAACATTTTGCTTGACGAAAAATTTGTTCCAAAAATATCAGATTTTGGACTAGCAAAATTATACCCAACATCTAATAACACTGTGCCCCTCACTGCTGCTAGAGGAATGATAGGATACATGGCTCCTGAACTATTTTATAAAAATATTGGAGGTGTCTCTTACAAAGCTGATGTCTATAGTTACGGGATGTTATTGATGGAAATGATAGGAAAAAGAAAGAACTTGAATGCATTCGCAAATCATTCAAGCCAAATTTACTTCCCATCATGGGTTTATGACCAAGTTAATGAAGGAAAGGATATAGAAGTACAGGAAGATGCCATGGAACATGAAAAGAAAACAACGAAAAAGATGATTATTGTGGCATTGTGGTGCATATAGTTGAAGCCTGTTGATCGTCCCTCAATGCATAAAGTTGTAGAGATGCTTGAATCGGATGTTGAATCCCTACAAATACCTCCTAAGCCTTTTCTCACCCCACATCAGATGCCAGAAGAAGATGATAGAGCTAATCATGCAAAGTTATCGGATCCACCAAATGATTGTGTTGACTCTTCATATCAGTTTGGTTGTTAATGATGAGATGATGAAGATAATATAGTTTAATGATTATTAATTTTGATAATGTATTAACTATTTAAGCTTTAAGTATCTAAATTTTATTGATCATATCCATGAACTGGATATCTGCTAACAATCTCTGGATAAAAATAATTCAATCAAGTAAGCATATAGATGTTATTGCAAAAGTGTGTTTGGAATGAAAAGACATCAAAATTCTTACTCTTTTCGTGATTTACTTGCTGTCACTTTGAGGCTAGGCACCTGGAGAATTGGATCATTGGATAGACATGACCTTTAGCAAGATAAAGGATGACTAGTAAATGACTCTGTTCTCATACTACATAATTAGAAGGAAATAGAGACGGAGTGAAGGAGGGAAGGAATTAGGATAAAGAGGAAAAGGGCAAAAACAAACAGTAGAGGGAGAAAAGTAAGGGGAAAAAAATGAAAAATTTTGATGTTAAATTCTAAAAATAATATTTTGTTGGTGAATTTATATATATATTAATCTCTAAAAGAAGATTTTGGTACAGTAGGATTTCAACAAACATAGTGTACTTATATAGAAATTTGAAAGTTTAATATAATATTTTTTTAATATATGATAAATTTTATTATTTATAATATATATAGTCTATTTTTACATGAATTTTTTTAAATAAAATATTAAAATTTTAATTTTTTATTATTTTTTCTATGTTAACTCGAGTTGAAACCCGGTCCTTAATCGAATCAACCTCATATCATATTTAATATAATAAAAATTAAGATTTGAAACCATTTTTTAGAATATAAAAATAATCCTACCATTTATTTTATTTTAACATTTAGTTGAAAAGTACTTAACTAAACACTCGCATAAAAAAAAAATACACTTTCAATCATAAAATTAATTAATGATTCTGCATAAGATTATCAACGACTATACATATAAAATCATAAAAAATAACACCATAACATTCAAGAATATATAAAAAATTATTTATGTTTTGAGATCGACGTTCTCCAGTGGATGAGGTGGATAGAAAGAGGCTGAAACAATGCTGGAAAACGAGAAGGCAGTGGCGGCGCGTGAAAGCACGCGCTAGGGGAACTGCCACTATTAAGGTGTGGACCAACACGTCATAAACGCCATTCTATACTTTGTTAATCGATGTTGGTGTTGATGGTCACTGTCTTCTAGAGGAGAGATCAGACACCTGAAAGTTTTGGTCTACACCTCTCTTATTCCTCTGTGTCCAGATCTATACTTTCTCACCACTGCTTAGCTGATGCTGCCACTGATGCTTAATGCTCCTGCATCTGTTCTGCAAGGAACACTGTTGTCATTGGTGCTACTGTGTTGGCCGCTGAGGAAGAGAAGATGTCAGTTTAAAAATGAAGCTGTAATCGAGAAAATGGGGAGAAGATGGCGTTTTGTCACGGCGAAGTGAGGAGATCTCCTAGGTCAAATCGGTGTGTGGGTGTGGAGGAGCTTTGGCCAGAATCAAGGTGAGGCTTACGGTTCGGTTGGAGAGTTGTTTTTTCTTCTTTGGTAGAGAGAGAGAGAGAGTAGTTTTTTATTCTTCTTCTTTTTTTCTTTTTTCTATCTAGTTTTCCTTATAATTTTTTTTTTCAATTTTTTCACTCTTTCGCATTTCTCTTTATATTTTTTTTCTCACAATTATTCTCTCGCACTCTCTCTCTCTCTCTCTATTTTTTTTTTTTAATTTTTCTTTCCAACAGTGACTAGGGTCTTTTTAACACCTTTTGTTTCTCTCGAAAATATCTCTACTATTAATTGTACACTACTTAGAAATATTCTTATTTTTTACCCTTTTTTTTCAGAATATTTTTATTGATTTTTTGATCTTTTAATTTTTATTTTATTATCATTATGCTCACTAAATATTATTTTTCTTTTGTTTATAATTTTTTTTTATGATTCTATTGAATTTTTTACTATTGAAAAATCATTAACACAAATAGAATGGCTGAAAATCATGAAATGATAAAAAAATAGTTGAATTATGTCAAAATTAAATATTTTTGAAAAATTGTGTTTTTATTTATTTTTGGATTTAAAAAAAAATCAAAATCAAGAGTAACAACTTGGATTGTGAGATTAAGAAAGAAGACCAGGGTGGTGTTTCATGTTGGATCTGTAGAGTTCAGTTTAAGATTAGGGGATTGTGTTGTTTGGATGCTGGAATGATAAAAACTTTCAGTGCACTTATGTCACAGTTTTATGTTGCTTATGATCAAGTAGAGAGAAGGATTACGTGGTTTATAAATTAATAAGATAAACGGTTTTTTAAAAAATAATAATAATTCTAGGATTTTTTTATTTTGTTTTTATATCCAGTATTGTTAGGGTTTTCTTACTTTCATATTTATAGAATTATAATGGCTTTTTAGCAAGTAGATTTTGATAAATAAATATTAAATAGCTTAGATGATTTGGTTGTTAATGATGAGATGATTATGAAGATAATATAGCTTAGTGGTTATTAATTTTGATAATGTATTAATTATTATTTAAGCTTTAAGTTTATTGATTTTGTGCATTGACTGGATATCCGTTAACAACCTCTGAATAAAAATAATTCAATCTAACTGGCAAGATCAATAATTGCATATATCACTTTAATTCCCAAATTAAAGTGGAGGTCAAATTGAAGGCCAATTAGACTGGTAAACAGATTATATAAAATTATTCCAAAGGTTTTATCGATCAGGTTTCTGAAAGTCATGCATGAATTAGTAACAAACAATCAGCTTTTATAGCTGGCAGGCACATACTTTTTATTTTTGGTAAGTTTTTATTTAAAAAAATCATGCTTTTAGGAAATATATTTTTGTCTAAAAAAAAGAATTCCATGAATACAAAATTATAATTTTGAATGAAAAGATATATTTTTTTACCTTCAATTAAACCATTAGAATCAAAGTATCATTTTTATTTAAAAATTTAAATTATTGTTAGATGAGTTACAAAGAATAATTTTGTATTATTTTCTAACAATTAGAATTTTTATGAATTTTTATTTTAATTATCTAAAGTTTTAATTTAAAAATTCACATGGTTGATAAAAAAATATTTTTTTACCAAAATAAAAAAGAAGTATGTGAAAAAAATAGATTTTAGCTAAACAAATACATCCGTTGGTCGTTGTGAAAATCTATTTTAATTTCTACATAATTTAACGAAATAAATTTTCAAAATGACACTCAAATCAGCATGCAAGCATGATGGTTTAAATAAAATTTTAATAATAGTTTATTTTATTTTTTACCGTTCACATGTGATTAATGATAGTAGGACATGGAGAATTGACATGTCAAGTTTTCGTCTTCATGGTTGGATTGATTTGAAGACAAATTTTTTTAAAAAAAATGAGGGTAGAATTTGATTTTTAAAATATTTTTTATTTATAAATACTCTTAAAAAAATAATAATTAAAGTTAGATTATTTTTAAAATATATAATTTCATTAATAAGTAATTTCATTAATATAGAAAACAAAAGTTATCTAACGTAGTTAATTTTAAATATTTAAGATCATTTTGACCTTAAATTGATTTTCGAGAACGATCTATGAGCAGATAGATAGGGCTTTTGCAAGCTTTCAATGGATGTTGAGCTTCAGCAGCTACAAGCTCTTCGGTCTCTAAAGAGGTCTTTCAGATCGCTGTCCTATAATGATTGGCCCAAAACCGTTTTGTTTATAGATTGACATGAATCATTAAAGAATATGTGACATGTCGTTTGCTTAGAGGAACCTGGTCTATTCTACTTTTTTTTTTTTTTTGGCAAAGCTTAAGGGTAAGCTGAGACTTTATGATGCAGTGGGCAATTGTTTATGTTTTTTTTATGTTGGCTAATTATAGCTATCTTGGAAGTTCCTAGTATTATTAAAATTCCATTTAAATTCTGTTTTAGTTCTATTAAAATTCCATTTAAATCCCAGTAGTATAGAAGAAATTAAAATCGATGAAGAACGAGCTCAAACATTGAATTCCAATTTGGCATCCTATATATCCTCGAAAATCTATTTGTGTCTGTCATTCCAATTTGCCCATAAAATACCTTAGGATAACATTGGAATGCTCTTCATTTGAACCTGTCTTTAACAAGTAAAGTCCACTTCAAAACAACTGGATCTATAGATTTTGGCATGCTCCAACATAATGCAGAACATTTCATGAAATGTACGTTGTCAAAGCTTCCAGGGTTCATAAATAATAGTGAAGAAATAGATGATTCACATTAGATTTTTTTTTAAAGATTAATTGAGTTTATGAAGGGTTTGATTGCAAGAAAATTGATTTTTAAGTCAATTTTGGCTTTAATTAAAAAGAAATTAAAGTTTGAGGGTTGAATTACAATTTTTTAAGAGTTAATTTGGTCAAATCAGGGGCTTAATTGCATAAATATTGAAGTTTGATGGACAATTGGGGACTTAATTGAAGAAATCCAAAATCAAGGACTAAACTGAAAAGGCGCGTAAATATAGGGGCTAAAATTGACCAAATTAAGGGCCAAATTGAAAAAACTTAAAAGTTTGTTGATCAATTAAGGGCCAAAATGCATATATTCAAAACCAAGGATCAAAGTGAAAAAGGCGGTCAACTTCAGGGTTGACATTTGAATTTAACAAGGATGCAATTAAATCGATTCTTAAAATCAAAATTACAATTGTGGACTTGATTGAATAAATTGAAAACTGAGAACTGATTTGGAAATAGACACTTTTTGGCACCATTTTTATTTAAATGAAACGGCGCGTTTTGTACAAACCCCGTCGTTTCATTCACTGTTCATATAAAAAAAAAAGCCCAAAACAGTGTCGTTTTGGAACAGCATTGTGTATCTTCTTCTTCCGTTGACGCGTAAAGATAGGGAAAGAAGGTTTTTCCTCTTTTCCTTTGCAGCATCTTTCTCTCTCTCCCCCTCTCATTTGTCCAAAAACCCTGACACCACCCACACTCCCTCATGACCAACCACCATGATGAAAGAGGCAGAGGGGCCTTGCGAGCAACTCCAAGGTGACTACACAGAGGCCACCCCACCCACCCTATCCCCGTGCCATGACTGGACAGGGGTAGAGTAGCTCCTTCTCCCCTTACCCCTTATAAACGAGACAATTGGGGAGAGAACAAAAAAGACAAAGGAAAAACAAAGAAAAAAGAGAGGAAATAGGCTAAAACAGAAGAGAAAAGAAAAGAAAGAAAAATAAGGGAGAACATAGGAAGGAAAGGAAAGGGAAAAAACAAAAAAGGAAAAAATAAACAAAAAAGGGAAGGAAAATAGAGAAACAAAGAGGAGTAAGAATAGAAACATAACAAAAAGAAAACACAAAAGAAGAAGAAGAACCACCAGCTCAACAGCTCTCCAATGCACAACCGCCTTGTTTGGAAGAAGAACCTCCAACGCCACCATCAACGCCAACATAAGCCACTGCTAGGTTAGCTTTTGCCCGCCCCTCTCCTCCTCCTTTTTCTTCTTCTCCTTCTTCCCTACCTATATTATTCCTGCAAATGATTAGTGGAGAGTTTCTTCATTGTTTACTAGGATGAACCAGTTCTGCTCCATACCAAAATGGATGGGCTAGGTCCGGCACAGTATAAAAAAACACACATTTATTGGGCCGACATCAACCCAACCCTCTTTTGGGCCGACATCAGCCCAACCCTCTTTTGGGCTGAGGTCGGCCAAGTTCCTTTTGGGCCGAACTCGGCCCAAATAGGGTGTGCTTAGCCAACATGATTAAGTTGGACCCAACCCAAAGTTATTTTATTATAATATAATAATATATAATATATGTTATATGTTAAAAAAAAACAACAAAAATAATTCTGAAAAAATTTCAAAATCCTTTCAAAAAATATGTGGTTATCTCGCGTATTTTTCTACTAATTTATTTTAATATTGATTTGTATTTTTATATTATAAAGATACAAATCCAGTATTAAAATATTCGGTTTTCTCTGAAATGTTGAAAACATTATATAGAAAAAAAAAAACAAAAAAATGTATTGTTTTTATGCTTGTCGTACGTTCCCTGTGCGGCAATTCAACGATTTTTCATCTTTGTTGCTTGATTTGGTTCTTGGGAGTCGCCACTAACTCAACAAGAAAAATCAATGATAATAAAATTTACGCGTTAAAAGTTGAATGCGTTCCAAATACCTTTGAAAATTTAAATTCTTTTGAGATGACGTTGAAAATGCTAAAAACAATACAAATATATCAAAAATATATTTTTTGGGGTTTTCATTGTTTTTTTGCTATTTTTGGTTTTTTTCTCAGAAATTTATCAAAAACATGAGTCAAAAATTGGATAGCAACAATGCATACAGTCAAGTCTCTCAAGCTTATAAGAAATTTTCATATCATATTTTCATACAAAAGAAAATATTTTAAAAAATAATATGTATTAGCATGCATTTTGAGCTTTAATAACTAGTTTATTAAAACTATCAAAACTAGGCCAATATTTCAAAAATATCAAAAAAATTATTTTGTTTTCTTTTCATATATGGGATTACAAACTTATATGGAATCTATATTCTAATATTAAATAAGAGTTAGTTCTTCTTTTTTTGTCAACATTAGAACTGTTATGTTTCACCTGATAAGATAAAGATTTAGTTATCGAAGAGGATTTTTTTTAAAATTTTAAACAGGCCAACAATTAGAAAACACAACAACACCTTAGCATATATTAGACAATTAAACAATGCAACTTACCTTAAATATGACGTATTTTGGGTGCTAATATATTTCATTTACGCAACCAATCCCCCTCTGAGACTAGTTAAGGTTCTTAGTAACCAAAATTTTAGGTGGCAACTCTCATTCGCTCTTTCCACTGATAAAAGACAAGAAATCCTTGTCTTTTCTATTTCCTGATTTCCAGATACCCGAGAGGACGATCGTTGCAAAGCCGCACTTGTGCAACAACTAGTAAGCCTAAGGGATTGACATGGTAGAAAGACTTAGACAGAACATAAAGACCATCATTATTCTGGCTGGAAAGAAGTACTGCTTCGGTGGTGAGATCTTTTACATAAAACACAGATGCATGAAATTTAAAATAAAGATTATTATCACAATAAAATTTTTTAACAAAAAGTAATGGCTTTGTAATATGAGGAACATGAAGAACACTATATAAGGTGAAAGTGCGTTTTGGGGTATGTAACATGGTATGTACAATATTGGATATGAAAATGCCCTCATCATTGTCATACCTGGACATTGCGGCGATCGATTAAAAATTAATCTGGATTAGAAAAAGAAACAAATATCTAGCATCTTATTCTTTTAAGGGAAAAGGTCTTGTTCAAGGAGTCATCACCTAGTATTATGGTCACTAGGAACCCTAACTGGTCAACAGAGATTCTATGGCACGAGACGGGTTACGCAAAAGGAAAGATATTATCACCCCTTAAGTGTCCTACCTGAGACAGACTGCATTGCTGATTTTGTCTAAAATGGTTAAGAATTTGTTCTCCTTTTTTCCCTTTTTTATTCTTCCTTTCATGTTCTTGACTCTGGCGTCAGTGATCAATTCCTATGAATATTTCCAACTCTAGCGTTGGAAAATATCGCACAAATCTAAAAAATATGATACTCCTGACTTTAGCGTTAATGAATATTTTCTCAAAAAATGAATTTGACGAAGAAATTTTCCATGTTATTTTTTTCTTATTTATCCTTTATTATTATTCGCCCCTTTTAGATGAAAATAAAAAAATAGTGCACGACAGATTTGCATTTAACAATGATAGGCAATAAATTGAGCATATAACTTTAAAAAATAAAAACACAAGGAAAAAAAATAAATCAACATGCACAAATTAGTCAACGAGGACCCCTAAATATTTTTGAAATTTTCTGATATCAAAAAGAGGCTTTTTAGTCAAATATCAAATTAGAATAGGCATAAAAATTATGGTTAAAGCATAAGGGTATGTTTTGCCAAACACACCCTTAGTAAACATAATTTAGGCCGGCTGGGCTTAAAGCCCAGACTCGGCCCACTCGTTTTTTTACTTTTTTGGGGCTGGGTTCAGCCCAGCCAATATGGACTGGGTTGGACCCAGCCGGCCCAGCCTGGTAACTGGCCGAAGCCAGTGACCTGGCTGGGCAGCAGGCACGCGTGACTGAGCTCACGCGTGCACTGCACAGTGCGAAGGTAATTAATTACCTTCGCACTGTCTTGCAACATTTACATTTGAAACAGAGGAGAATGGTTTTACCTGGCGAAGATGAAGACGAAGACGAAGGTATCGATCCGAGCGTCGGCCGGAGAATATTCTCCTCTTTCTCTTCCTTTCAGTCTCTTCCCCTCTGTTCTTGTGTTTCTGTTTGTTGGTTTTTTTTTACTTACTCTCTGATCTCCTCTGATTTCCTCTTCTGTTCGTTTTCCCTGCTTTTTTCCCTGTTTTCTGCTTCTTTTCTCCTTGCCTTTTTTCTGGCTACTCACTGGCCATTTATAGAGGCAGAACCAACTGGTTGTTCCCCAGTACGCCTCTTCTTTCCTTGGCAGAGGATAAGTCCAGCGGGGACTTGGATATGGGATTCAATCCTTATCTCCCCCGGTGTTTATCTCCATGTGGGGATACTCTTTAAACCCCGTGTTTTGGGTAGATTGGGACACCAACAGTCCCGCAGCTGCTGGACTGTTAGTGGTGGTTTCTTCCCCTTCTCAAAGACCTGCTAACTGGAGGGAATAATCTGAGAAATGACGATAGAAATCGTGGAGATTGTTCGTTCGATTGTGTTGGCAATTAATGTTCTTCCTCTCCTTTGCAGGGGGTTTCTTTTGTTCTTAGAGGAAGAAGACGATGACCAGAAATGAAAAACGGCGTCGTTTCTGGTATGGGCGGCATTTTTTCAATCTGGTCCTCCACGTTTCAACATGTTTTTAATCAGGCCCCTAAACAGAATTTCGGTGCCTTTTACAAAATGGTCCCTGACCTTATTCACTTGTAATTTTGTCCTTAATTAACTCAGAAATTTAATATTTATTTAATTATATCCCTGATTTCATTAATTAAACTAAATCTAAGGTTAATTAAGTCCTCAAACTTATTTATTCTTTAATCAAATTCCCGATATCATTAATTAAATCCAAACAAAGTTTAATTGAAACCTCATACCTGTTAATTTTTTTAATTTCTTTCAAAATTAACTTTTAAAGTCATAAATCCAACATGATTAACCCCTCAAAACTTACCATTTTGTGTTGTCATGATTCAAACCTTAATTTTTTGTTTTTTCATTTTTTAAAATTTTATGTTGTCAAAAATTAGGTTATGATAATATCACCAACATGCAAATGATCATAATAAAGATAAGGTTCAAGCCCGGTCATAGTCGAAAGATCAAGTGCAATGTGTTAGTGGCTGTTACAGTTGTTAGAACACTAGCCGCCATGAAAACATCCTTTGTTACTACTGAAATTAGGATTGTTGCTGTCGCGGGTGCGCGACGTCGCGACGATCGTCCACCCTCAAATGTGTAATGGGGGGATATATATCTGGTAAATATGGGGAGACAAGGAATTCTTTGTCTCTTAGCAATAAAAATAGTGTGGGAGTCGCCACCTAGTATTTTGGTCACTAGGAACCCTAATCGGTCTCGGTAGATCGGGCGCGGGGACCGGTTGCGTAAAGGGAAGGTATTAGCACCCCAAATACGCCCTACCTAAGGTAAGCCGCATTGTTTATTTGTCCGATAAAATAAGGTCTCGTTGTGTTTCCTAGTTGTTAATCCGTCCCCGGTTCAAGAAAAGTCCTCCTCAATAAGGAGGTCCTTATCTTATCGGGTAAAACCTAACCGTTCTAATGTATGTTGGTCCGTCTATGGTTCAAGAAAAGTCCTCCTCAATAAGGAGGTCCTTATCTTATCGGGTAACACCTAACCGTTCTAATGTCTATGTATGTTGGTCCGTCTATGGTTCAAGAAAAGTCCTCCTCAATAAGGAGGTCCTTATCTTATCGGGTAAAACCTAACCGTTCTAATATCTATGTAAAAAACATATTTTTAATATCAGGAAAACGTTTTATGTATAAATTCATAATCCCAAATACTAAAAGAAAACCGAAAGATTTTTTAGAATTTTTGAAATATTGGCCTAGTTCTCATGGCTTGAATAAACTGGTTATTAAAGCCAAAATGCATGCTAATACATTTATTGTTTTTTTTGAAATTTTCTTTTGTTGTGTGAAAATATGATGTTATGATATTTATATATATATATTTGAGAGACTAGGCCGTGTTTTAAAACAAAATATTTTTTTTAATTATGTATTTTTTTTTGATTTTTTTGACGCAAATCGGGTATTTTAATACTAGGCTTGTATCCCTACGACATAAAAATACAACCAAATATTAACCCACTTTTGATAAAAACATGCAGGAAAAATAAACAATATTTTTAAAGATATTTTAGAAACTTTTTTTTTTATATATATATACATATACATCTATATATAAATAATACAAACAACAATATATATAATATATCATATTAAATGGGTTAAGGGCCGGGTCCGGCCCAACCAACCGAGCCGACTCAACCAAAAGTGTTGGGCCGATCTCGACCCAAAATGGATTGGGCCGATTTCGGCCCAAGTACTACTATTCTCTTCCGGGCCGATCCGGCCCCGTAAGATGTGGCCGGGCCGATCCGCCCGGCCCAAGCCAAAACGGGCGGGGGAATTATTTTCCCCCACCCCCGCATGCGTAACGCTATTCGTTCGCATGCGAGAAGGAAAAGGAAAAAAAATAAACGCGCGAATGAGGGAAGAAGAGTACCTGGCGCGGAGGAGGCGTCGGCTTGCTGAGCTTCTGGCGGTGCTGGTGGTGCTGCGGCGGAGGCCGGTGGCGGTGTCAAGCGGTGCTGTGGTCCCAACGGCAGCTCCAAGCGGTGCTATTACCTCCCACCGGCCGACCTTCTTCCCGGTTCCTTGCTATTTTTTCGTTTTCTACGTTTCCCTCTCGGTTTCTAACTCTCCTTCCTCTCAGTGTTGGGTTTTCAGTGTCTCTCTCCTTTGTTTCGGTTGATTTTCTCTCCTCCTCTCTCTCTTCGGTTTTTTTCCTTCTTCGGGTTCTCCTTCCTCCTCTGTTTTTCGTTTTTCTCTCCCCCCCTTTCTTCAGTGTTCTTGGGTTCTATTTATAGAGCCAAGGGGCGGGGCTTTTATGGTTGCACATGGGGAGCAGGGCCGCGGCGGTTGGTCGGCCATTTGGGTGCAATGCCGAGGTACGGCTTCCCGTTTTTTCCGGTAGGCGCGGGTGGATGGTCGGCCCGTGGGCGTGGCCGGGCGAGGTGCGGCTCTCTGCCTCTTGGCAAGGCATGCGGTCCAGAGAGAGGTAGCACACTTGAAGAAGAAAAAACCAACCATTTTTCTTTCTTCCCCGCTACACGTCCGGGGAGGAAGAAAGAGGAACGTGTCGTTCAAAACGACACCGTTCGATCTTTTTTTTTTTACATGAAACGGCGTCGTTTTAGGCAAAACGCGCCGTTTCATTTAAGTCCCTGAAGATGCCAAAACGCGTCAATTTGCAAGGCGGACCTCAATTATCTTTTTTTCTTCAATTGCATCCCCGCCAATTTCGGTCTCCGCCCCTCTTGTTGGCCGCGCTTTTCACTTTAGTCCTTGGCCTCTCGATTTACGCAATTGAGCCCTTAATTGATCAATAAACTTCCAATTTCTTCAATTAAGCCCCCTGAATCAATTAATTGCAGCCCCTCCATTTACGCGCCTCTTCCAATTTGGTCCTTGGTTTCGGATTTTCTCAATTAAGTCCCCAATTGGCCCTTAAACTTCAATATTTATGCAATTAAGCCCCTGATTTGACCTAATAAATTCCTAAAAAATATATTTTGGCCCCAAACTTAAATTTCTTCTAATTAAAGCCCAAATTGACTTAAAAATCAATTTTCCTTGCAATCAAATCCCCTATAAATTCATTTAAAAATCCAATTAAGTCCATAAACATCCAAATTTGGGCTTTTCTCCTCAAATTTCAAATTTTCCTTCTCAACAAGGCTCTCCTCCTTCACGAATATATTGTCAAAAATCCAATCTTTGTATTTTTAACCTCATTGACCAATTTTCCAACCATTTTCTGAGCGCTTCTGCCTCCTGTTATTTTTTATTAACCTCCTTTGGCTATATACATATTTTTATATATATATATTTTGTGGGGGACCCAAAAATGGGTTACAACATGCCCCCTCTTTATAATGCTTACGGAGCGGGATTTTGCGTAGTAAGTTTTATAAAGATAAACCCAAAATAGAACTCCCGAACCGATCTGGTTGAAGCTTGATTGATCCGAAACTTGTCTTTTACAAAGATCTTCCTCAACTTGGAATCCCATCTCGCGATTCCTTTTAATCAACATGTAATACGGGGTCCCATCTGGCGACCTCCGAATAGTGGAACACGAGATCCCTTCTGGCGATCTCTTTTAATCAACTTGGAATCCCATCTGGCGATTCCTTTTATTCAACATGTAATACGGGGTCCCATCTGGCGACCTCCGAATAGCGAAACACGAGATCCCTTCTAGCGATCTCCTTTAACTTTGGAATCCCATCTGGCGATTCCTTTTTCTCTCTTTTTACCAACACGAGAATACGAGGTCCCATCTGGCGACCTCCAAATAGCGAAATGTGAGATCCCTTCTGGCGATCTCCTTTATTCAACTTGGAATCCCATCTGGCGATTCCTTCTTTTGTTCAACATGTAATACGAGGTCCCATCCGCGACCTCCAAATAGTGAAACACAAGATCCCTTCCGCGATCTCTTTTAATCAACTTGGAATCCCATCCGGCGATTCCTTTTATTCAACATGTAATACGGGGTCCCATCCGCGACCTCCGAATAGTGAAACACGAGATCCCTTCCGGCGATCTCTTTTAATCAACTTGGAATTCCATCCGGCGATTCCTTTTATAACCAACATAAAAAAAACGAGGTCTCATCCCGCGACCTCCAAACAAATAAACACGAGATCCCTTCGGCGATCTCCTTTAACTTGGAATCCCATCTGGCGATTCCTTTTATTCAAACAAAATACGAGGTCCCATCTGGCGACCTCCAAATAGCAAAACTCGAGATCCCTTCTGGCGATCTCTTTCAATCTTGGAATCCCATCTGGCGATTCGTTTTATTCAAACAAAATACGAGGTCCTATCTGGCGACCTCCAAATAGCAAAACTCGAGATCCCTTCTGGCGATCTCTTTCAATCTTGGAATCCCATCTGGCGATTCGTTTTATTCAAAGCTGAACTACGATGTCGTTCTTCCGGATGGCAGGGTTCAAAACTTTTCATTTCCTCTCTTTTTCTTGTTCTTCTTGTTGTTCCAGAATCCACTATGGTTCGAAACCGTAATTCTTTGCTATTACCCACTATGATTCTTTATTCGTCTCCAATCTTGCTGGAATGTATTAAGAACTTCTCCTGTAATGATCCAGAAAGCATGCAATGATTTATGATTAGATGTCATGCATGCATTCGTACCTGGTTTTGAAACATAGGCCCCATCCTCTTCTTCTAGTTCATGGGACTCCCTCTTGACATGAGCTTGCTTTTGACGTCGTATGTTGGATTCATCTCTCGTGTTGTCTCTGACTTTCTTCAAGTAGTCCTTTTCCCAAAATGTATGACTTGTCATTGCCTCTTTGTCATGCTTTTATCAAATGCTTTAGCTTGGTTTTCAAATCTATAGGCTTCCGTACATTTTAAACAAGTAAAACTTTTCATGGAAACCTCTCTTATTGCCCCCGGTGTAGGGGGTGTGATTTTAGTCTAGGCTTTTGTATAGAGAATAAATTCGTTCGACCGATGCTGAACTTTTTTAGGTGCGATAACAACCAGACATGCACTGTTGGGATTAATGCAAAAATGATTGTTGTGAGATCAATGCAAAAGAGAAAGAAGTCAAATGACCAAACTTTGCTTTATTGATTTAGGAGCTTGCATCAAGCATAATATCTTTTTACGTAGTCGAATTCACAGTCGAGCTAGGTCTTCTCCATCCATTCTAGCCAACTTCAACGCTCCTCCTGAGAATGCCTTCTTTACTACGTAAGGACCCTTGTAATTCGGTGCCCATTTGCTTTGATCATCTCCCGGTAGTGACAATATTTTCTTCAATACTAGATCCCCTTCTTGAAACAACCGTGGTCTAACCTTTTTATCATACGCCTTAGCCATTCGTTTCTGGTAAAGTTGGTGATGACATATTGCAGCCATCCTCTTTTCACTGATCAGGTTCAGTTGCTCGTATCTCACTTTAGCCCACTCGGCCTCTTCTAATTCGGAGTCCATCAACACTCTTAACGATGGGATTTCTACTTCCAAAGGCACCACTGCTTCCATACCGTACACCGTGAGAATATGGGGTAGTCCCCGTCGAGGTCCCGACCGTAGTGCGGTATGCATGAAGAGCAAATGACAACATCTCATGCCAATCTCTATATGTGACTACCATTTTCTGAATAATCTTCTTGATGTTCTTATTGGCGGCTTCCACTGCGCCATTCATCTTTGGTCGGTATGGTGAAGAATTTGAATGCCTGGATTTTCCATTTAGTACACATCTTCCGCTATCATTTTGCCATTGAAATTCTGTGCATTATCTCGTCACTATCTTTTCTGAGGACCATAACGACAAATCAAGTCCTTCTCTATAAACCTCTTCACTACGTTCGTGTTACGTGGGCATATGAACTGGCTTCCACCCACTTTGTGAAGTAGTCAATAGCTACAAGGATGAATCTATGACCATTGCTAGCTTTTGGGTTAACAGACCGATCACGTCAATTCCCCACATTGCAAATGGCCAAGGAGATATCGATTAAATAGCGAGTCGGCGGCATATTGACCTTGTCACTCGTAAACTTGACATTTATGACATTTCCGACATAGTCGATACAGCCTTTCTCTAGTGTCATCCAAAAGTAACCACCCTTTGGATTTTCCTCGCTATCATATGCCCGCTAGCATGGGTTGAACAAATCCCCTCATGGACCTCCCGTAATGCCTTTCTAGCATCTCGCCTCATTCAAACACCTTAGCAGGTTCCATCAAATGATCTTTTGTACAAAATCTCTCCATCTAAATAGAAGTCTATAGCCAACCTTCTCAAGGTTTTCTTATCCGTTTTGGAAGCTCCCACCGGATATTCATGATTTTGCACAAGGTTCTTGATATCATAATACCAAGGTCAGCCCGTCTATCTCTCCTTCAACTAAACAACAAAGTGAGCCGGGTCATTTCTAATGTCAATGTGTACCGGTTGTACCTTGCACTTGAGATCAATGGTAGTCATAGCAAGCCTAGCGTGGCCAAAGCATCCGCAAAATGGTTCCCTTCCCTTCCCAGATGGGTGAATCTAATTTCTTCAAATTCCTTTGCTAGTGTGGATAGGTATTCCTGGTACGGCCTCAACCTTTCCTCCTTGGTCTACCATTCCCCTTTTACCCGACGTATAATCAACATTGAATCTCTCGTATACATCTAACTTCTTTATCTTCAACTCTAATGCCGCTTCTAAACCGAGGATACAAGCTTCATACTCACCGTATTGTTGGTGCACTCGAAATGCGCTTTAACCGAAACTGGATACTTGTTTCTTATCGGAGAGATTATTACAAAGACAGCCCGTTACCATATACATTCACTGCACCGTCAAAAAACATCGTCCACCAATCAGCTTCTCTTCTTCTTTCTCTATTGACAATATATCTTCATCGGGAAGTCAAAATCCAAAGGTTCGTAATCTTCAACAAAGATTATCGGCTAGATGGTCCACGATTGCACTTCCTTTCACGGCTTTCCTTGTCATATATACTATGTCATATTCTGCTAACAAAACTTGCCACCTTGCAATTCGACTTGAGAGAAAGGGCTTGTTACAAATATACCTCGAGGATCCACTTTTGAAATTAACCAAGTGGTATAGTATAACATATAATGTCGCAACCTCTTTGCTGCCCACACCAACGCACAACAAAGCCTTTCTATCTCCGTGTATCTAGACTCACATTCAATGAATTTCTTGCTTAAGTAATAAATGGCTCTTTCCTTTCTTCCGGTTTCATCATGCTTGTCCTAATACACATCCCATGGCCGCTTTCAGTTCTTGTGAGATATAATACTAGAGGCTTTCCCGATACCGGAGGAACCAAGAAAGGTGGATTTTGTAAATAATGCTTGATTTTATTGAATGCCTCCTCACACTCCTCATTCCAGGTTCCAGGATTCTTTTTCCTTAGTAGTCGGAATATAGGTTCACACGTCGTTGTTAGCTGAGCTATGAACCGAGCAATGTAGTTTAACCTTCTCAAGAATCCTCTTACTTCTTTCTCCGTCTTAGGGGATGACATGGCTTGGATGGCCCTTACTTTATCCGGATCCACCTCTATACCTCTATCACTTACCACAAATCCTAACAGCTTACCCGATTTAACTCCGAATGAACATTTTGCAGATTGAGCCTTAATTCATATTTCCTTAACCTCTCAAACAACTTCCTCAAAACTTCAACATGATCCTCTCCCCCTTTTAGACTTGGCAATCATGTCGTCCACATACACCTCAATTTCCTTGTGCATCATGTCGTGGAACAAAGTCACCATTGCTCTTTGATAGGTTGCTCCCGCATTCTTCAATCCAAATGGCATGACCTTGTAGCGTAACGTCCCCCAAGGTGTGACAAAAGTTGTTTTCGCCTTATCCTCCGGAGCCATTTTTATCTGGTTGTATCCCGAAAAACCATCCATAAAGGAATATGTGGAACTCCGGCGCCGTTGTCCACTAAAACATCTATGTGTGGTAGAGGAAAATCATCCTTGGGACTAGCTTTATTCAAATTCCGAAAATCCACGCACACTCGATCTTTCCCTCTTTCTTAGGCACCACAACAATGTTAGATACCCATTGTGGATACCTAACTACTTCTAGAAAGCCAAGCATCCCATTGCTTCTCGAGTTCCGTCTTGACCTTCATCCGACATCCGGGTGGGCCCTCCTCAGCTTCGTTTGACCGGTTTACAGCCTTCTTCCAATGGTATCTTGTGTACTACAATATTTGTATCCAAACCGGGCATATCTTCATAAGACCAAGCAAAGACATCTCGCATATTCCTGTAATAGGGCGATCATTTTTGTCCTTAGTCCGAAGTAATTAGGGTACCTATTTTCAACTCCCTCTTGAACCGATCACCGCCTACATCGATGGTTTCAAGTTCCTCCGCGGCAGTTTCCAAGTCTGTCCGCCGTTCTACTAGCCTGGTGAATTCACTGATATTGCTTTCATCCCACTCTTCTTCCATAGCTATCACATGTTCGTTCAAGTTTGGCCATTTATTCTTGATGCTAAATGTATGTGATGTTGTAGGAGATTCGCTTTCAGGATTCCTGAAAGCGGGAAGTGTTTGGTGTAAATGCATAAAAAAGAAGGCAATTTGTGAAAAGTGCATGATCTCATAATTTATTTAAAGAAAAGGTGGGCTCTATGACAAACATAAAATCTAGCCGACATCATGAGCCTTGATTGTCAACTAGAGGAAATAGAAGCAAACATAAGCAATGACAAAAGCATGTTAAGGCAAACAACGTTGGTTTACATTTTGAAAACTACTGGAGCTTCTTGGGTCACCCAGTTCTGAAACTTCTCGTCCTGAGCCAACTTGCACACAAAGGTCTTGGCGGAGACCTCTTCTATGGTGTAGACCGTCAGTTGGGGAGTGCTTCATCTTCCTTTCTTGTTACTTGTCTTCATATCATCTCCTTCCACCTTGTTTCCCCCCAAGGTATTTATGCTCATGTTTGACAGCTCTTGATCAAGGCTTTCGGCTTCTTTATCATGTCGCATTATGTATGCAGCTTTTGGGAATGACACGCCAAGGGGAGGGATTTCTAGCTTTTCTTCTTCAGGCTCTCTTCCTTTAATTCTGGCCATCCTTCTTTCCCTTCTCCGACCAGAGCCCACCTATAATCCTCTTGGTTAGGTTGATATCCTAACCCAAATCTTTGAGCAAAGATTTTTCATCCTTGCCGGATTAACCCCTCCCGGTATCCCGATAATAAGATTATATTGAAATGGGATCCCGCGGTTCAAAAAGCATAGACTTGCCATTCTTAGCTGCTTCGAGATCCTTGGCCTTCTTAGCACCGTGTTCTCCGAAGACCCAGTCGGTGTTCACAATCTCAAAGGCATGGATATTGTTATCCTTGCAATCATCTCGCTTTGATAAAAGGCACAGCCACATTCTTTATCATGGATATTGTCTCCTCGGCCTTGACAGCTACCAACATCCCGTTCATGATATACTTCAGGCATTGGTGTAATGATGAAGCTACTGCTCCCGCTGCATGAATCCAAGGTCTTCCTAACAACATACTATAGGAAGGGTGGATATCCATAACCTAAAGTGTTACTAGGAACATTTGTGGTCCCACATATAGCTCCACTTCTAAAGTCCCAATTATTGGCCTAGGTGAGCCATCATAAGCTCTGGCCATCATGGTGCTTGGCTTTATATGGGATTCATCGATCGGCATTTCTTCCAAAGATGTGTTTTGGCAACACGTTAAGGGCCGAGCCATTATCAATGAGTACTTTTCCTATGAGGCGCCCTTGCACCTAACCGTGATGTATAAGGGCTTGTTATGTCCGGTACCTTCAGCATCAAGCTCATCACCGTGAAGTACAGGGTAATTAATTGCATGGATCCTTCCCACTAGATGCTCCATGGTTTTATGTTCAATGTCTTGGGGTACATATGCCTCATTCAATACCTTTTGCAAGGCGTTTCGATGCGGCTCGTAGCTGAGTATCAAGGACATAAGGGAGATCCTAGCCGAGTCTTCTTCGCTGATCTACTATGCAATATTCGCTATGCTTGATCAACTTCAGAATTCATTCGACTCCTCTTCCGTTACCGGCTTATTAACTTCTAGTGCTTTGTCCAGATCTAACACTTCTTTGCCCTTTGCCTTCCTCAACTCCTCGGGCGTAAAGCAACGACCACTCCTGGTCAAACCACTTATCTCAGTCTGGAACAAAGAAAGGGGAGCTCGAACGTTGGAGGCATAACCATAATTATAAGGCATGGCGTTGTGATTCCCTTTTGTGTAGGACGGTTTAACTAAGATTAGCCTTGGGGTCCATTAGCTGTTTGTTGGATCCCGCATACTCTTGTCATCTCATCTTGACCTTCCATCATACTCACCTCAACCCTGCTCTCCATGGGTTCAATTCTCAATAGCCCTATTTTTAACATTTTTGCGATCATTTCACAAAACTCGATGCAATCTTCAATATGGTGTCCATCTCTTCCATGGAACTCACAATAATCACCTCCCGCCGGATGGCTTCCCACATTTGCCTCTAGAAATCCTGATTGTACTAACATGTCGTACATCTTCTTCATGGACACCTTCAACACCTTGCATTGATTTCCCACTTCGATCATGCCTATTCCATTACTATTTGGGGCATGCTTAGGCAACGGGTTTGAATTAATATTGGGCTTGTCTTCAAAGGATACCCATCCTATCTTAATAAGCTCCAACAATCTTTTCTTGAAAGCGTAACAGGTTTCAATCCCATGCCCGGATTACCCGCATGGTATTCACAAGTCAACTCGGGCTTGTACCAAATTGGGAATGGTGGTTGTAATGGTAGTGTAGGGATAGGAGCGATGTGCCCAATGCTCAATAGTTTGGCGTACATGTCCTTTAAAGGCATGGGTAGTGGCGGTAATTGTTCTGAAGGGTATCTTATATAGGGTCTCTGGTAGTGATTTTGGTTGTTTGACTGGTTATTTGTTCGATTAGGGGAAAAAGGTTGGTTAAAGTTCATGTGTGAGAATTGAGAGGTAGGTACTTGTGGGTTGTGGGAATCTACTTTCTTGCCCTTATACCCGCCTTCCAAGCCGTTAACATCGCCTTCTCTCTCTTTCTTCCAATAAAACCCTTCTTTTCCACCGGCATCGCTATTCGCCCAGCTTTAATCCCTTGTTCTATCCTCTCGCCTATGCGTACCGCATCATAGAAATGTTGAGAGGAGCTACCCATTAGGTGCTCATAATAAGGTGCTTTGAAGGTATTGGCAAACAAACTCACCATCTTCGTTTCTATTAAAGGGGGTTGGACATGCATTGCTTCATCCCTCCATCTTTGCGCATAAGCCCTTACTGACTCTTGGCTCTTTTTCTCCATTGCCATTAGACTTGTTCGATCAGAGCGATTTCCATGTTAAACTTGTACTTGTTTGAGGAAAGCCTCCACCAAGTCTCTCCAGCTCTTGATCCTGATACTGTCTAACCTCATGTACCAGCTTAAAGCGGACCCTGAGAGGCTATCCTGAAAGAAATAGATTAGCAGCTTATCATCGCGGATTACTTCGCCATTTTATTGCGTAGGAACGAAGGTGAGTGTTTGGGCATTCCAAACCAAAGGTACTTAATGAACTCGGTATCCTCGAAATCTTTTGGTACCACGATGTTAGGTACCAGACATACTTCAGCTGCTCGCATAGGGTCAAACCAGTCATTACCCTCAACTGCCCTTAATCTTTCTTCCAAGGCAAACAACTTATCCTGGTCCATCGATTGGGAGACCTATTATCCGGGGTTCCTTCCGCCGTTAAGTCAACGGTGATCGGAGTATGAGTTGGTAGGATAGGAGTAATAGGCACAAACTGTTGTCCATTGGCCGAGTTTGCCCCCTGGTTTTGAGATGCTTGAGGGATGTGAGCAACTGGCGCTCCTTCAAGTTGTTGTGCTGATGTTCCCTCCCCATTCTTAGCTCTTAGAAGCCGCTCAAGTAAGTCGGTTAGCCGAGAAACTTCATTCTTTACGGACTCCAACTCGGCTCCGATAATGTGACTCCAAGTGAGCTCTCTCTTCGTTCTCCATTCTCGCTCTAGACCGGTGTTGTGGATTTTGGATGTGGGACCTATGTTTCACGGTCTGGGATGCATGGAAAAATGTAAATGAATGTATGATAAAGAAACAATGCATGAATGCATATGTAATATGATTTTGTTTTTTTTTTTGTTTTTTTTTGTCAAAAAAACGATCGATGGCCAACATTCCTCGTGTAATGGGCATGGACTCTTTTTGTCGCGTTCCTTATCAGGAGTAGTTCTGCTCAAACTGCTGCTTTGGTAGGCTTATTTTTACAAAAAATGGGTCAAAGCCCCTTTTCATTAATATTGGCTAATACATCTCTTGAAAAGAAGGTACAAAGTAATAAAAAGAAAAATACATCAATCTTCCTCTTCATCCCTATTTCTAGCCACTAACAGGAAAGCGAGGCCTCGATTTTCAATTTTCTCTAAGAAGGCATCCGTCTCAGCCAAGCTTTGTCGATAACGAAAGATGTCCCTTCCTACCCTTCGAGCATTGGCTCTAATAATCCGCACGTGAATGGCGAACTTCATCCATTTGCTCATCTACTTTGGCCATCTTCTCTATAAGCAACATGTTGTTCCGATTCAGGGTATGGTTGTTGGTGTCGATCTGTTCTTTATGTTTTTCTGAAACTTCCAACTTGTTGGTCAACTGTTTCACCTTTTCTCGTTCTTTGTCAAACTTCGCCTTCAGCGTTCTAATTTCAATTTTCCTAGCTGCTAAATCTGCCTTCAAAACCTCCTCTTTATTCCCCTTTCTTTCGAATTCTTGCAATTCAGCTAGGCGACTTTCTCTCATTATATATTTCTTATTTAACTCATCATACTTCTCAATTCGGTCCAACAACTCTACTTGAACATGCAAGAATTTGTCCTCGATATTCTCTTGATAGCCGTTGAAGTCGGCTTTCAACGCTTCCAATTCGTAGCCGCTTTGCATCCAATCCAAAATCAGTCTTCCTCTTTCTTTCTCGACTCTTCTATTACGGCCTTTCCTTTGCTCAATTGCAGCTCCAACACCCCTATTTTCGCATCTCTCGGATTCGAACTGTTCGTTTAGAAACACTCGCTTTTATCTCCTTCCATCATCATCCTTTCTAACGCCGCTTTATCTCCCTTACTCTTTCCCAGTTCTATTCGGAGCCTTTCTAATTGCTCCATAAGGTCTTCCTCATTCTCGACCTTTTTTCTTTTCAATGACCCTTCTTCAATTCGTGAAGGCCCATCTTCGGGACATGGCTTTTTCTGAGCGGCAATCGGGGTCGAATTCCTCCACTTTTCATAGCCTTCACTTGAGCTAGGGCCTCTCAAACCTTCCGACTCCTTTTGAATTACAACCAAATGGCCCCAATCTTGTTTGATGGTTTCAAGAACTTCTCTCACGGATTGATCCTTGAAAAACCCGAAAAATTCAAAGCAAGTCCCACGCTTCTTGGGATGTGTTGTATGCCACCTAATTGTCTTATCACCAGAGCCAGAGCATAGCCGACATAACCTTGTGATCCTAATTAAAGGTACCCAAGATTTTTGTCCACAACTTACTATGACATCAACCGATTTAACCCAAGGGGCCCTCCAACTAAAGCCGCTACTAGGTAACTCTTGCAGTTTTTTCATCCAACCCTGATCACCCAGGTTTCCCCATTCTTCTTCCTCCACTATCTTCAAGGGTTTTTGGTTAAACCACCAAAAATTATTAAAGATCGGCTTCTTGGTTTCAACATGGCTTACCATCCAGGATGTATAATAACCGAGTACAACATCTTACCGCGCCTTTCCCCGTCTTTCTAAAATGGTTGAGGGTCGCAAGGTCTCGACTAATATGGCGCTTGTAGGGTTGACATGAGTATTTTCATATTCCACGAATGCAAAGCAAAGCCTTCTAGACTTATAACCCCTTTTAAGCTTGGAAATAACACGAGACCATAGATCCCCGTGAGCGATTAACCCGTCTCTTTCTAGCATTGAGACGTATTGCTCTTTTTTCCTTTCTAATTCAACTTCCGGAAATTTCCACTTTAAACCGCCATTCTTTTCTAAAAATCTGCTCAGATGTGGAATCTTCAATAATTTTGACAACTCAGGAATCACCTTGTCATTTCTCAAAGGAAAATAAACCCGGTGTAGGTGTTTGGGAAACTCCATCAACATTCCATACTCCTCTATAGTGGGACACAAATCCACATTTCCAAAGGAAAAGCATCTGTAATCGGGATCCCAAAAGTTAATCAAGGCTTTGATTGCTGGGTTCAATACTTCTATCTTTGCAATTTCCAACAATCGCCCATACTTCCCAAAAAACGCCGCCTCATCAATGTTCTGACTATGGCCCAATATTTTCTTCATCTCATGTGCTACGCAATTCGAGTCTTTAACTACTAGAAGCTTCCTTGCATCATACCTTGAGCAGTCTTCCTCTGACAGTTGTGACAATTCAGAATTCTGCCCATACTCCACAGTAGTAAACTTGGTAATGATGGTCATCTTATCGTTTCAAAAGACCTGAAAACCAAATGCTTTATGGTTTAGGTTGTTTTATGTAAAATGTACTTTGTGGAGCATACACCCTATAGCCGGTTCTAAATATTTTGTGCTTGACGAGGATAGGTTGGCTATTCAGTCTCTAAAAAGGGTCTCTTGTTGTCCCAGTGATTGCCTTCGTGGGGGCAATATGGGGGCTTGTAGGCAATGAGATGGCACATGTACCAACTATTGCCGCCTAAGCACTCACGAAGAGTTGGAGTTTACACAAACTTAAACCTTGACTAAAAGTCGTAAGGTAAGCCGCTAGTCCCCCACTTAACTTAAAGTTTGTGTGTGCTCTCAATAATCAACATATGTGATGCATGTGACGCTCTATAAGATGCATGAGACAGTTCTATACAAATGCATGAACAATATGTAAAAATATTTAAGCATATCAGCAGATAAAGCATATAAGCAGATAACAAAAGGAAAGACATATTAACAATAAACACACGAAAACAAGCAAATCAGACAAAAACAAAGCTTAGTCCACAAGGTCCCCAAATGAGTCGCCATTCTGTCGCGGGTGCGCGACGTCGCGGCGATCGTCCACCCTCAAATGTGTAATGGGGGGATATATATCTGGTAAATATGGGGAGACAAGGAATTCTTTGTCTCTTAGCAATAAAAATGGTGTGGGAGTCGCCACCTAGTATTTTGGTCACTAGGAACCCTAACCGGTCTCGTAGATCGGCGCGGACCGGTTGCGTAAAGGGAAGGTATTAGCACCCCAAATACGCCCTACCTAAGATAAGCCGCATTGTTTATTTGTCCGATAAAATAAGGTCTCGTTGTGTTTCCTAGTTGTTAATCCGTCCCCTGGTTCAAGAAAAGTCCTCCTCAATAAGGAGGTCCTTATCTTATCGGGTAAAACCTAACCGTTCTAATGTATGTTGGTCCGTCTATGGTTCAAGAAAAGTCCTCCTCAATAAGGAGGTCCTTATCTTATCGGGTAACACCTAACCGTTCTAATGTCTATGTATGTTGGTCCGTCTATGGTTCAAGAAAAGTCCTCCTCAATAAGGAGGTCCTTATCTTATCGGGTAAAACCTAACCGTTCTAATATCTATGTAAAAAACATATTTTTAATATCAGGAAAACATTTTATGTATAAATTCATAATCCCAAATACTAAAAGAAAACCGAAAGATTTTTTAGAATTTTTGAAATATTGGCCTAGTTCTCATGGCTTGAATAAACTGGTTATTAAAGCCAAAATGCATGCTAATACATATATTGTTTTTTTTGAAATTTTCTTTTGTTGTGTGAAAATATGATGTTATGATATTTATATATATATATTTGAGAGACTAGGCCGTGTTTTAAAACAAAACATTTTTTTTAATTATGTATTTTTTTTTTGACTTTTTTGACGCAAATCGGGTATTTTAATACTAGGCTTGTATCCCTACGACATAAAAATACAACCAAATATTAACCCACTTTTGATAAAAACATGCAGGAAAAATAAACAATATTTTTAAAGATATTTTAGAAACTTTTTTTTTTTATATATATATACATATACATCTATATATAAATAATACAAACAACAATATATATAATATATCATATTAAATGGGTCAATGGGTCCGGCCCAACCAACCGAGCCGGACTCAACCAAAGTGTTGGGCCGATCTCGGCCCAAAATGGATTGGGCCGATTTCGGCCCAAGTACTACTATTCTCTTCCGGGCCGATCCGGCCCGGAAGACGGGGATGGGCCAGATCCGCCCGGCCCAAGCCAAAACGGGCGGGGGGAATTATTTTCCCCCCACCCCTGCATGCAGAACGCTATTCGTTATGCATGCAGAGAAGGAAAAGGAAAAAAATAAACGCGCGAATGAGGGAAGAAGAGTTACCTGGCGCGGAGGAGGCGTCGGCTTGCTGAGCTTCTGGCGGTGCTGGTGGTGCTGCGGCGGAGGCCGGTGGCGGTGTCAAGCGGTGCTGTGGTCCCAACGGGTGGCTCCAAGCGGTGCTATTACCTCCCACTGCAGCCGACCTTCTTCCTGGCTCCTTGCTATTTTTTCGTTTTCTACGTTTCCCTCTCGGTTTCTAACTCTCCTTCCTCTCGGTGTTGGGTTTTCGGTCTCTCTCCTTTGTTTCGGTTGATTTTCTCTCCTCCTCTCTCTCTTCGGTTTTTTTCCTTCTTCGGGTTCTCCTTCCTCCTCTGTTTTTCGTTTTTTCTCCCCCCCCTTTCTTCAGTGTTCTTGGGTTCTATTTATAGAGCCAAGGGGCGGGGCTTTTTATGGTTGCACATGGGGAGCAGGGGCCTGCGCGCGGTTGGTCGGCCATTTGGGTGCAAATGCCGAGGTACGGCTTCCCCGTTTTCCGGTAGGCGCGCGGCGGATGGTCGGCCCGTGGGCGTGGTCAGCGAGGTGCGGCTCTCTCGGTCTTGGCAAGGCATGCGGTCCAGAGAGAGGTAGCACACTTGAAGAAGAAAAAACCAACCATTTTTCTTTCTTCCCCTGCTGCACGTCCAGGGGAGGAAGAAAGAGGAACAGTGTCGTTCAAAACGACACCGTTCCGATCTTTTTTTTTTACATGAAACGGCGTCGCTTTAGGCAAAACGCGCCGTTTCATTTAAGTCCCGGAAGATGCCAAAACGCGTCAATTTGCAAGGCAGCCCTCAATTATCTTTTTTTCTTCAATTGCATCCCTGCCAATTTCGGTCTCCGCCCCTCTTGTTGGCCGCGCTTTTCACTTTAGTCCTTGGCCTCTCGATTTACGCAATTGAGCCCTTAATTGATCAATAAACTTCCAATTTCTTCAATTAAGCCCCCCGAATCAATTAATTGCAGCCCCTCCATTTACGCGCCTCTTCCAATTTGGTCCTTGGTTTCGGATTTTCTCAATTAAGTCCCCAATTGGCCCTTAAACTTCAATATTTATGCAATTAAGCCCCCGATTTGACCTAATAAATTCCTAAAAAATATATTTTGGCCCCGTAACTTAAATTTCTTCTAATTAAAGCCCAAATTGACTTAAAAATCAATTTTCCTTGCAATCAAATCCCCTATAAATTCATTTAAAAATCCAATTAAGTCCATAAACATCCAAATTTGGGCTTTTCTCCTCAAATTTCAAATTTTCCTTCTCAACAAGGCTCTCCTCCTTCAAGAATATATTGTCAAAAATCCAATCTTTGTATTTTTAACCTCATTGACCAATTTTCCAACCATTTTCTCGAGCGCTTCGCTCCCGTTATTTTTTATTAACCTCCTTTGGCTATATACATATTTTTATATATATATATTTTGTGGGGGACCCAAAAATGGGTTACAACAGTTGCTATAAGTGGCAGAGGACTAATGCTGGGATACATTTGCCGAGGGTGGCAGAGGTGATGTGGGCAGCAGAGGAGGATTGACAACCATTGATTGAAGAAAGGTATTGTAAAGAAACTTATGCGTAAGGAGATGGCTATGAACGTCTGCATATGAAAGAGGTTTTGCCTTGGTTGGAAGGCTGGTTACCAAGTCTTTAAACTCACCATGAAGAACACGAAACACATATAGATTGAAAAGGCTAACTAATAGATTAAGCCTCTTATTTCTCTTCAACTAGTTAGAATTTGTGATATAAAAGGAAACTAATTTCCTTTCCTTTGAAGGATAAAGCTAGTCAGACCATTAAAACCCTTTTAGGCAACAGTTAACACATGTTTTTTGATACCCAAAACACACAATAAGAGATAGGAGGCGATATCTAGGAGCACGAGCAATTAGAACTAAAAGAAAGAAGCTACGAACAACAATCACTTCAAAAAAATCAAATTCTCTTATTTTCACATACTCGTAAGTGATGTTCATTGTATTAGGTTTGTCTCCTTTTAATTTAGCTATAGTGGTTCTTTATTCTAGTATTTGTTGACTATTTTATCTAAACTTAATGCTTGTGTGTGCTTAATCACCGTTTACATGATTTGGGATTCAATTTGAGACCGATAAATGATATTTATTTTAGCTATTGTTTGAAATATATAAGGAATCAATAGGATTGAGATATCTATAAAACTTGTGTATTTCTTAAAGATTTTATCGTTTCTAATGAATTTTGACAAGTTTAGAATTTTCACAAAGATGTACTAAATTTTCTTATTAAAATAATTCATTGATACTTGAGTGAGATTAGTGACTTACTTAGTAAAACCTAATTATTAATAAAAAAAATCAATATGATCAATTCAATTGAAAAATTCGTATAGTATTAGTTATAGCAAAGTCATAAATCATAAGATTCGTTAAATTTATTTTCAACGTCATTTAATTATTTGTCTGTTTGTTATAATTTTTTTTTGTTTCACAAACTTTAATAATTGAATCAGAGGTTTAATAATTTTGGTATTATTGATATTTTTCGTGAATCCTCATAGAATTTGTCAGGATATCTTACTCATTCACTTAATTACTTTTTACGAATTATGCACTTGAGATTTTGTGATTTTGAACATCAATAACCCCTCTAAATTATCTTCTACTCGTTGCAAGATGGGACCGGACATGAAAGATCGCTTGAAAGGCACCACATTTTTCCCCCACTTTTTTCTCTTACCCACTTGGAAACTTCAAGGAAGACTATTTTCGCTTGTATATTTTTTTGTTCTTTCCATTTTTGCTTCTCTTGTGTGGGCTCGTTGGTCCAAGATGTAGACGAGCTTGACTTTGTATGTGGCGGCCATTCAGAAGTCTTCCCCTTGTTTGGTGGGAACTCTACATGCAATTTCCTAATTAATTCTTAATCAATGAAAGTGGCCATTCAATAATTCAAAGACTTTAATTTGTGACCATTGATTGATTTCCTTTCGTATTGATCCAAGATGGCATTCGTAGTCAGTGGATGAGTATTATTCCCAAGATCTTACAAACCTAAAGCGATTATTTGATTTCTCTGAAAGTTTTCTCCTTCAATGTTCAGTAAAATATCAACGCACCTCTTTGGTGCGTATGCAGCCCTTCTTTTGCTTGTGATCCTATCCACTCACCATAGTTGCAGTGCTAGAAAGACCAACAATTACTGCGCTCCTTCTTCTTGTGGCAATTTCCATAATATTAGCTACCCTTTTCGATTAAGTACCGATCCCGAAAGCTGTGGCAACAAAAACTATGAACTTGCTTGTGAAAACAACGAGCGCCTAACTTTACACTTGAACATGGTAAAATATTATGTTCAGGCAATCAATTACAGTGACTTATCAATTCGACTTGTGGATGCTGCTGTTCAGAAAGATGATTGCTTCTCCCTCCCTCATCCACTTAGTTTTCGCCGGTTAGATTACTCAGTCAAAAGCTCTTTTACGTTAGTTTTCATAAGTTGTGAAAATCCATTACTGAATCCTCCAGCTTATATAGTGGACACTTCTTCTTGCAAAAATGACAGTAGCACTGCATATAATTCTACTTCGTCTAGCAGTGTTTCTTCTCCCAGCTTCTTTAATATGGAAGGTTATTCCTATGTCATGGTTGGTGGTGTTAAAATGGCCGACATACCAGACTTGTGCCGTATAAATTTGATTTGTTATGTGCCTGGATTTCTTCTGCCAGAAAACAAGACCAATATGTCGTATATAGATGTTCATGATATCTTGGTATATGGGTTCGAGCTTTCATGGTTTTCGCCCTGTTGTGGTTCTGTCAGAGAGAACCGCTGCGGGTACCTTGATAAAACAGCCATGGCCTCCTACTGTGGTAAGCATGCCTATGATTATCCATACCGTATTTGCTTTATTTTAGAATGATAAAAGCTAAATATCGTTGATCTTTGTAATGCTAAAATAAGATTTGAACACTGATACGACCTTTTCTTTTCCTTGAAATATTGCAGTTGGAATCGTGATAGACTGTTATTTAAAAGGTGATGACTATTGGAATCTTATTTGCTGTTGCTCGATTTTACAAAAAGTTGCATATGCCTTGGGCTCGATCATATATATTAAGGTTTTCTTCTGTTTTTCATTCATCGAACCCTTGACGCTGACAATGACTCAATATCTTTTTGGTGATTTCAGGTATCGACTGGGTAATAAATCGAATTATGGGTGAGTTGATTTATTTTGTCTAATTATAGCACTATCAAGAAAGAGCACTAATATTTTACAAGTACAAGAACCTAAAAATAACTTATAAATCCCAAATATATGTTCTTTTATCCTTTAGTTTTTTTAGTTTGATATATCAAGAAAGAGTACTGATAATTAATCCTGGGAAAACTGATATGATTTTTTCGTTTCCATGAGCTGTAGCAAAATGGTTGAAAGGCACATGGTTGAATGCCAGGTATTTGAAAGGTGAGGACCATTGCTTGTCTTGTTTGTTTTCTTGAAATACATGGATTGGACTTGTTGCATTTACCCTAATCATTTTCTTCGCAAAGAAGGTGTTCTTTTGTTATTTATTCATCAGGATTTTACACTCTCATGCTAACTCTTTATTGTCTGATATAAATATAGGTGTCATGTCGATAATAAATCGAAGCATAGGTGAGTTAATTTATTTCTTCTAAAAATAACTTAATATATTCTTTTTATTCGTTAATCTTTTGAATTTATATGAATATCATGTTGTTAATTTATGTAAAGTAATAATAAGATTCTAAGCACTATAGAAGTACTAGAATAACCGAATTGGACCGAAATCCGGTTAGTTAGATTTTGATTTTTATTCTAAAATAAACTCATATGATGAGCGATCTGATTTTTGGGTTTGTTTTCAATCAAACAATTTCTTTGAATTCATTATTGTGCTCTAAACCATGTTGAGATTTGATATTTCTATTTTCAATATAAAAAAACCTAAATTCTTTATTTAGTTTGGTGATTAAAGTAATAATTTAATTTAATTTAAAAACTTAAATTATTAATTAAAGTTGAAGTATGTCTAATGATATTTTTATATTATTTTTTTAATATGTCTGCTCAAGTAAAATTAATCCTCTTGAAACTCTTATACAATTGTTAGATAAAACTCTTTGTTGTTTATTTTTAAAGGTTTTACGTTCTGACACTACCTCTCCTTGTTTTTTTTTTTTTTTTTTTGGTGAATATAGATCACAACTCGATGTCTTATCGAAACCCAGGTGAGTTAACTTGTTAATTTCTTCGTATTATAGTACTAATTATTTCCGTTGTGGGTCATTGACCATTCTCATAAATTTGTTCATCGTATTAATTTCTTCTTGTTTTTCTTGTAGGAACGACCATCGCTTCAAATTTACTAATCATTCTCGTAAATTTGTTCTTGACGCTGCTACTTGTGTTACTTGTCCTCATCGGTAAGTATTTTACTTTGCTTTTTTAGACTAATTGTGAGACATTCAATTCATGTACATCAGACATAAAACAAATTCATCTTAAAGCATAAGCTCTATACATGATTGAGGAAAAATTAAGTGCAAGAAATGATCTCCAAGTTTTGGCTCATAATTAACAGTTAATTTTTAAGAGTTAGAATATTCATATAAATGGTTTTTAGTGATGTAAACAAGTATTAAGCTAATGTTTAAACTAAAAATCATTGGCAAAACTAAAGCATGCATGCTCACACACAAATATTCACACGTAGCATAAAATAAAAGAAATATTTATATGAATATTTTATTTTAATTTTAAGCTAAGAATTTGATGTTCCAAAAACAATATGCTTTCATAGATACACTATTAAATTGGAAGGACTCAATGGAGATACATAATAATGAAAGTCACTTTTCTATTCATAAAAAAATATATTGATATGAAAGTCTAATAACACTATATTTTATCAACATTGATTGTTTTTGTGATGTCTTTACACAGCGGCATTGCATGCGCTATTATTCCTTTGTGGTTTTCCATGTCTCGTAATCTTGCTTATCTACAAGTGGCAAAGAAGGCATTTATCCATGTATAACAATATTGAGAAATTCTTGCAAAGTCATGATAATGATCTCATGCCGATAAGGTATAATTATTCGTAGATTAAGAAGATAACAAACGGATTTAAAGACAAATTAGGACAAGGAGGTTTTGGCACCGTTTATAAAGGAAAGCTTCGAAGTGGTCGTTTTGTAGCAGTAAAAATATTGGGCAAGTCAAAAGCCAATGGGCAAGATTTTATCAACGAAGTTGCCACTATTGGGAGAATTTACCATGTCAATGTCATGCGAATCATAGGCTTCGCCTTGAGGGATCAAAGCGTGCTCTTATATTAGAATTCATGCCTAATGGGTCTCTTGAAAAGTACCTTTTTTCTAAACAAGGTAGCATGCTACTAAGCAATAATAAAATGTATGAGATTTCTCTTGGGGTGGCTCGTGGAATTGAATATCTACATCAAGGTTGTGATATGCAAATTTTACATTTTGATATCAAACCTCACAATATTCTCGCTGGATGAAAAATTTATTCCAAAAATCTCGATTTTGGACTAGCCAAATTATACCCATCGGTAATAATAATGTGTCTCTCACAACCGCCAGAGGAACAATTGGATACATGGCTCTCGAATTATTGTATAAAAATATTGGAGGTGTTTCTTACAAAGCTGATGTCTATAGTTTTGGGATGTTATTAATGGATATGATAGGAAGAAGAAAGAACTTGAATGTATTGGTCAATCATTCAAGCCGGATTTACTTTCCTGCGTGGGTTTATGACAAAATTAGTGAAGGAAAGGACATAGAAATACAAGAAGATGCCACAGAATATGAAAAGAAAATAATAAAGAAGGTGATGATTGTGGCGTTGTGGTGCATACAATTGAAGCCCGATGATCGTCCCTCAATGCATAAAGTTGTTGAGATGCTTGAATCAGATGTTGATTTCCTCCGGATACCTCCTAAACCTTTTTTAGGCCCACATCAGATCCTAGAAGATGATGATAGAGCTAACCCTACAAGGTTATCAAATCCACTAAATGATTGTATTGACTCTTCATATAAGTTTGGTCGTTAATGATAAGAGTATAGTTGAGTACATGTTTATTAATTTTCATAATGGATTAGCCATCTACAATATTAAACTTTATTGATTGTATCAAATAATTAATAATTGGATGTTGGATAAATATCATCCAATCAAGCATTTTTATTAAAAGTGCATTTGAATATGTATCAGATTTTTATACCTTTTTTTCAAGTGGTTTTTTTATGATTCTAATACCTGTACATATTCGACAAGATAAGGGCTTTATTCGGCTTTCGGAACATTAATAAAGCAATGTCAAACTTCTGTGCATGATCTCCTTCGCATAACGAACACAAACCAGAATTTGCAGAAAATCTTTATCCATAACTTATTAGGTTGATTTCTACAACATATTTTACAACAACTGAACATGCAAATTGAACCTTTTACTCTGCGAAACTGTTGGACTCTTCGATATTCTTCGCATATAAGTTTTGCTGCAAACTCTTCGATATTCTTGTCAGAGCTTCCACCTTCATCTAATGTCACTTTGGCCAGTTCCTTCCACTTATATGAATTCCTTCTAATCTCACTCCTACTCTCTCCTTCCATGAATTCCCTTAATTATGCAAAACATCGGTGATATACTCAGCATTTGTTGATTGATCAGTCCACTGTGTTATTGCCGCCATGCATTGACACTCGCCTCAAGTGTTGAATTACATCCGCAACGAGTAAAGAAGCACCCAACATATTTGTGCTCCAGAACTAATTTGGCTTTTTCATTATTTAAAAAAATTATTTTGAGGCTTTTATATATCATTCTTTTATTATTAAATAGTTATATTCAATGTTATATATATATAAAAAAACTTTTAAAAAATTAAAACATTTATAAATTGTTTTTTATTATATAGTCAATTAAATACTGAAAATTATTTTTCAATTTATTCTCCATATTAAATATTAAAAAAAAATTACTTTTAAAAAATTTATTTTTTATAAAAATCATATTCTAAAAAAAAATTTCTATTAAAAAAAATCAAACAACGTTATCGAGTTTTTAAGAATTTTACTAACCCAAACCGTTGACTTTTCTTGAAAGATTTGTTAGACTCTTATGCATGAACTGCATGATGCATGAAGGTAAGAAAACGTTACCAATCTAAGCTGGTAGAGTCAACCTTTTTTTCCTCTTCATATTCTCTTAACATAAGATTATTTTTTGGTCTATTAAAAAAATCCATGAATAAAGAATGATAGTTTTAATTGAAAAGATACATTTTTTCAACTTTTATTTAAATCATTGAGTTTTTATGAATGTTTATTTTAATAATTTTAAGTTTTGATTCAAAAATTTATATTACTAATAAAAAAAATCATGTTTTTTTTTCAAATGAAAAAAGAAATAGAAGAATTAAAAAAGAAAAATTATATTTTTTTCTCAATAATTTAGATCGGTGGATGTCTTGTAAAACTCTATTTTAATTATTATATAATCTAATAAAAATAGACTTTGAAAATAACATTGGGACAACATGCCGGCATAAAAGCTAATTTAAATTATTAAATAAGATTTTAATAATAGTTTTATATTATTTTTTACCATTCTCATGACATTTTTCCTCCATCCCGTAAAAGTTTTACCATTCAGATTAACGATAGTTGAACATGACAGGTACCCATCAGAATTGACTTGCGGACGCCGCCAATCTTGACACGTCATGTGTTTTTTTTATCATTTAAATTGTTGGATTGACTTCAAGATAGATTAAAGATATGAAATCAACTTACGTGTCCAAGAAAAGTGAACAAGTTGGTCCAAATTCTAATGCTAATAGTACTAATACTCAATTACTTAGTTAACGATATTAAATATTTAAAAATTAAACTAATTTTAATTATTTATTTTAAGGCTCTATTGTTTCTGTAGTGTGGTATGATGTGTTATGTGTTTTGTGTTTTGTTATTTGAAAGTGTTCAGTTAATCATTAGCCAACATACATTTTAATTTTATATAAGTTTCTTAAAAACTCTTTCTTGAATTATTGGCTAAAAAAACTACAATTTGTAACTTTTTCAAAATCTATTTTTTAAACCGTAATTACTAAAGTTATCATAATACCAAATATATATTGAGTGTATTAGCTTCCAACTTATATAGATATTAGCTAGATCATTGGCTCGTTGTACGTTGTGGGTCGAATTAATTTAAAAAAAAAACTTTAAAAAAAATATCTAGGTGTTACTAACATACTTTCTAGTTGAAAAGAATTAATCAAGAATTCAGAATCTGATTCATATTGAATGATATATTTTTTCAAATTTTTAAGACGGTGACATATTAAATAATGTCTTTTTATTAAATAATGAGACAATTATATATTGAATTGACCCAGTTTAACATGTCGAACATGCAATCCTGGTCATGAGATCATGATAACTATATAAAAAACAAATTATAAAACTCAACTCCTAAGCAATCCAATATTGAAGGACAAAATTCAAAAATAAAATATTTAATTTAAAAGGACAAAAAATATGTAAATCAACACGGGTTAACCTGTCAAACTCATGATTTGGTTCATGCACCCAACTTAGTTTAATAACTTTTTAATCTTTGAAACTATTTTTTATTTAATTAAGCAAAAACTAAATACTAAGAAATTCAAGACCGCGATAATTCTACATAAAGCAAACAAAAATAGATTATGAAAACCAATTCAACATCAATAAAATGTTAAAGGGTAAAATTAAAAAAAAAAACCCAACATTGAAGAAAGAAATTGAAAATGATCCATAACAAAATCAAATAACTAAAAAAGAAAAAGCTCAAGCAAGCAGACATGTGTGGCCAAGCGCACCTAAGTCTTAAAAAAAAGCTTGGGATAGTGGACATTTTATTTATTTTTTTAATCAAACTAGATGGATAATGCATTCTACGTCTAGTCTTACTTAAAGAACAAAACACGTAGAAGACATGTCGTCTACAACCTAGAATTTAGCCACCATAGTGGCTGGAAAATCAAGAAATGTGTTCTTTTGATATAAAAATCTATTTTCAACCTATTTTCCTCTAAAAACACATAAGAAACACGTTTATGAACTCAAAAACCTCATCTACCAGCCTAAAAAAAACCCAAAACGATCAAAAAACACACAATCTAGCTGGTTAAAAAACATATATTTTTCCAAGCAATATGAAAGCCTAAAAACATCTTAATGACATTCATCTCATCAAGACAAGTACTTTGATACTAAATTTGACTTTTTTTGTAAATCATACCAACCAATATTTTTATCTCCTTCACTGTTTTCTAGTAAATTTCTCTTCCATCTTTCAAATTCAAGAACTAAAATATAAAAAAATAAAGTTTTGAACTAAACTATGTAATTGGAAAACTAAAAGGACTAAAAAGGATATTCAGAAAAGTCCTAAGGAAAAATTAAGCAAAAAGGCAATGACAACATTTTCTTTCTTCTTCTTTTTTTCTTCTTTTTCTGTAAAAAATGCTCTTGTTTTTTCTTTTTTTCAATTATGGTCCTCTCATTGTCAATCTTTTTTCAAACAATAAAATCACAATTGTTTTTTAGAAAATCAAGCAATAACTCAATGTTAATATCTTTTTTTTGAAATCAAGATTGCTACATAAAATATAGATTAAAACAAATTATTAATTCCAAATTCTAATTAACACAATATTAAAAGATAAAATAAAAAAAAATTGATGAGCGAAGGAAAAAAACAAAAACAAAACAAAGGTAACAAAAAAAAAAACCATATTTGACATGATATTTTATTAAAACAAAAAAGAGTTGTCATTTCTCCTATATTTAAATTTTAGTCCCCTCAATTTTTATTTTTTTCAAACAATAAAATTAAATTCTCTTATGTAAAATCAAATAGCAATCTAACCAACCCGAATGCAGGATTTTTTATAAGAGTACTTTGAAAGACAAAAAAACATTAAAACAAATCATCAACCTAAAATCTTAATCAATATAATTTTAAAGAATAAAATTAAAAAAAATTAATGATAAAAAATATAACCGAAACCAAAAAAGGAAAAACAATGTTCCAATCTATAATCTGAGGGAACCATTAGGCTTATGATAATTTAATAGTTATATGCATGGTACTTAACCTGACTTTTTCACGCCACATGCATGATTCTCCACGTGTTTAACGAGAACGGGCCCAGGATTTAGACTTCGTAAGGGAAGCCATGAAGAGGCCTTCCCTTTCGTTGGCAGGAACTCATCATGCAATTTCCTATTTCTTAATCAGTGAGACTTTGACCGTGCAATAATTCGAAGATTGTAGATGACGCGGAATTTTAAGAAAGTTTTCAACTTCATCTCACAAGAATATTGCCTTAAGAAATCAAATTTATAAGTAAATTATAACCTTTACTCTACGTCTATAATAAGATGTGAATAAAAAATATAAATAACAATAAAATTAATTAATCCTTCAAAAAAAATTTCAAGTTTAATAAAGAACTTAGTATGAAAATCAGTCAACCACATAAAAATAAAGACACAAAATATAGTAACTTTAAATAAAAATTTATCAATCCTTACATAATAGTATTTATATGTAAATCCTACACTAGTCTAATATTATTTTTCACCCTTTGCCACATACTATAGTGAAAAATATCCAAGAGAAATAATTGTTAAAGAATCCTTGCTAAACAAAAGCTTGATGTCTTGTAAAATAAGAATTGATTTTTTACCAATTAATTCTTCTTGTTTGATATAGAATCCTTGTAAAATAAGTAAGTCGAAGGGTGCCACAAGAGTTTCAAATAACATTAAGAACTCTTTGTAGTGAATATAATCCTTAACTCTTAAGGAAACAATATTTTTTTTTTCTATTTTCGTACTTTTCTGATAGGTTCTAAGCCCAACTTCAAACATGTTATTCTCTCTCGTCCAGATGAAGTAGTGGTCCTACCATATATAGTTGGAAAGATATAGATGTCTAGTTTCCAACCCAATTTGAATCACATCCAAAATCCTTTTGTAGATTCAGATATGACCCAAAAAGTAGAAAAAAATCTATATTGGTAGATTTGAACCTTTTTAACCCAAGTCTCTTGACTTAACCTATTGAACTCCTCTTGGATCCAATTTGTTTAAGGCCTTATAATAGATCCAATGGACACTCCTAATAGATTATTTAATGTCGTAGCTAGGATCGCATCATCCCCTCTCTCTTCCAAAAGATTCGACCTCAAATCATACATATATCGAACAAGAAAAAAGATCAAAAAACTTTGAATATAGCACTAGCATTATACTTACCTTATAAATCTATTTTGTAGGCATTAATTCCTTCAAGGATTCTAAATGAATCATCTCCTCTAAGCATCAACTTTGATTTTCTATGTTCAGGAAACCTCTCTTTACGCATATGCACCCAAACTCAATCTCTTGGTTCAAAGACAATCCTTTTTATCTTTTGTTTGCTAGGAATGCATACTCCTCATTCACTACTAGAAATTCGCTTAATACCAACGGAATTGCCGACGGAATAATTCTGTCGGTAATTTGAGGTCGCCATTACCGACCGAATTTACTCCGTCGGTAATTTCATCGGTAGATACCGACGGCCAAATTCCGTCGGTATCTACCGACGAAATTACGAACGAAATGTTGAGAATATTAAAAAAAAAAGGTGGTTCGCTGACGTGGAGGTTATTGCAGGTATTTTTTACCGACAAAATCACCGAGGAATTCAAAACGTCAGCTCCGTACAGTGACGTGATCGATTCACCGATGAAAATGCCGACTAAATCACTGAGGGATTCAAAAGTCAAAACGGCAGCTTCATACGGTGACGTGCCCTGTTTACCGTCAGACGAGTCGATGGAATCATAGACAGAATTGGTCCGTCGGTGAAGCCATCAGCAAAAGTTAATATATCCCCTCGCTATCGACCCTCTCCTCCACTATTTCTCCTTCTTCTTCCACATCTCAACTCTCCCCAACTACAAACAACCAGCGCCCCCCTAAAAAAAAAACAAATCTCCCTCTTCTCAAAGACAACAAGTCATATTTCTTAAAGTCTTCTCGTCACACAAAGATCCGTGTTCTGATTTACCGACGGATTTTTATCAGTTTTTGTAAGTAATTCTATCGTTTTAAATTTTGACATTTAAATTTTGACATTTAAATGTGAATTTTATTGTTTTTTTAGTATATGTATTTTATTAGTAGATGTACATGTTTTATTGTTATTTCTCAAACAAACTTGTAGTATATGAATGTATAATTTTATACTTGTTATGGTTTGTTTTAGATTTTGTAAGATTGTATTTGTTTGTAAATTGTTGAAACTTTATTGAATTACCGAATTACATGTGTTGTTTTGAATAATTAATAGCTTGTTTAATGGGTCCATTTTAATTTTTATCATCAATGGTATTGCGGAGTTGTAATTTTCGTAAATTGATATATATGTATTAATTTATATGGACGTTGATAATTGATAATGAATATTTAATATTTATGAGAAGTTGTAATTGGTTTGTTGGATAATCTCGAGGTAAACCAATATTTTTGCAAATTTATTTACCTAATATAGTTAATATATACATGTTGTCATCATAATTTTATAGAGGTTCGATAGAAGTCATGGATGATCGTTCATGGATGTATCGAGATTCACCCCAAGGATTGCGGAGGATGGATTATTGTAACGGGGTTCGGGTTTTATTAATTTCGCAACATCTATTCCCGGAAATTTTACGGAGGCGGTATTAGGTGTCCATGCGAGAAAGTGTCAAAATAAAAAGTATCTGCATCCAGATGTTGTAATGATGCATCTTCTACACAAAGGGTTTATGGAGAATTATCAGTGTTGGTATGCACACAGAGAAGTATTTGTTAGTAAGAGGAGAATGGGAGAAAGGGTGGTTGGGTCAACCTTTGATTAATCCTTCAAAGAATTTTCAGGTTTAATCAAGAACTTAGTATAAAAATCACTCAACTACACCAAAAAAAAAAAAGACACAATATACAGTAACCTTTGATAAAAAAAAAATCAACAACTAAATAAAAATCTTTACATAATAATATTTATATGTAAATCCTACACTAGTCTAATATTGTTTTTCACCCTTTGCCACATACTATAGTGAAAAATATCCAAGAGAAATAATTGTTAAAGAATCCTTGCTAAACAAAAGCTTGATGTCTTGTAAAATAAGAATTGATTTTTTACCAATTAATTCTTCTTGTTTGATATAGAATCCTTGTAAAATAAGTAAGTCAAAGGCTGCCACAAGAGTTTCAAATAGCATTAAGAACTCTTTGTAGTGAATATAATCCTTAACTCTTAAGGAAACAATATTTTTTTTTCTATTTTTGCACTTTTTTGATAGGTTCTAAGCCCAACTTCAAACATGTTATTCTCTCCGTCCGCATGAAGTAGTGGTCCTACCATATATAGTTGGAAAGATATAGATGTCTAGTTTCCAACCCAATTTGAATCACATCTAAAATTCTTTTATAGATTCGGATATGACCCAAAAAGTAGATAAAAATCTATGTTGGTAGATTTGAACCTTTTTAACTCAAGTCTTTTGACTTAACCTATTGAACTCCTCTTGGATCCAATTTGTTTAAGGCCTTATAATAGATCCAATGGACACTCCTAATAGATTCTTTAATGTCGTAGCTAGGATAGCATCATCCACTTTCTCTTCAAAAGGATTCGACCTCAAATCATACCTATATTGAACAAGAAAAAAGATAAAAAAAAAACTTTGAATATAGCACTAGCATTATACTTACCTTATAAATCCATTTTGTAGGAATTAACTCCTTCAATGATTCTAAATGAACCATCTCCTCTAAGCATCAACTTTGATTTCCTATGTTCAGGAAACCTCTCTTTGCGCATATGCACCCAAACTCATCTCTTGGTTCAAAGACAACCCTTTTTTTCTTTTGTTTGCTAGGAATGCATACTCCTCATTCTTTTTCTCAACAAAGCTACCTATTAATGCACACAATATATTATTCATCAATATCATTATATTACTATGTGCAATAGTAAGACTAAATAGCATGACTAACCATTCAAATAATCCACATTTAGCTTTAAAAATATTTTCCCCTTCATCCGATTTTTTCATCTTAATTTGATAATAATCAATTTTCAAAACAATCTTACTAAACATATAAGATCCATGCAACTCATTAAGAATATCATCAAGTATAAAGATAGGATGTTTATACTTTTTCATACTATTGTTGACTGTCATTTATCAATGGCAAACCACTATGGATCTCATAAGGAAGTACATAGCAAGATTTGGAAAACAACTTCTATCCTTTTATCAAAAAGTCTTATCAAACTCTAATCGTCCTAAAATTTTAACTCAAGATAAAAAAGATATTTTTGAAAACTTTTGATAAAGTTTCAACTTGATCCAAATATCGGTTAAAAATTATGTTTATTGACGTTAAGCTATGTAATAGGACACATTGAGCTCAAATTCGAATTTGATTGTTTCATATCATCCTCAAAATCCTGTAAAAAATATATAGCAACACTAGGAATAAAAGAATCAAGATTGTTAGTATTAAAATATGTCTTCTTAGACACAAGTAAAATCGTAGGCATGTCAGAAAAATAAGTATTCTTGATCTCGTTATATTTTGTATAGAAACTCAAGTATTTACCTATATTTTTCTTCACTCGTTTTCTCATTCTTATTTTCTTCTCTCCACTCTCAACTTCAATTGTCTTTTTTTTTCTTCCTTAGCAAAATCTAAATGTTTTCTCATCTTTTATTTTTTCTTTGTTCACTCTTTAAATTCATGGCCTCACTATGGTTTATTTGTCTCCTCAACTTCGCTTTCTTTTTTAAGCTTTAGTTGGTCTTGTTTAAGCCTCCAAAGCTCTTTTTTACCTACTTTTGCCTTCATCGACACTATATGAAAATAGTTGCCGATAATAATTTTAGATAAGCACGCTTTACTAACCACTTTCATACATATTTTCAAATAAGATCTATAATGCTTAACAATGTTTAGATTCAATTCTTAACAAGTATAATACTACTAACATTAGAACAACTTTCACTATCAATAATTATACTACACACCTTGTTATTGCTCATTTACCAATTTCATGGCAACTTTCTAATTATCAACCTTTGAAAACTTCTTCTTTTTTTCTTTAGAATTATCACTCACACTCCTATCATTCATTCTAGCCCTAATTGTAGACATTTTAACTTCCTTTTCTTTATGACTAGGAACTCCTTGTCTACCAATCATCTCATCAAACTTACTCATTAACACTTTTATCATAGCTTTCATTTTATCACACCTTTCCTTTATAGTTCTCATCTTTTTTTGTTCAATATTTTTTAAAGACATTGTTTATACCTGAAATAAAGGTTAATAGCAAATAAAAAAATAATTTTTCCTCACACAAACCTCACATGTTTACTCTCACAACAAAATCACTTCTCTCGTGTTTCATGCAATTTTATTAGGCTTTTCACTCTAATAGACTCGCTACGCCTTTTACCACTCTATTCCTATACTTTGATTATTAAAAGTAACTTAACAACTTATCAAATAATTAACCAAATTACACAATGATTTATTTTATGTTCAAAAACTCCAAAATCAAGAACTATTCAAACTTTCAAAACAAAACTTGAGAACAAACTTACAAGCAGCAATGTAAACTTATGCAAATATAATGTTGAAAACGAAGACACCAAATAAAAGCAACAATTATTATTAAGAAATAATGAAAAACTACAAAATTAAAGAAATTAAAAAAAAATGATGCAAGAAACTAAAGAAATTGATGCAATATAATCAAGAAACTACATGAATTTGCAAGAAATCAATCAAGATCACCAAGAATTTCCAAGACAAGTTTCGACTAAACCCTAGTTCTTGCAAGATCTAAAATTTCCAAATTATTTCTCTAAGAATCCTTTCATGGTTTGTGATTTTGATTCTTTTTTTTAATAGTTGTTGAATTTCTCAAGTTCAAAGATGAACACAATTTGTTATATGTATGCGATTTGTTTCAGCAACTTCAAGATTTTTTCTCTCTTTCCCTATCAAAAACCGATTCTCTTCTTCCTTCTTTTTTTTTAAAAAAAAAAAACCAAAACACCACAAAGATTAATCAAGATTTTTTTTTGGTAATAGCCAAATCCATAGAGAGATAGAATCCAAGGAAAACAAGAAACAAAACCTGGATATAGCAAGATCTAAAGAAAACCCTAAAATTACTTATAACAATAAAAATTAAAGATATATAACCTGAAATTAGTCATGCTCGATACCAACCTAATGCAGAATTGTCTCTTAGATTGATAATTTGATGTCTGAAGAAAGCTTTAACTTGACCCAACAAAAACCTTGCCTTAAAGAACCAAAGTTATATGCAATTAGTCACCCCCACCCTACGCCTATAACGAGATGCGAATGAGAAATATAAATTACAACGAAGTTGATCAATCATTCGAAGAGTTTGTAAGTTAAATTAAAAACTTAGTATGAGAATCACTCAACCACCAAAAAAAAAAGGCACATAATATATGACAAATTTAGATAAAAATTCATCAACTAAATAAAAATCCTTGCATAAGAGTATTTACATGTAATCCTAAAACTAATGGGTCAGACATACATCTAATTTAAATAAAGCCTAAACTAGTTAAAATAAGGTTTAAAATAATAAAAATAAATAAAACAATAGTCTAAAATTATTTTCACCCTTTGTCACATATGATAGTGAAAAATACCTAAGAGAAATAATTATTGAAGAATCCTTGTTGAACAAAAGGCTGATGCCTTCTAAAATAAGCATTAATTTTTTTATATGGAATCCATATAAAATAAGTGAGTTAAAGCCTACCACATAAGTACCCAATAATATTAAGGACTCGTTGTAGTTAATGGAATCCATAATTTTTAATGAAAAAATATATTTTCTGTTTTTGTATTTTGCTGACATATTCTATACCCAATTTCAAACATGTTGTTCTCTTTTTTCTAAATGAATTAATAGGCCTATAATATATTGTTTGAAAAGTATAAATGTTTAGTTTTCAATTCAAATTGAATAGCATCCAAAACCCTTTTTAGCTCTATGGTCCAAAAAATAAACAAATATACAGATTGATTGATTTGAGTCTTTCTCTTTAATTCACTTCATTTTAGGCTTTAAAATAAACTTAATGAACACTTCTAATGAATACTGTGACTTTTGTAGCCATTATCTCATTAGTAGATAAGTATTAGCTAAGACTTTGAACTCATCAATAATTTGTGGCCATTGATTTGCTTTTGTCTTGATCCAAGTTGGTATTCGTAGACAAGTATTAATTGTTCTCATCTCAAGAACACATAATATAGTTATATCCTATATTTCCCATAAAAATTTTGTCTCTCAATGTTCAGTGCCATATTAAAGCACCTCTTTGGTGCGCATGTAGCCCTTCTCTTGCTAGTTATCCTATCCACCCACCATTCTTGCAGTGCTAGAAAGAACATCAATGACTGCGCTCCTTCTTCTTGTGGCAATATCCGTAATATTAGCTATCCTTTTCGATTAAAAACCGATCCCAAAGGCTGTGGCAACCAAAATTTTGAACTTGATTGTGAAAACAACGCTCGTCCAACTTTAATCTTGAATAAGGTAAAGTATTATGTTCAAGCAATCAGGTACAGTGACTTCACAATTCGACTTGTGGATGCTTCTGTTCAGAAGGATGATTGCTTCTCCCTTCCTCATCAACTCGTGGATTATCGTCCATATAAGTTTTTCAGCTCAATCGTTGACTTTCCTAAGTTGATTTTTATAACTTGCGAAAATCAAATACCGAGTCCTCCAGATTATATTTTGGATACCAGTTCTTGCATAAATGGCAATTCGACTGCATATAATTCTTCCTTTTCTAGCAGTGTTTCTTCTCCCAGATCCATCAATATGGAAGGCCATTCCTACGTCATGGTTGGTGCCGACTTGCTGGATGTGCCGGACTTATGCCTTATAAATTTGATTTATTTTTTGCCTCGATCTCTTCTGCCAGAAAACAAAGCCAACATGTCGTATCTAGATGTCCATGATATTTTGGTGAATGGGTTCGAGCTTTCATGGTTCTCATTCTGCTGTGATTCTGTCAAAGAGCACCGCTGCAGTTATCTTGATGAAGCCACCGCGGACAAGAACAGTTGTGGATATTCATTCTACTGTACGTGTTTTCTTTCTCTCTCTCGGCCAATTAATGTATCTGCTTTATTTTTGTATTGCTTAATAGAAATCTTCTACAAGACAATAAAGAAAGAAAAATTAGTCTCGGAACACAATTTCAAGTTTTCAGCCAATTAATCTCTTAAATCAATTATTTTCATTTGACTTTTGTTTTTATTTCTTTTTAATAAAACAGCCAACATCATGGATGATCCGATCAGAGTTGTAACAGGTAAAAAACTCCTTCGTATCGCTGTTATTTTTTACATATATTATTCATTTTTTAATTAATATTCTATTTAATTAGCTCCAAAGGTAACAAACAGCATACATGGTTGAAAACAGAGTTTTCATAGTCATAGTCTTATATATTATAAATATAGACACCGACATTTAGTTAAAAAAAGGAAATATTTTATTATTATTATTAGAAAGGTTGCAAATTACTCCCGTAGTTGGGCTAACTTTTAAACACCCCTTCCCCAATTATATATTAAATATATCTTTTTTTTTATTTCTCTCTCAAATTTAAACCTCTCTCCTACAGCATTATAACTAATTTTAAAAAACATTTCCCATGATCTGTATCATTATTTAAGTTATTATATTTAGTTATTATATTTCTATATTCCCAATAAAGCACATGGCAATGATTTAGTTATTATATTTCTATATTCCCCGGTAAACAGTACAATTACCAAGATCATTTTTTTTTTAATTTAATAACAATAACAATCGTTTGTGTTTCTTGCAGAATTTCTGGCTGATGAGGTACTCACAAAACTTGGTAAGAGCTTTTCTATTACCTATTAAGTATGTCAAATGAGAATTAAGGAAGGTATGAGATAATAAATAAATAAATAATCATATCTATCGATATGATTTTCGGGTATGTGTAGCTACTTCATACCCTTCTAATTAATGCCCATTAATTAAAAAGAAAAAAAATGACACAGTAGCCTAATTTCAGAAAAGAAAAATTGACACCCCGACTCAATTGTTTTTTCTAAAACAATGAGGTGCAAAAAACTTCTAATTCTAGAACTTATTTATAAAATAATATTAAAATTAATATATAATTAAGATAATTGTTTCTTTTACTTGAAACTCTCTAATTTGAATATTCTCAAAATAAAATAAGATATTGGACATATTATGTTTCTTTCATGCGTTGATTTATTTAACGTCATTATAAGATTTTTAACACTGTCACTGCTGTTTTTTTAGGGCGAAAAACCTGGTTTTTACAAGGTGAGGACTATTGATGTCTCATTGATTGTGGCTTAATTGGATTGGAGTCCTTGCAATGTATGAATATCATGGCTTGTTATTTATTCATTATCAAGATTTTGCACGCTGACAATAGTTTTCTCTTCTTCTTTATGAATATAGATATCTGGCTGACATTTGATCAAACCAAGGGTGAGTTAATTTGCTTCTTTTTTTATTATTAATATTCAACTAATAAAATAATCTGAAAAATGGTTTCATAAATTTACCTTAAGCATTTCATCGGTATATGAAAACGAAACATTGACCATTTGACCTTGTTTTTCCAATGCATAAGCTTTGAGCATTTTGTACATATCTTTCCTAAAATCCATTGATATTAAACGTACTTGTTTTCTTTGGTAACAGGAAAACGGTATTTGGAATTCGGCTTGGTCACAAGTAAGTTTATATACCTTATTAGGCAAAATTACTATAAATAGAGATTTCACTTAATATTTTCTTTTCCTTAATTGGGGTTAATATGATCCATTATCTTATTATTGCTACCGTATGTGTGTAAATTTTTGCGGAATTGTAATGATGAATTGAAAACTGCACATATATCCATAAACTATTAACATATATATACACGCACTACAATCAAATTAACTATTAATGGCATTTGTCTTTAACATTTTTTAAAATAAATTTTATGATGGGTATATGCTGCATGTAGATGCGCCGTGTCGAGAGTGTTAGGAAGTCACTATCTAGTTATTTGGTTCAAGGCTGCTAGAAAAACTCAGGTATACTGGTCTTATCAGAGATTTCAAGAGTAAGGGATTGATTGTAGCTAGGGAAGGTATTAATATCCCTAACCCGAGGTAAGCCGCATTATGTAGTTTGAATGTGGTTTAAAGGTTTTGATGGGTTCCTAATCGATAGTTTGTCTATAACTCAGGGTAAAGATTCATCTATGTGAATAAATATTGCTTTCTAAATTTATTATGGACTCGTGTGCCCAAACAAATTTTTATAGAAAGGACTCATGTAGGTGCCCTGACAGAGTTCACCCATCTTGGAAGGCAGAAGGGTTTTCCACAACTAGTTTGTTCTTGTGAAAAAATACCCTCAATTAAAATTGGTGAATATTCAGAATAATTATGAGAATTATCTAGTCAATTCCTGATATTTAAATACCAGTCTACTTGTAAATCCAACATTTATACCAGAATATTGACCATTAATTCTCATGAACTAAAATTTTATGAGTTATTTGAAATATTGATCAAATTCTCATGAATTCAATAAACTGATTATTAAATCCAAAATACATGCAAATATATATTTTTGAAAAATTGCATAAACATACTAAAACACACCATGTATTTTATTTTTTTTAAGCAAGATATGATTTTTTACATTTTTAAAGAGACTTAGATGTATGCATTAAAAAAACATTTAATTCTTTTTGTCTTTTTGGGTTTAAACATTCAAAAACATATAAGAAAATACAAACAGACACACCCATCTGTTTTAACTAATTAACCCACACACCTATACAATTACAAACATTTACACAACATTGTAATTGAACACAAATCATAAAAAAAAAAATCATCTAAATCCCAAAATAGACCTTCTAGAGGCTAAGGATAGCTTTAAGAGACTGCTACAAGGTGCTGGAAATGGAAAGACAACAGTGGCGTGTGAGTTCAACACGCCATCATCACTGTCGACACGTGGTTCCATTCACTGTCGAAAAAAAAGGTGGATCTGAGGTGGCTTCTTCTTCTCTTCCTTCTTCTGCCAACAGTGGCTCTCACCGTGACCTACAAGCAAAGGAAATCACACAAACAGTTTATTTGTATTATGATTTTATTTTTAAAAAAAAAAGCAACATCGACTTAAAACGTAAGTTAACAACCGAACGCGTCAAAAGTAATTTTTTTTATTCCTTATAAAAGACTCTAAAAGTGATGTAAATACACCAAGAAAGTAATTTTTAGGTTTTTGTTGTTTTTGCCATTTTTTTCAAAAATATTTCAAAAATGGGGTAAAAAATTAGGTTGCAGCAGATGCCTTCTCTTTACAATACTTACAGAGCAAAGATTTGTTAAGTGTTTTGCGTAGTATGTTTGTAAAGATAAACGAACTATTTTTTCAAAACTAATCTTTGCAAAGCTTTTAGTTTGGTTGACCTGAAACTCTGTTTTTATAGCAATCCCTTTCAACCAAAACCATGATCCAACTATGTACAACTTGGTTATCCTGAAATTCTAATATGGCGATTCCCTTTAACCAGAATAAAAATCTTTACCAAAAATTTGGTCAAGCCGAGATCCCAATCTAATGATCTCGTTTAACTAGAATCAAAATTTGAAATATAACTTGGCTAACCTAAAATTTCAATCTGGCGATTCCCTTTAACCAAAATCAAAATGTGAAAAGCAGCTCGGCTAACCTGAAATCTTAATCTAGTGATTCCCTTTAATCATAATCAAAATGTGAAAAGCAACTCGGCTAATCTGAAATCTCAATCTAAGGTTTCCTTTTAACCAGAACCAATAGCTTGGTTAACATGAGATCTCAATCTGGCGATCACTTTTAACAATAACCAAAATCTGAAAAACAACTCGGTCAATCAGAGATCCCAATCTGACAATCCTCTTTAACCAAAACAAAAAATGTTATCTTTAGCTCGGTTAACTTGAAATTGCAATCTAGAGATCCCCTTTAACCAGAACTGTAGTCTTTGTCTTTACCTCGGTCAAACTGAAATCCCAATCTAGCTATCCCTTTTAACTAGAACCAAATATTTTCATAGCTTGGTTAACTTGAAATCTCAATCTAGAGACCCCCTTTAACCAAAACCTTGATCTTTGTTTTTAGCTCGGTCAACCTAAAATCCTAATCTAGAGATTCCCTTTAACCAGAACAAATAGCTTAGTCAACCGAAGTTTCTAATCTAACGATCCCCTTTAACAAGAATAAAAAAATGTTACATTTAGCTCGATTAACCTGAAATCTCAATCTAGAGACCCTTTTTAACCAGAACCTTAGTCTTTGTCTTTAACTTAGTCAACCTAAAATCCTAATCTAGTAATTCCTTTTAACCAGAACCAATAGCTCGGTCAACCTAAGATCCTAATCTAACAATCCCTTTAACCAGAATCAAAAAGTTTTTTAAAAAAAGCTCAGTTAACCTGAAATCCCGATCTGGAGATTCCCTTTTAGCAGAACTAAAACAACTCGATCAACTCCGAGATCCTAATTTCGCATAACCAAAATCCATGAAATAGCTCGGCGATTCTCTTTAACCAGAACCAAAAACTCAATCAACCTAAGATCTCAATCTGGCGATCCCTTTTAACTAGAATCAAAAAGTGAAAAAAATAGCTCGGCTAACCTGAAATCTTAATATGGCGATTTCTTTTAACCAGAACAAAAACAGCTTGGTCAACTTAAGATCTGAATCTGGTGATCCCCTTTAACCATATCCAAATTTTATGAAACAACTCGACTAACTTGAAATCTCAATCTAGCAAAAAATAATTATCGAAACATTATTTTGATCCTTTCAAAAAAAAATTAGGTTAACTTGGTTTAAGGGTTATCCTAAGTTGACCCTTCCACCTCGTGACCCGAGCTTTCTCTCACGTTAGGTTTTAAAACTATGATAATAACCATTTTTATCGTTACATGTCTCAGTTTGATAATTTTATAATTAAGATTTTTTTACAAGAATATTTTATGGATAAAAAATAATAGATATTTTCTCTAGAGACATATTCCTTGTGTATCTTCTATTTTGAAAGTATAAAAATTCACTAAAAAATTGTTACGGGGACATATTTTTTCATGTCATTTTCTTTGTCTCTTTAGCCAAATATGTTTAAGTCCTTAGTATCACCTTTTTTTCTATCATAAAACAATAACTAAAAGCTATCTAAAAGATTGAAAGATCACATTGAAGATCACAAGCAATTTTTCACAGGCAATTGCTCTAGGATTATTTAAAAAAAAACAATTCCTTCTTGTTATGGGGAATTAGAAGGAGGATGGATGAGAGGGAAACGATTAGGATAGAGGGATTGAATGTATACATCCTTTAGAAAGTAGGATAAGGATACTGGGAAGGATTCAATATTAGTCTCAAACCTTTCAATTTAGATGGATTATGCCTCTCCTTCGACTCCTTTAGATGGATGAGAGGGAAAGAATGAGGATAATGTTTTCGGTTTGGATGAATTGATTCTCATTCATCATTTCTCTTCTTCATCCTTCAACTTTATCTAATCCATTATTCTTGTAAAACACAATCTTAGGTTATGTTTGTGAAGAAAAATAGACAGGGAAAGGATGGATTCAAAGGACGTTATTAAGAATTGGAGAGTTCTCTCTCATTTATATCTGTGTTCTTAATGTCAAATAGATGATACACTCATTTCTCTTTTTCAAGCCTTGACCTCTTAACAAGCAGGATGTTAAGTTGATGTTTCAATGTTTCTTTCTCTAAAGAGTGGATATAACCATCTGTGGATTTTAGTCTTATTTAATATTTGTTTATGTTTTTAAGGTTTTTTTTTTTATTTGGCAGAAAATGGTCATTACATGACGGGCACCATCTCTTCAAATTTACTAAGCATCCTCACAGTTTTGCTCATTACGTTACTTCTCCTCATTGGCAAGTATTTTACGTTTCTTTTCTAGACTAATTGTGAAATATTAAATCTATGCTTACCTTTTGCTTATTTCCATCAGTTTAGATGTTAAAAATAAGTCCTTAAAATTTAAATACTTCTTATCGATTCCTAACTATTTCATTGTTTTAATTGCAAATCAAAGTTTTATTATTTTTTGCCTCAAATTATTATTTATTAACATTGTTATAGTCTTTTCAGTTATAAATCATGATTTCAATGAAATGGAAAGAAAAGCTTTTAATCATACAAATTGGCCGAGTATTTTTAAAATGTTGTATGGTTCATTTTATTATATGTATCATAGAATTGCTTTAACATTATGTTAGCATTTTCAAGAAGTATTTATTAGAGCGTTGAAAAAGTGTTGATATGGAAATCTAACAACAAACAATGTATCTGTTTTTAACATTGATTGGTTTTGTGATGTCTTTACACAGGGATATATCGTGCACTTTTATTCCTTTCTGGGTTTTCATGTCTCGTAATTTTACTGATCTACAAATGGAGAAGAAGACATTTATCAATGTATGACAACATTGAAAAATTCTTGCAAAGCCATGAAAATGATCTCATACCGATAAGATACTCTTATTCAGAGATCAAGAAGATAACAGCTGGATTTAGAGACAAGTTGGGTGAAGGAGGCTTTGGCTTAGTATATAAAGGAAAGCTTCGTAGTGGTCGTTTTGCAGCGGTTAAAGTATTGGGCAAGTCAAAAGCCAATGGACAAGATTTTATCAACGAAGTTGCCACAATTGGAAGAATCCACCATGTCAATGTTGTGCAACTCATAGGCTTTACAGTTGAGGGATCGAAGCGTGCTCTTATATATGAATACATGCCTAATGGGTCTCTTGAAAAGTACATTTTTTCCAAGCAAGGTAGTGTCCCACTAAGCAATGGGAGAATATATGAGATTTCTCTTGGGGTGGCTCGTGGCATTGAATATCTACATCAAGGTTGTGATATGCAGATTTTGCATTTTGATATCAAGCCACACAACATTTTGCTTGATGAAAAATTTGTTCCAAAAATATCAGATTTTGGACTAGCAAAATTGTACCCAACATCTAATAACACTGTGCCCCTCACTGCCGCCAGAGGAACGATAGGATACATGGCTCCTGAACTATTTTATAAAAATATTGGAGGTGTCTCTTACAAAGCAGATGTCTATAGTTTTGGGATGTTATTGATGGACATGGTAGGAAGAAGGAAGAACTTGAATGCATTGGCAAATCATTCAAGCCAAATTTACTTTCCTTCATGGGTTTATGAGCAAGTTAGTGCAGGCAATGACATAGAAGTACAAGAAAATACCACAGAATATGAAAAGAAAACTACAAAGAAGATGATTATTGTGGCATTATGGTGTATACAGCTAAAACCTAGTGATCGTCCCTCAATGCATAAAGTTGTAGAGATGCTTGAGTCAGATGTTGAATCCCTACAAATGCCTCCTAAACCTTTTCTCACCCTACAACATATACCAGAAGATGATGATAGGGATAATCCAGCAAAGTTATCAGATCCACCGAATGATTGTATCGACTCTTCATATCAATTTGGTCGTTAATGATGAAAATACAACTATGTATTTATTAATATTGATAATAGGTTCACTAAGGTATTAAACCTTATTGATTGTATCGATTTATTGGATATTGTTATCCATTTAGCTCCATGGAACTATTGGACTTGCTTGCAAGTTTGGTTATAAAATCTTCAATATTCTTTATTAGAGCTTCCACCTTCATCGAATGTCATTTTAACTAGTTCCTTCCACTTATCTTAATTCCTTCTAATCCCATTCCCCATCTATCTTTCCATGACTTCCCTTGTGCACCTTTCTATCTCTTTTTTAGTCGCAATCTCTTTTTCATTTACCTTTACTCTAACTCCTACATGCCAAGCATCAATGATATACTTGGCATTTGTCGATTGATCAGTCCATTGTGGCACTGACATCATTGGCATTCATCTATAGTTTTTTTTTTTAATCTTTTGTATAGATAAACTTACTTTTTAAGATGAAAATATTTTTTTCAAATAATATTTATGATATATACAACCTTGCATAATTTGTTTTCCTTTATTTTATCCAGACAATTTAATGTGTGTGTGTCTTTTTCTATTATAGTTTGATTAAATAAAAAAATATTTGAATAAATAAAATTTAACAAACAGAATAGGGTAAATGTCTTTTATAAACACACACACACACACACACACACTAATAATGGGTTGAGGCTAAGCTGCGGGTTCAAATTTTTTATGTATAAGGTGCGACAAGTATAGTTTAAAGAAATAAAAGAAATTAATAACTTATGTTATATCATTGAATGTGATTAATATGTTGGTTTTATTTTAATTAGATAATAAAAAACAAATAATGTTTTTTAAAAAAATTCACAATATTTAGGGAAAAAATCTATGGAAGAACAAAATTGAATTAAAAAAAAGGAAAAAAGACTGGCCTAAGTCAATCCGAGATAGTGCAATAGACATGTAACCTATGTAATAAGAAGTGAGCAAACTCAGGTTAACCTGCAAAACCCGTGGTCTAGGTCATGAGACCGAGATAACTTGACAGACAAAAAAAAAAACACAAAGGCAATGTAAAAGAAAACAAAAAAAAAACCATTTGTTGAATAATAAAACCAGAAAAGAAAATAAGTAAAAAAGAATGTCGACTCGTGTTAACTTTTTAAACTCGTAATCCAGGTCATTAAATTAAAAGCATCATACATTAAAAAAATAAAGAAGAATAATCCCCTGCATATTAAACGTTGAAGAATAAAATGGGCAAAAAATTAACAACACAAAAGGATCTAGAATTTAAAACAAAATGGTAATTAAAATAATGATGGTTAAAATCAAAATAAAAGATAAATTAGAGGGCAACTAAAAATTTCTGATTGGAGTGTTAAATTGAAAAAACAATAACTCAAATAAAAAGGGAAAAAACTAAAAATAATGATAAAATTGAAAAACAAATAATACACCATAAACTTGGATTGAATTGTGAAATTGAAAAGCAATAAAATGTTTTTAAAATGGAGTAAGAAAAAAAACTAAAAGATTAAAGATTAAATATAAAAAAATTAATACATGATAAATTGGAATTAAAGGACTAAATTGAAAAGAAACATAACTTCTACATTAAATCAAGGACAAAAATAAAAAAAATTAAAAGAAACAAGACCAAAGTAATAATATTAAAAAAAAACTAATTGCAATTTACAAAAGAAACAGAGAGAAAAAAAAAAGAAAACAAATCACTCAACGACCATAGCCGAACTGGGAGGAAAGGAACATCACGACATATCCAATAATATGATGGAATGACAGGTTTGACTATCGAGAGACTCCGTAAGTGCACTCTCTTGCTTTTTAAAAAAAACAAAGCTATTGCCCTTTGTTTTGGCACTTGTCATGAGTCTCTTGACTCTGTTTGTTTTTGTGTTTCAAATGCGTTTTTAAAAAAAAATTATTTTTTATTTTTTTCTTTGTTTTAAATTAATATTTTTTGTGTTTTTAAATCATTTTAATGCGCGGATTTTAAAAATAATTTTTAAAAAATAAAAAATATTATTTTAATATATTTTTAAATAAAAAACACTTTAAAACACAATCATAAATATATTTCCAAACTGGCTAGATGATTTCACTCTGTGAAGGCAGATATCATGTGCACGTTGTCTAAAGATGATGATCTTGGTGCTTTTCTGGTGTCATGTTGCCCAGGGTAATGACTCTCATGCTGTCTTTGATGCCTTTGAGAATGGCCGCCCCACTTTGTCCTTCTCTCCTCTCTCTAATATATATATATATATATATATATATATATATATATATATATATATATAAATTCTTTAACAACTTTGTTTGATTTTATATATAAATTAGTTAAAAAATATTAACATAAAAACATATGTGGAGGAGGTGTGTTGGACTGTGGTTTTCTGTGGCAGGAAGCAATTCAAAACTTGTTTTTCACCGACTTTGATGTGAACTTTTTTGCTCCTGTGATGCAAATCACCGACCACTACAGTGTACGTAATAGTAGTCTATTTGTTTCTAATTTTTGTTAAATCCCAAACCATGTGTAATAAGTTTTATTTATTTATTCAAAATATTTTAAAAAAAAGTTAATATCGTGAATGTTAAACATTATAAAGAAATTAAAAACATGGTGGTTTTAATATGGCTCAAAATATTATGCAGCCTTTCCCTTTTCACCGTAAAATAAATTTTATTATTACTACTAATATGGGTGTCCGGATCAGCTTATGTGTACCTCGACTGATTCTATGAGCCCAGAAATTAATAATTATATAAATCTCTCGTGGTCCTAAGAAGACTCGAACTCGTGATTATTAGAGAGCAAACCCAAAACCTTACCAGTTAAGCTACCCCTCAGAGTTATGATTATTTTTTTTCATTCTAGATGTTGAGCTTTTTTTATTTGTGATTTGGTATTTTGTGATCAAATTATTAAGTAATTGCTTCTAATTTATTAAAAAATAACAAGATTCAAAGATAGAAAATATTTAAAAAAAAAAACAAATGAAAACTAGATGGTAATTTAAAGATTGATGTGAAAAGTAAGCTTTGATTTGTCTATTTTTCAATTGATGCCTTTCGATCCCTAGAATTTTTAAAAATTCACTTTTATTCTAAAATTTTAAAATTTCCTTCTGATGTTTTAGATTTGATTTGTATTCCTATGATTTGTTATTTTTTTTCCTTAATCATTTTATAAAAGTTTTATTGTTTTTAATTTCACATATTAATACAAATTTATAGTGTGTTGTTTTTTTCTTTTTCATTTTTATTTTTATTTTTATTTTTATTTTTTTGTTATTGTTTCTATTCGTTTCAATTTAACTCTCAAATTGAAAATTCATTGTTGCTCTTTAATTTATTTATATTTTTACAATTTTAATCTCATTTTTTTTATTGTTGTTTTTATTTTGGATATTTTTTTGTGTAGCTTTAACCCTCATAATTTTTATATTTATAGTGCTTCTACTTTGATAACTCAGGTCACGGTTTGAAAAATTAACAAGAATTAAAAAAAATTGTTTTATTTTATTTTTAATATCGTCATTTGACATTGTTTTTAGTTTTTTTTTGTCATCTTATATTTGTATTATATTATTAAATTAATCAAGATTTAATCTTGTTATTAAATTTCTTTTATTTAAAAAAAAACATAAGTATCTCCTTTAACTCTTTTTTCCCGGTTAAAAAAAATTAGTTCGCCCTGTGACTTCACGCGAGCCACCAATCTAGAATATAAATAAAAGGCATCCTTTTGCCCTTTGTTTTGGCACCTTCCATGGGTCTCTTCATTTCAACCTGCGAAGGCAGATATCAACTGCACGTTGTCAATGGATTGTACGTTGCCATGAGCATAGACGTGGCAATGACTCTCACTCATCATGCTGTCTTAGATGCCTTTGAAAATGATAGTAATTTTTTTTATCTAACAGTAACTAATTTATAGTTAAAATCATTGTTTATCCCCTCACAAATAATAATTGTGAAATAAAATAATAATTTAAAAAAAATAATTTGATTTTCAAGTTTTTTTCTTTGCACAACTGAATTCTCTTTTAAAATCTAATTAACATCCAATTGCATGTTTTTATTTCTTTGAAGAGAAGATTTAATTGGAAGATAGAGAACCAAAGTAAAAAAAGCAAGTAAAATAGATGGTAGCTTTGAATTTAATTCCCTATATTTTTTGATTTACAGGTAATCGATTCTTTTAGTTTTTGGAAATTTAATTTTAATATCAAAGTTTATTTCCCTTATTTTTAATCAATTTTTAGGAGAGGAGAGAAAAGACCGTCAGATTCCTGTGTAGTGAGAGAAAGTGGTTATTAACAATAATTTTGATCACCAAAATAGTTAAAATTGATGTCAATAAGTTTCAATCATAAGGAGAATTTCACCTAGGTTTTGTTCTCCTTCTCCTTTTCTAAAAAGACAGATTTAGCTGCATAAGTGTTTTTTGGATTTGGGTTTTGTTTTGTTTTTTTAAGCTGTTTTTTAGGAGTTTAATTACAGGTCGAGCTTTTCACTTTTTTTTTTTAATTATCCTTTCAATTCTTGCATGTCAGTTTATGTTAATCTAATATATTTTTATTTTAATATTAAATAAAAATATTATTGAATTCATGGTTAAAATCTTCTTTCTTTTTTTAAAGACACATTCCCAATATCTAATTTTTTTTGTTGCGTTAAAATTATTTTTTGCTCCAACTCACGGTTGCTAAAGAAGATGGAGTTTACTTCAGTTACCATCACGCAAATATTGATCAGTAACAATTCCCATGGCAAGCAGGAAGGTTGAATTTAAAGTAGAATATTGTATTGGATTGTTCATATTTTATGCATTTAATTGCATTTAATTAATAAAGTTGATGATGCTAGCTTTTATGGGACTGGACCCCTTCACGTTTTCGAGTGAACATAACTAGTAATGTTTGAAATCTCAACCGTTGATTTTGTATTTAATGGCTTCAATTAGATGAGAGAAATAAAATATTAAGAAACTAAGTTATTTTAGTTTTTATCATGCACTAAAAATTTGAATTTAATGATTCAAATTCAATGAACATAATGGTCATATTCCTGATTGAAATTCGTTTCTGTAGTATTCCATAACTTATTTTACTGAAATAACGTATGTAAATAACCTATCATTGTCGGGCTACATCATTGATCAAATGATAGAGTAATATTTTTTTATTAACATAAGTATCCGGGTGTACCTTAATTAATCTCACGAGTTCTAAAGTTAATGGTCATGTAAGACTCCAGTAACCCTAAAAATTTATGAGACTCGAACTGGTGATCTCTACGAAGCAAATCTAGAATCTGAATAGTTGAGTTACACCGCTCAGGGTTAATAATAGAGTATTCTTCATTATTATATTAATGGTTTTTTTTAAGTATTTTTTATTTAAAAATATATTAAAATAATTTTTTTTATTTTTAATATGAACGTATAAAAATAATATAAAAATATTTTTAAAAAAATAAACTAAAACAAGAAAAAATTTAATTTTTTTAAAATACTGCCCCGACACAGTACAAAATGAGGTCTAATAAGAACATATCAATTAGTGGGCTAACTTTATACGAACTTTAATCCTTAGCCTCGAAAGCTACTTTTGGTTTCAACGACTGAAATTTTTCCACCAATCCCATCATTTTTCAAGGTAAAATGTCCAAACACTTCATAATCTTATCGTCAATGAAGAACTCGAGCAAATAAATCTCATCGAACACTTTTTTCGTGTTTGCAAGCGTGGCTATAAAATATTTTTTATTAGAAAATATATTAAAATAATATTTTTTTTATTTTTTAAAAATTATTTTTGACATGAATATATCAAAATTATTTAAAAACATTAAAAATATTAATTTTAAATTAAAAAAAATCAATTTTTTTAAAAAATACTTTTGAAACACAAAAACAAACATGACTGAAATTATCCCGATTTTATTTGCACGGCTTAAGTAGTTGGTGGTGTTTAAAAGTGGGTTAACGTTATTTTTTAAAGCATTTTTTTAAATATATTAAAATAATATTTTTTATTTTAAAAAAATATTTTTAATATTATTATGATCTGAAAATATAAAAATATAATTTAATTAAAAATAATAATAATAATAATAATTTTTTAAAAAATACTTTTAAAATATAAAAACAATTAGTCTCCCTCGCCTCATCTTGACATCATTTTCGTGCAGAAATCTCACTTTCCAACAACACCCCTACCTGTCCCTCTCACCTCAATCCTAGGCTAGCTCTTCGTCATCAATGGCCGCCCCACTTTGTCCTTCTCTCTAACATTACAGCCCTCTGTCAACTCATCCACGTGTAGGATTTTGATTTCTTGGCCCTCTTTGGTCATCAAATGGTCGTGTGTTTGTTTGGACGTGGCCCTGTTTTATTTTCAGTATAAAATCTTCACAGGCCTGTGTGAAAAGGAAGGCAAACCCGGCTTTGCATCCATATTTTTTTAATGCTTTAATGTAGATGGTACTCTTAGCAACTTTGTTTGATTTTATATATAAAAAAATATTAAATATATAAAGAATGTTTTAAGTATTTTGAATTTGGTAATTATATCACATCCAAGCAAATTAAATTTGATAATTATATTAGATTCAATTACATCAAACATATCAGATTCAAGTATCTTGATTCAGATAATCACACTAGATTCAAATAAATTAGGTTTGATGTGACTGCATCATCGCTCGAAACATCCAATGACAACGCAGCTAATAGGGCAACATATGTAGTGCAATTCACGGTGGTTCAATGCTAGTGGAATTTTTTTGCCCTTCTTTTTTTTTTATCTCATCTCCTTGAAATCAATGGTAGTTAAGCCAAAATTCAAAATTATCTTTCTATTTATTTATTTTTTTTATTGTGGTCCTTCTTTTTTTTATTGATCTTTATTTGTTTTGGATTTTTTTTATTGGTCCTTATTTATTTAATTTTTATATCAAATATGGTATTCATTTTTTTTATTTTCTGTTTTTTTTTGTCCTTTTCTTAATTTGTTCCTTTTTTCAATTTTGTCCCTTAAAATTTTATTTCATTTATTTTTTTTATCAAATTTTGGTCCTTATTATTTTAATTGTTTTTTTATCCTGTACTTCTTCTTTTTTAATTTTTCCCTCAATATTTTATCTCATTTATTTTTTTTATTCAAATTTAGTCTTCATACTTTTAATTGTTTTTTTTTATTCTTTTTTTTTCAATTTTATCCATCAACATTTTATTTCATTTATTTTTTTAATCCAATTTTAATCCTCTTTATTTTAATTGTTTTTTTTCTATCATTTTCTTATTTCATGAGGTTATCCCAAGCCGTGAGTTAGTAAATTTAACTTTGGTTGTTTCAGAATTTTTTCAATATTTTTTTTCAATTTCATCCTTTGATATTAGACTATTGGGTCTTGAACTTTCTGATTTTTTATGTATTTCCTTTCTATGGGGTTATTTCGTGTTGCGGGTTAGTCAAGTTAACATAAGGTGACTCAGGGTTTGTTTTTCAATTATTCATTTATTTATTTAACTTCGATCCTTTTTTCTAGGTTATTTAAAAAAAACAGTAATTTTTTTCATCTCAATCTCATGTCGAGGGTGGCAGGTTAGTAAAGTAAACCCAAGTTAACTCAGGTTTTTTCTTCAATATCTTTTTTAAATTGATTTTTTTTTCAATTTTATACTTTGAGAATATATTATTGGGCCTTGAGTTTATTGGTTTTTTTTTCTCTTTGGGTATTCCAATCTCATATCTCATATGTTCATCAAGTTAATTCAAGTTAACTTAAATTATTATCGCTTTAATATTTTTTTTACATCCAAGAAAAAGTTTAGTTCAACCTGTGGGTATTGCAGGAAAAAAATAATCTAGTAATATATGAAGTTGCTTATGTTTTTTGCTCTGGAAAAGTCATGTTGTCTGCCCTTTAGTATATAAAAACAAGCCTAGCATATGGAACATGTCTCTTTTTAATGGGTCAAATACGCATGCCCACGCATCCAATTTTTTTTTAAAATAATATTTCCTACATATTACACTTCAACCCATTCAAATAAACTATTTGGATTTATTCAGATTTAATGAGTTAATCTTTTTTAATCAAAAACATTATCAGCTCAACTTTAAATAATATTTTTTTAATTTTTTTAATAATAAATTAAGTTTTCATTATTTCACATCGAGTTTCAATATACTTCAATTTAAAATAGAAAAAGAGGTCTAGTTGAGAGATTTCTCAACTTCTTAACTCGGTATTTAATTATTAATAAGGTTTATTAACGATTTTAATCCTCCATTTATTTTATTAAATGGACATGTAAATTTTTTTACTCGCAATTAAAAAAAAAAACTCTTTCTACTGCAAATATATATATATAATGGCTACACTTTTTTTATTAAATAAAAAGTTTGGATCTGACCCGCCACTTTCTGATAGTCTAATGTTATCTATATAAGAACTTGAAATATTCACACAAAATAAATATTTTGAGACTACATTGGGTAAACTCAAACCTGTGATATGTGGTAGTCACCCCCATTCATGGCATTAAAAGTATAATTACCCGGAAATTTCAGACATTTTGTACCTTTTCTTCTAAGCCAAGGGAGAATGTTTGGCATGAACTTAGAACAATCGCGATGACAAGATGGAGACCAAAGAGTTAAGTTTTGGAAATAAATTCAGAAAGAAACCCAAATTAAAGAATCAAACAAACTAGGACCCCATGAACGAAAGTTCTCAAATAAAGTCGATCCATCACTTGCTGCCCTGAAGTTCTCTTGATTGTGATTTGAACTAGAAATTTATATCATTTGATTCTTAGAGCTTTCATGGGAGGTATTTTGCTTTCAAAGTATACTACAAATTGCAACCCTTCCCAAATCTTGGCTATGATGTCCATTTTGTAATCATATCTTGAAATTTTATTTAAAAGTTTAAATTTTTAGGTTTAATTGGTTCTTCGACATAATATCAGAATCTTGATGACTAAGTGATTACGAGTTTGAATTTCACTATCTCTATTAATTTGATAAAATTAAACACAATGTAATGTTTGTGCAAGTTTCAAGTTCAAAGGGTTTTTTCACTTGTGAGGGTGTTAGAGAATAATATAAATTATATATTGAGATCTCAGCTAATAATTTAATATTTTAGATTCAATTGGTTTTTTTTTGACAAACTTTACAACCAATCTAGCTTAATTTTGGATTTAAATCCGTTCACGACCATGGATCGTTTTCATTTATGGTATTATCAACAAGCCTTCTTCTTAGTGATAGTCAACTCTTCCTTTTAAAAAAATGTCTCATATAAGAGATAGTCAATTTAATTTATATACTTGCTATCATGTTAACTATTACTGCTAACCCTCTATCATTGTAGAGTATTATCTATGGAAAAAATAAAAAATAAAAAATAAAAAATAAAAAAAGTTCCCATTCAATTGCATATCCAAAAGGTGATGTTGTTTTCTTACATAGCAAGAATAAATTCGTTTGGAACTACATTTGTGACAATTGATGGTATTGCAGATGATTATTAGCTAAACTATCTGTTATATTGCAGATGATTTGAATATTTGACCACTAAAAGGTATCCATGAGACTTTGGATTTGGACTATCCACGAAAGGCTAGAAATAGATTTTGGCGATCGGATTATCAACACATATTCAACATGATGGGGATAATCTTATAAAATTGGATTAGATTTAGTTTACATTTTCAACAATTTCTCCATGTTAAAATTGTTGTCCTAATCATGATGATATCCTTAAATTACATTCAATTGCCAAAAGAGTTTTCAATTTATATATGACTAGATGGATGGCATATACTATGTTATGGTTCAGATTAATTTTTTTTTAATATAAAAAAAAAACATATAGGTGTTGTTAGTGTTTTTTCAGTACAAAAAAATTAAATTATATAAAAATTGATTTGATATAACCTGATTAACTTGACAGGTCTAAAGGTAATTTGGATAAATAGTAAAAATATAGTTTGATATAAAAAAATATATTAAAACAATAACATATTGTATTGACTCAAGTCAACCCAAGTTAACTTGCTACATCTACGATCCAAGTTATGAGATCATGATAACCTAATATAAAGTAAATTGAAATAAATTATGAAACTTAATCCTGAATCGATTCAATGTTAAATGATAAAATTAAAAAAAATCAATTAAGAAAATTAAAAAAAAATTACTCAAGTTAACCTAAGTTAACTAACAAAATCCACGATCCCGTTTATTAGACCAGGATAACCCTAATGAAAGTAAATTGAAATAAACTATGAAACTTAATTCTTATTCAACTCAATATTAATAAAGGATAAAATAAAAATAAAAAATTCAATTAAAAAACACACACACAAAAGAACAACTTGATTCAACTCGAGTTAACCCACCAAACTCATGAACTGGGTTATGAGACTGGGATAACCTCATAAAAAGTAAATTAAAAAATGACTCGAGTTAACCCAGGTTAACCCACAACTTGGGTCATGAAAGTGGGATAACCTCATAGAAACCAAATCAAAACAAATTATGAAGTTTAATTCCTAATAAACCCACTTTTGAATGATGAAATTGGAAAAAAAATCAATATAAAAAAAGGACACAATAAAATGACATAAGTCTACCCGAGTTAACTCACAAAACTCATAATCCGGGTCATAAGATTGGGATAACTTCTTAGAAAGTAAACCAAACCAAAATAAATCATAAAACTTAATTCTTAATTAACCCAATGTTGAATGATGAAATTAAAAAAAAATACCAATTAAAAACAAAGAAAAAAAATCGAGTCAACCAAGTTAACTCACTAAACCTACGATATGAGTCATGAGACTAAAATAACCACATAGAAAGTAAGCCATAACAAATCATAAAACTTGATTTCAATAAATCAAATATTAAAGGATAAAATTAATATATATATATATATATAATACTAAAAAGAATAGTATTTTGTCTGAGGTGCACAATAAAATCACCATTTTTTTAATTAATAACGAGAAGGCATGCTCGTGCGCTGCCACAAGCTTATAAAACAAATGTACTTGATAGTGTTATAATTGTGAACCAATGCTAGATAAGTAATAAAAACTAAAGGTATGATGGAGCTAATTTTTCATGACGGAAAAAAAAAAGTTGTGTTGGTGATAAAAAAAAAACTTAGAGACTGAACAAAATGATTTATAGCAATCCACAGTGTTTTGTGAGAAAAAATACAGTGTTTTCGCCACATGATTTAACTTTTCTGTTAATAAAAAGCAAAAAAAATTACAAAGCTAAATTCTCTATCAACTTAATATTAAAAAAAAACAACAAAAATAATTTTGGAAGGAAAAAAACCCGTGAGGAAAAATGTTTTAGCAATTGACAATGTTTTATGAGGAAAACTACAGTGCTTTCTCCAATAAAATCGACAAAAATAATTTTAGAAAAAATCATAAAAAAACCATTTAGAGAAATATTGTAGCAAATCACAGTGTTTTGTGAGAAAAGATATAACGCTTTCCCCATGTGATTTAGCTTTATTGTAATTATAATTCTTAACCAACTCAATATTCAAAAAACAAATCGATAAAGATAATTTTGGAAAAAATCATAAAAAAATCATGGAAAAGCAATAATTCACAGTGTTTTAAAGAAAAAAAATTACAAAACTAAATTCTCAATAAGCTCAATATTAAAAAAATAAAATCGACAGAGATAATTTTAGAAAAAAATACAAAAAAAAAACCATGTTGGAAACACTGTAGCAATTCATAGTGTTTTGTGATGAAAGCTACAGTGCTTTCCCCACATGATTTAGCCTTATTTATAATGACTTGTAATTGTAATTCTCAACCAACTCAATATTAAAAAAAATTGACAAAAATAATTTTAAAAAAAATATAAGAAAAAAAAACCCGTGTTGAGAGATACTCTAGCAATTCACAGTGTTTTGTGAAGAAAGCTATAATGTTTTCCCCATGTGATTAAACTTTATTACAAAGTTAAATTCTAATCAGCTCAATATTAAAAAAAAATCGACAAAGATAATTTTGGAAAAAAATATTACAAAAAAAAACACAAAAGAAACTGAAAAAAATCATGTGGAAAAAAACACTATGGCAATTCACAGTAATTTGTTAGGAAAGTTATAATGCTTTTTTCACATATTGTAACTGTAATTTTTAACCAGCTCAATATTAAAAAATAAAATCAAAAAAGATAATTTCAGAGAAAATCATTAAAAAAACCATGCGGAGAAACACTGTAGCAATCAATAATGTTTTAAAGAAAAAAATTACAAAATTAAATTCTCAATCAACTCAATATTAAAAAAATAAAATCAACAAATATAATTTTGAAAAATAAAAAAAGAGAAAAATCATGTGGAAAAATTTTTTAACCAGACTCAATATTAAAAAAAGTAAAATCAACAAAGATAATTTTGAAAAACATTAAACAAAAAGGGGGGGAGTTGGAAAAAATGAAAGTAATTTTGAAAAAAAAAAACAAAAAAAAACAAAAAAAAAAGAAAATTGAAAAAAAAAGGTGAAAAAAAAAGATGAAAAAAAAAGAAAAGAATACACAGTGAATTATAATAATAATACACAGTGTATTGGACGTGGATAACAATAAATTTCCTACATCCTTTAACTTATTACTTATTACTTAATAATTAATTAATGTTAGCTTTTACAAAAGCCAAGCCTAACATTTCTTCACTTTATAGCTTTAATTGTGTGCGTTTAGGATGTTTCATATTTTTCTAGCAATTTCCTCCATTTATTTGTTTATTATAATCTTGTTGAACTAATGCTTATCATATTCTACATAATAAAACCTTTGTTTCCTTCCAGCTAAGTTATTAAAAGGGATGGACTCATGATCCAATTATCATTCAAATTAAAAGTTGAATGATTTAATATAATAATATGAGTAGAATTAATTTAAAAATCAAGACTAAAATAAATTAAATTAAGTTTTAATCAAGTAGACCAAATTATAAATTAATCCACTAGATTAACTATATCAAACAAAATTATTTTTATTTTGTTAATTTTTTAAAACTCAATTTTAATCACAAGTTAGATTAACATGTTATTATATTTCAATAATCTACAAAGCTAGATCGTGTTTAATAACATAGCATCCAAATGCCCTGTACTCCAAATTATGACGTCATAAATTATGGATCTTAGAAGCTAACAGATTGAACAATCACTCCCCCCTCTCTATTTGGACTTGCTTGAAATATTCCATATTTCAAAGACATAGTCATCGTGCGTGTGCGTGCGTGCGCGCCCACACACACACACGATGACTATATATATATATATATATATATTAAAAAAAACAGTTATTCCATATATTATCACATTTAATAATGCCAAAATGATAATCTTTCCTCGAATAGCTATCTTAATTAATGAACCTTCCAAAAACTTCAAAATTGCCTACCTTCTTTCAAAAATAAAAGGACTTATTTGATCCAAAACTAACCTATATATTTAATTGCATCTCATTAAGATTTCAATTGCATGAATTAATTCTTGAAATACATTACTTAAAATTGCAATTAACATTCCTCTTAAGCTAATTAAGCTACTTTTAGAAATAGAATAAAGAAAAAGAGATTGAGTTTACAAAGAAGCTCAAAAATAAAAAAATTTCATAAATATATGAATTTGATATATTCTTATATTAAATAATATAACAGATATATTATATAGTTACCAAACTTGCCTTAACTTAATAAAATTATTTAAGAATATAGGTCGAGGTTAAAATTAAATAAGAAAAAATATTTATTTAATTTAATTTAATTATTTTAATAATTTGAATTATGATTTAGTTGATGTAGTTAAATCCAATATAAACTTAACTAAATCAACATTAAAAATTTTCAAAATGATATTTTCTTGATAAAAATATAATTGCCTTAGATTGATGGGAACTCTTGATTTAATAGAATGATGTTTTTTTAGCTTTATAATAAAATAACTTATCATGATATGAAAAATTTGCTGAAAGATATCTGATAATAAAATCAAAAGTAAAATATTTTGTTTTCTTGCAAAAAAATAAAACCTCAAAGTCTGTCCAAATTCCTCAATAAAGAAGAAATTAGCACACCATTTGTGCCTCTTGTTATAGGAACACGTCTCTTCTATGCTCTCTGCTTTATTCCTCCCACTCCTCTTCTTTCTGCGCCACCACAGTAGCCCTTTTTAACCCCCCCCCCCTAACTCGCTCTGAGCTCAGTATAGTATAAGAACTTGCTTCTTATAACTAATTTCATTCCTTTCATCCCCACATGATCAAGAAGTTATCTTCCTCATTTGTCTGACTTTTTTCTGTGAAAAAAATTACTGGGTTTGTAAGTTTTTGTTGAATCATTTGGCTGGAAGATTAAACCTTTGAAGAAAAAGTACTTATAAAGATTGAGTTCGGATTGTGGCCTGAATTTTTTTGGCAGGTACTTTTGTGATACAGTGATAGCGTATATACAAGTTGTATAGTGTATTTCAGACAAATCTTCCACTTTTTTGGAGAAGATTTGCTGTTTCATTAAAGGTATGATACTGGTAACATTTTTTTTTGTTCTGTTTGGTTGCTGAGAAAATTCCAGGAAAAGAAAATGAAGAAACAATTCTAGAAGACTCAGATGTTCATTTCTTATTGTTGTTATGATATTCTTTTTTTTCTTTTTGATGATAATGTTTGAATTTTCTGTTTAGCTTTTTTTTTAATTTATTTTCTTTTGTGTATGAGAAAGTGCAATTTTTAGTTTACTTTTTTTCTTTTTTTCAGCTGTTTGTGAGAGCTGAAGTGCATAAAGCTAGGATTTTTGGATCTGGGTTTTGTTCTTTTTGAACAATTTTTGGTGGATATGCTTTGTGTTTGCTTATGGAGAGTTGAATGGATATTGAAAAAGTTTAGACTTTTTATTAAACGAATTATGTTATTTTAATCATATTTAGTCCATGATGCTTTCTTTATTCTTTTTACCTTTATTTTATAATCATGTTTAGACCATGTTATTCTTTATTCTATTATTTTCTTTTCTACTTAGATGACCAAATGCTTTTCGATTCTTTCTTGTTTATACTGAATATAGAAAAGTAAAAAGATTTTGCATGTTTTGTGTCTTTAATCTATGTGGAAGTTTATGGGACCTTACAGTTATTATGTTCTTGATTATTGATGAAGATTTCTGAGAATAGATTGTAATAAAAAACGAGAAAACTTGTCAACTACAAGCAAAGAATTTCTGATTTTACATCTCAAGAAACTTTGTGAATGGTCTACAAGTCCTTAGGAAGGATTTCTGCAACGATTCTTTTCCTTTTCGCTAATACCTTAAACTTAAGGTTTGTATGTTGTTTAGTTTGGCATTCCTTGTGAAGTAATCTTGACCTATTGTTAGATGCATGACAATATCCTGAAACAACACTTGGCCGGTTTATAAATTTGGATATATTTGGATTAGTTTCATACACAACCATCATAGAATTAATATTTATTGTAAATGCTGAATAAACCCCCCGCCCCCCTTTTTTTTTCTTTTTTTGGTTCTGATGAACCCTTTCTACGTTTCATTTAAATTGTTTTTGGTGTTCACCTGCAATATACACTTACCTTGTTTGTTTCTTTATTTTCTTGCAGATCTTCTAGCAAGACTTTATTTTCACTCAGCAGAAACCATAAATAACTTATGGCTTCACCAGATGTCGATTCTCCTTGGCTCTGTGCTGCTAATGAATCTTTTGGTGGATGTTTCAATATGCAAATAGAGGAGATCAAATCAGCCAATGTTTTAAATGTGCTGGAAGCTCCCTCATCTTCTATGTCTGATACCTGTAATATCCCCAAGCCACCACCTTATCCTAATAAAACATCTAAAGCAGCCAACAATTGTAAAAGGATTTTAGAGACTTGCTCTGTGCCACGGGAAATTAAAGATACATGGGACAGGCTATTCAAGGAAGCATATGGTGTGGATGTCTACATTATCACTGATAGCAAATCATATATTCCAGCTCATTGCAATGTTCTGGTAAGTTAATTAGACTTCCCGAACATATCTGCTTGTTTGGAAGTATCATTGTTTGCATCAAAGATAACTGCTTGAGCCAAGGAATTTTGTTTGTTTCTCTAAATATAAAAGATAAAATGGGTGATTGCTTTCAAAAGGTTTCTTTCTTTAAATCTGATGCATCCATTGGGGTGTTTCAATATTGGTGCCTCCCGAATATAAAATGATGTGCCGTTGCAAGTTTTCTTTTCTAAATTGAGACGAAGAAAGGGCAGTACAAATAACAACATTCATAATCTTTTTCATGAATAAAGACCTGAAGTTGAATTATTATCATTAAAAAATTTAGGGCCAATGGGGTGGCTGAAAGTTTACAGCTGTAACTTTTCCTTTTTCAGAGTATTTCATCACCTGTGCTAGGGAATATCCTGCAGCGTTCGAAAGTTAAAGATGGTATTAGATACATCAAAATTCTTGGTGTACCTTGTGAGGCCGTCTACGTGTTCATCCGGTTTTTGTACTCATCCTGGTATATTTGAGTATCCTTTACCGTGTATTCATCATCATTAATTTTCTTTGGTACTGTATCACAGGTGCAATAGAAAATGTTGTGTATTCTTTTTAAATGCTTCTTGTTACTTTTTGTTTGGAGCGGATGGCTATGAAAATGTTTCCCTTTCAGTTTTCTGTATAATTGTTTCATTATTCCAAGGTGGTCAGATTTAAATAAAGATATTCATTCTTGACATCCTAGTGCAGCTATGAAGAGGATGAGATGAAGAAGTTCGTTCTCCATCTGATGGTTTTATCACACTCATACTCAATCCCATCACTGAAAAGAGTTTGTATAGACTTTCTGGAGCAGGATTATCTGACCAAGGAAAATGTGATAGACGTGCTTCAGTTAGCAAGGTGCTGCAATGCACCACGACTCTCCTTCATTTGTGTTCGTATGGTTGTGAAGGACTTGAAAACTATATCATCAACTGAAGGTTGGAAAGTTATGAAGCGTGCTAACCCTGCCCTTGAACAAGAGCTTGTAGAATCTGTTGTTGAAGCAGATTCGGTAAGTCAGTTCCTGATCTTTGTTGCAAACAATGAATAGAATGTGCAGCTAGTCATTTAAAGGCTGTTGAGAATTACATGCAATCAGAGTTATTTTCACATGTTTAGACTTTAGATGACAGGCTATAAAGCAAGCACATGCAAGGTTCTTGTTTCTTTTATTTTTATACTCCCACGTCAAGGTGAGGAAGTAGCAACTAGTGAATCTTCATATGCATAATTTAAGCATTAAAATTGGAATCCTGTAAATTTAGCTTTTTGGGAAACATTAACACTAACCACTGGTACATGATGGATGGCCCTTTGAGAACAAGTTGTCTAAGACACAAAAATTGCTTCTCAGTGGAATGCCTTCTGGTGCCAATCAGGAAAAGGTTCTTCATCCTAGTCTGTAGTGATGGTTTAGTTGAGTTTCATGTTTCTCAGTGGAATATCTACTTGGTTATGGTTGAATCTAGTAACATGTTTCCTCAGTGGAATGACTACTTGGTTATCTTGACTGAGGTCTCCCACTCTTGTATTTTTTAAGCCTTAAATCCTATTATGCGTGAGAATCCTGTTATTCTAGATAGTCAAATGAATGTTTGTAAACCAATTGCCTTTTGATTTGGAAAGGAAGCTTTCCAAATGATACTTGCTATCATGGATTTACTGTAGCAATTGGTTGGTCTTGCTGTTACTGTTGACTTCTGGACCCTTATTTCTTCATTTTCTTTTCCTCAAGTCAATATTCATATCCAGAGTTATGATTTTTAGAATATGATTCAATGTTACATTATCTGGTACAAGCTGTAGTCTTTTCCTTGGTTCAATTTCACATAATGGGATCTGAGATTCACTTCTTTTCAGAGAAAACAAGAGAGGTTGAGGAAAATAGAAGAGAGAAAAGTGTACTTGCAACTGTATGAAGCAATGGAGGCTCTCCTTCACATATGCAGGGACGGGTGTAGGACAATTGGACCTAGTGACAAAGTGCTTAAAGGAAGCCAAGTTCCCTGCAACTTTCCTGCTTGCAAAGGACTTGAGTCCTTGGTTCGTCATTTCTCTAATTGTAAGACTCGGGTTCCCAGGGGCTGTGTTCACTGCAAACGCATGTGGCAGCTTCTTGAACTGCATTCTCGCATGTGCAACGACCCAGATTACTGCAAGGTCCCGCTTTGTAGGTGAGAATGGAACTTCCATGTATTATCTTGCCTCTATGCCTATATTTTCAGGGTTTCAAAATCCATTTAAGTGAATATGAAACTTGAACAAAAGGGAAAATTAGAAACTAAAAGAGGACAAATAAAGAGTTCAAAAACCATTTATACTTGCCACAATGCTATCTCATTTATTATGGAATTTGAGTGGCCAAATATGTCCTCCAATGTGTTATTACACAAGAAATTGTTTCAAGGCATGGAAATATATGAGATTGAGCTGGATTAGTCCGAGTTTCTGCATTGTAGTTGTGAAACAGTACCATGGACTAGGAGTTGAATCAATCCCATCAGTCTCATTTGTTCTGTGTTTTTAGTTTTATCAATATACTGAAGGTTAGATTATATATCCTTCTTGCTTGATTTAAGCCACAGCCTTGAGCTGATATGTTCTTTAGACTTTTGTCAGTAATTAAGGTAAACAAGTTTAAAGCATATGCTGCAGTATCATAATGATGTGCTCTTTGCTTGTTGATAGGCATTTCAAGGAGAAAATGCAGCAGCAAACGAAGAAAGACGAAGCTAAGTGGAAACTGCTGGTCAGCAAAGTAATAGCAGCAAAGAACGCATTGGGGCCATTCTCAGCTCGCCCTGTAGATTTATTCTGACCCCATTACTTCTCTCAAACCTTGTATCCTCATCACAATATGCCATTCAACAAACCCATGCCATTGTTTAAAGTTTTAGAATTGCAATGGAGGCTTTGTAAAAGTTTTATTTCAGCTCGTGTATCTTTCAAAAAATTATTTCAGTCCCTATATTTAGTTTTTATTTACAAAGTGGTCCCCTTTTTTTATTTGTATATCCATCATGCTTTGCATCCCCTGAGCGGGTTTTTTTACCAATAGAAAGAATGTTATGGTCTATGATGTAACGCAAGCCCATAAATTTAGTTTAAACTAATGCTACGTTTAGCAAGAAGAAAGTAATCTTCCATCATAACTAAACGATTTTTAGGATATTTCAAATCAACTTAGTTTTTGGTTAGTAAGCATCATCACCACAAAAAACACAGCAGCAGCATATCAAGTATATGGTTTTAGTTTAGAACAGAGATTTAGGTTGGAGATGGATAATTTTTAGTCTGAATAATTTGTTTACAGACAACAAAAATTTCAACGGTTTAATTATGTCGCATCTATGTGTGTTCTGCAAAATACAAGTCATGCTTGTTTTTGCAAATTATGGGTTCCATAAGTTGAAAAACATGGTTCATGACCAACCAAACAACTTTAATTTGTGGTTTCAACCGAATGTGAAAGTTACCATGTAAACAAACACTCTATGCTGTCAAAATTGTGTTTTGCTCTAATCCAATCACTTTATAATTTTGTAGGAGTGTTAATGAAAATTAGCGTGAAACTTAGGTAATTTAGTGAGATGTAGTTAAAATTGAGTTTTACTCTAATCCAATCACTTTATGATTTTGTAGGGGTCTCATCACAAATTTTCTTGTGAAACTTTAATTATAAAAACTATAATTTATATATTTTTTTAATTTTATCTTTTCAAATTATAATCTTAAAATTATTATCAAACATACTCTTATATTTCTATCAAAAAGCGATAAGGTATATTGAGAACGAAGTTATCGAATCTAATTTTAGATTTAATTTGAAAATAAACTCAGGTAATCACATTTTTTAAAAGGATATCATTATAGTTGTTTTTTTAAAAAAAAATTGATTTGGTAGAATTTAAACAATGTTTAGTTAGGTAAATTAATTCATTTAGATTATTTTCAAAACTTGAAAAAAAATTAAAGCTCAATTAAGTTCAAATTAAAAATGAATTAAAATTAGGGTTATGTTTATTTCACGGAAAGTAGTTTTCTGAAAATTACTTTATAAACTTTTATGTGTTTGTTTGCCATTAAAAAAACTAATCAACGAAAAACACTTTCCAGACAAAGAAAAATTTGGCTTGATTTTCAGGAAATTATTTTCTTTTTATTTTAGGCGAAAAACACTTTCAATAAATTATAAAAAAAATTAGAAATATCATATTATTTATTAATTATATCAAATTTGATATTCAAACTTTTGATTGTTATATATTTTATTTTGAATCTTTTATTTTCAATTATATCCCTTAGAATTTGATTTAATTTTATTTTTATATTAACTTTGGTTCTCATTTTTATAATTGTTATTTATTTTTCTCTTATTATTTTTTTAATTGAAATTTTTTATCTATCAAATTTAGTTCTCATTCTTTTGATTGTTACTTATTTTATTTAAAATCATTTATGATATTATAATTATAATTATTTTAATTTCATCGTCTTTTAATTTTTTTTATCTATTAGATTTGATCTTCATTATTTTAATTATTATTTATTTTATTTGAGATAATTTATGTAATTAATTTTTTTTTAATTTTATTTTCATCAAATTTTTTAATTTGTAAAATTTGTTTTTCATTATTTTAATAACTTGAAAAAAAAAATATTAATAAGTTATTTTTGAGGTTATTTTTTATAACATAACCAAATATTAGAAAATATTTTTCAATTTATTTTTTATAATATTATCAAATATTAAAAAATAATTTATTTTTAAAAAAATATAGTTTTTTTTTTTAATATTTACCAGCAAAAAAAAAAACGAACGGCATTATAATTGAATAGAGTATTTGCCGAGTAAATTTATCGAACAGGATTAATAATTGATACTAATACAAGGACAAAGGGTTTTCCACGGACTGCTCTTAAGAGATTCCAGCTGAATATTTAGAAATATTCTCCAAGAAATTCCCCTGGTGAATCATCTGGTCAAACTCCCAGCATTCAGATAATCCAGTCAGCTGCTGAGTACAAGCAGCCATCTATATGGTTCCTTAATTCACTCCAAATTAAGAATCCAAAACCTTCTGCTCAATCTTGAATCATGAGACCACTGAGAAAATCACTCCTTGAACCTAACCCTAAATCATCATCACTCCACAAAGCCCTTTCTTCACAGTTCACTTACTCTCTTGATCAGCCTCCAGCACCAGAACCCCACTTCAATGAGACCACCAATACCCACTTTCCATTTTCAAGAGACCAACAAAAACATCACTCCAACAATGGACAAACCAATACCCTCTTGTTCAATTCACTACACAAACTAAAACCCACTTCAAGTACTTTGTTGTCTAGCCAAACGAGGTTGTTTTCATGTTCAAGTTCGTTTTTTTCGCTTTCAAGATCTCATTTTGGCAAAGAACCCGTCTTTAAAGTTATATTTCATGATCCAATCTCTAGTAAATTCATTCAAAGAAGGGCCTTTTCAAGTGAAAATCCAAACCCGGAAAATGCTGTGTCAGGGGAGAACTCACAGCCGATTGATGCAGGGTCTTCTATGAGAAAACCAATTAGTTTGTGGCCTGGAATGTACCATTCTCCTGTGTCTAATGCCTTATGGGAAGCAAGATCAAGGATTTTTGAGGAGCCTAATGATTCTGGGACTTCAGAGACTGAATTGGTTGCGAAAAGTCCATCAAAGAGCAGGACTAGCATTTGTTATAAGTTTTCTTCTGATTTTATACTTAGAGAGCAGTATAGGAATCCATGGAATAAGATTAGAATGGGGAAGTTGGTTGAAGATCTTGATGCTCTTGCCGGAACCATTTCCTATAAGGTACATGGGATTTTGATTTTGTGTTTGCTTAAAGTTTGATAGGTAATGTTTGAGATAGGTTTGAACCATTCCCAGTAGCTGATTCATTTCTTTTTGCCTATTGATTTTATATTTGGTTTTCTGTTTTGACCAATATTTCACTTGTGGACCAGCATTGCTGCAATGATGATGGCTCAACTAGGCCTTTGCTATTGGTCACTGCTTCTGTTGATAGGATAGTTTTGAAAAAACCAATCCTTGTTGATGCTGATTTGACTATAGTTGGTGCTGTTACATGGGTTGGGAGGTCATCCATGGAGATTCAGATGGAAGTGATTCAGCCCACTGAAGGTACTCTAGTAATAAATGGTGTTTCTTTTGTTCTTTTTTCTACAATCTCGGCTGTGATTTGATTGTAGATTACTAGATCTCATGTATAATTTATTGTGTGCATGTCCCTGCTCTTACATACTTCACTTCATTTCGATACGAGTGTTTATCAGCAGAGAAGATGGAACTAGAAATGAGTTACAATCCTAGCATGAAAGGTATATTTTGTGGAGGAACTTGTGGGAGCTGAATGTTCCCATTCTGCTGATGAAAGCTTTGCAGCGGGAAATAACTGGTGTTCTTTCATATTGCTTTTTGAGGTCCATGCATTAAGGTCCAAATTATAGGCTATCAATGCAATGTTCTGCTGGCAAAGAGAGTTTACTGCAAGTCGAATCAGCTTAAAAGTGGTCGTAGGTTTTGCTTGTTAATATTGAATTCATAAAGTCCAAAGTACTTGTCCACACTTTCAAAAGCAGTTCTTCTGCAGAATTTTTTACTGAGTTGATTCTTTCCCCCTTTTTTTCCTAACCCTGTGTTGCAAAGGTTGATTTTTGTTTGGGGAACTTTATGTGAAGGGACCTAGCCTGGATTTTCTTGTCTGTTGGCTTTGAAAAATATCCTCTTTATTGAAGCATTTTTCCTTTCCCATGCACTTTTAGGATGGAAAAGCAGCTTGCCCTTTTTATTTTAGATTATGGCATTTTTCATTTCTGTAAAACAAGTGTGCTCTTCCCAGTACTTCTATGTAAGCATTAAATATGTTGCTTTGCGCCTAATAATATTCTCAGAAAAATCTCATCCTTGCCAGTAAGCACAGATCAACGTCCAGTTAATTTGCATTTAATCTCATACGAACATTATTGGCCTTCCAATAATAGCATCTTTTAGTGTTGTACTGCTATCACAGGCTGCTTTTCAAGTTCAATCCACTTGATGTTTTCTTACTCGTATCTTTTTCAAAAAGTTCTGAGTACAATTCTTGGAAGTGATTTTTAATGGGAACTTGTTTATCAGGGGCCACCAATCCATCAGATGCAGTTGCTCTTGTAGCAAATTTCACATTTGTCGCTCGTGATGCAAAGACAGGAAAATCAGCTCTTGTTAACCAGATCTCACCTGAAACTGATAAAGAGAAATTGCTTTGGGAAGAAGCAGAAGAAAGAAACAAGATGAGGAAAAAGAAGAAAGCGGAAAAGAAAAGGGATTCTGAGAATGAGGATATGGAAAGGCTCAATGCATTGTTGTCTGAAGGGAGGGTTTTCATTGACATGCCAGCATTGGCAGACAGAGATAGCATTCTTATACAAGATACTCGTCATGAGAACACTTTTATTTGTCAGCCACAGCAAAGGAACATTCATGGTCGTATTTTTGGAGGGTTTTTGATGCGCAAGGCATTTGAACTGGCCTTCTCGAATGCTTATGCATTTGCTGGTGCAGCACCACTCTTTGTTGAAGTTGATCATGTTGATTTCTTCAGACCTGTAAGTACCAACCCCTCTGCTTAGTTATATCTTTCACACAATGTGGAACAACTATTTACAACCACCTTTTGGAACAGATTTAGAACTCAATTTCCTGGATCTTTGGAGGGCATTTCACTTTCTTTGATTTCTTACAGCTATCTTTGGCCAGGGACATGGCATTGTAGGAGAACATTATCAGCGTTTGCGGTGTTTATAAGTGCTGATGAAGTTAGATTTAGGAGCTCCTAAAATAGGAAGATATTTCAACAAAAAAAACTGCTTCAGTATACCTCTTTCAGCTTTTCATGTCCATGAAGATTGAATAGTTGGACAAGCAATTCTGTGAACTTTATATTTTAAGCTTATGGGATTCCATAATTCCTTTCGCTGATGCAGGTGGATGTTGGAAATTTCCTTCGCTTGAAGTCTTGCATTTTGTACACAGAAGTCGAGAACCCAGCTGAACCTCTGATTAACGTGGAAGTTGTTGCTCATGTTACAAGGCCTGAGCTAAGGTCTAGCGAGGTGAGTATCTGAATTCCTCACGTTTCTTTGTTATAGTTCCGCAGTTCGCTCCTCCCCACAGTGTGACCAAAAATAAAAGAAACTTGAGAGTGTTTTGATATTTGTTGTAAAAAAACATTTTGCTGTTAGATAAAAAGGGAACACTCAATTTTGGTGTTAACAAATGGAAGTCAGCAATGATGAAAGAACTTGTATGGGTGCAAGAGGAACCCTCGCTAAATGTTTTTTCAGTGGTGTAAACCTATCGAAAACAGTCATTTACTGCTCACAATCGCAATCATATAACTGAATGGATGGTTTAGTACATAATATGTAATTCCAACTCCTTTTCATTTTCTATTCTGAGCTAAAATGGCTAGAATACATATTAATTTATCTTCTTTTTTTCCTTGCATGCCACATGATTTGAACAGGTATCAAACAAATTCTGCTTTACATTCACTGTCCTTCATGAGGCCATTAAAGATGGATTGAGGATTCGGAATGTTGTTCCAGCTACGGAAGAAGAAGCACGTCGTGTTCTTGAACGCATGGATTCTGAAAACTCCCAGATTGCAAAATCGTGAAATAAATCTCCCTGTTGTCTGGAAAAGAAGCAGAGGGGGTGAAAATGGCGGCAGTCTTCCTCTTTTTGGGTAGGCTTGGATAGCTTGAGCGTAAATAAGCAATGATGTTTGGATTCATTAGCATCTTAATAAACCACATGTACAATTTCTTTGCACAGATAATAAACCACACAAGGTTGGACTTCACCATCTGAACATAAATTCTTAAGGGTCCTGGCTACGCACTCAGGCAATTTGATGCTGTCTGAACATGCATTGCGAATGATGCTTTGTTACTTAACCCTATTTAACGTCTCCTCGACTCAAAAAACAAAATTTAGCCTTGACAAGATGTGAAAAATTTGACCATGCTTTCAGCTTCTAATTTACATGATAGATCCGACTATTCTGACTTCACTACATTATTACCTGACATAATCCCTTCGGTATGTTACATACAAAGTAGACAAATCCAAAATCTTGTAAAGCATATGTTTAGATACAGAACATGTGGCCAACCTAAAAAAGGGTAATGGCTAGATGCAGAAACTCAATTCAAACAGCCTGCTGCCAGCACCACCAATTTCAGGTAAGCATCCCAGTTAGATTCCACAGAATCACCAGGAGTTAAACTTATCAAGATGATGGAGTTTCATCGTCAGAAGAACCATCGTGAAGCCTTCCAACAAGTCCTGGAAAAACTGGTGCAAGTGTTGGATTTAAAGGCATGGGACGGACTGAACTGTATATGGTTCTTTCATTGATCTTTCCAACCTCTTTGCATACATGATCGAGAATGGAAATAAAATCCCTCACCACCATAAAAATCCAGAATGGGCGAGCTTCTACCTTAGCCGAGTTCCCATGGAAATACTCAGTTATTTCCTTCACCAGAGAGAGAGCAGCCTTTTCCTGTGCTTGAAGCCTTACAATTTCTTCCTCTGCCTTCTTCATGAACCCATTCATCGACTCTGAGAACTTCCAGTTACTCTCCTTCAACACAATTTCTTCATTTAGTTTCAGAACTTCTGTAATTTTTGTCATTCCAGCGGCAAGTTTTGCAACTTCACTGCAAAGCACATCTGAATCCATTGCAGCGGATTTCTTTACATTGGTAAGCTCTCCACTCAAACCTGAAACCACTTGCAAACCAAGCTTCCTAAACTGAACTTCATCTTGGAATGCTGATTGTTGAGTTTTCTGAGCTGTTTGATCCTGGTTTGTACCACAAAGCCGAGAACCTTCCGACCTGATGATTTCCTGAACAACAAAATGCAAGAGTGTGGTTTTCCCATCAGTGCCTTTAATATCAACAAGCTTCAGGAGTGTGTCAAGCTTGAAGGCTTGGGCATCGCCGCGATTGGTGCCAACATTCATGCGGTTCCCAGTCTTGAGCACTGCTTCTAGAAGTTTCAAGAACATTCTGCTGTTCTTCAATTCCTCACAAGCTGCCTGTTGAAAAAGAAAAATGAGAAGCAGCTGGAAGATTGCTGCAACAGGAAATGATGAACGGAAAAAATGTGCTCTAGCATTTTTGGCAGATCTAGTGATGGAGCCCTTTTGATCACCACAATACATGATTAGAAGTGAATAAAAAATTTATTTTGACATGTACAAGGGTAAGAAGGTTTATAACAACCATGAAACAGAACAGTGTACCTGCTTTTCAATATCAGCTATATTACCTTGTGTTAATATAAATCAAAGAACATAAAAATTTACAAGCCGAATGAAGATTTACCTCCAGTGTTTCAAAAGACCTTCGCAGGTACTCAATTTCTGAATCAAAACTCGCAATATAAAGCATTGCATCAACCCTCTTGAATGCAAAAGGAACATCAAGCACTTCCTTTAGAAATTTCTCAGCAGGGCCTAGCTTGAACGGTGATTCATCCTTGAAGTCTTTTAGTTTGCATTCTTCTTCTTTAGTCGGAGCCATCTTTGATAGACTTTCAAGAAGTTCTGTTCCCAGAGTATCTGAATTGCCTGTTCATAGCAGAGAATGGTTCAGTAACCGCATAGCTCTCTCTCATCAATAATGTACGCGCGGGCGCACTCCATATAGTTCTTAGTGTTCTTCGGAAAGCAAAGGGAGGCATTAACATGCAGCTTTTTTACCTATCTTCAACAAAGATTAGCTTTTTGGCCTAAGATGGGAAATGCTGTGATGGGAAAAGATAAGATATCTCTATGAATAGAGGCAGTACATTTGCACTACGAAACACCAAGTCATAAAAAGAGACTATTCTTTCTCAACTTTTGGTAATCCATATAGCACTGTAGGGACCAAATAGAATTATAATTAACCAACCAATAAAACAATGTTCATTAGCTAAAAGCATTCAACATTTAAATTGCATTGTGGCAGGCATAAGCTTTGTCTAAAACGCGTCCCTTAACTACCTTGATTTAAGAATCTTTCATAAAGAAGCACCACCGCTACCAAAGGCTTGTCACTGTTTTCAGGTCAAAGAGAAGTGATACATCACCACATTCGATCCCACAAAAAAAAAAACCCATAATATGTGGCAACCTCAAGCCTAGAGATTTTGAAATTTTAACACAGGTAGGAATTTGCAGCCAAAGATAAGAAAACTGTAGGAACCAAACATGGTTAAAGATAGTGAAGCAGGTATTTTAAACTTAGATCGACTCCAATAATGCAGGCAGCTATTACATTACCAATTTCCATGCATTTTTGTGGACAATCCTTAAGAATTGAAAGCAAGATTGTCTACGTCAGATTTTACCTTCCAAAAGGGCTTCACAGACTTCTTCAATGGTCACATTAAGAGCCCTCAACAATATTGCAATATTCTGGGACTTCTTTGGATCAAGTACTGTATTCTCCTGGTTCAGCAATGGAAGCGATAGCCGCCTTCCATTGTGATCCTTCACGTTAAAATTTGAATTATTCACCATAAAAAGTGTCTCAATCATTTCCTCATTCAACCTGCAACAGAAACCACATTCTACAAACTTACAAAACCATTCAACTTAACCAAACAAATAAGTAACTCCTTGCAAAATCAAGAAACTTCAAAAATAAACAAAAAGCTGAAAAGGTTTTTAAGTATCTCACTGAAAAGAGCTAGATTTTATCTGATCCCACACCATAGCCCGATCCGAGCTTGCTCTAACTTTATCCCAATGTAAAGGCTTCAACTTTGGTTTCATACTCTCCTCATTCCTCTCAACACTACCTTCGCTTTGCATTTGCTCATTGGCAAAAACTGGCATTGCATGATTTTGAACTAAAACAGACCTTGTAGGCGTAACGAGAACGGGAGGCCCTGAACTCCCCAAATTCATTTCCCGAGTCACTCTAACCCCCATTGGCATCTCCCAAAACCGTGGTGGTGGAGGTGGTGGAGGCGGTGGTGGCAGTTTTACTGGCACAAATTGTTTACTAGCACTCTCTATCCTCACTGGAACCTGATCATTCTGTCCCGAAAAATCCAGATTTCGCTCCAAAGAACTCTGCATCTCCCCTGAATCTCTCCCTGATGATGATGAAGAAATGGGTGGCGAGGATCGCTTAATGGACTGAACCGGAGCAGGAAAACTAATAATAGTTTCAGGAGACTTAGATTCTCCGCTTCTAAGGCTAGAATTCGATAATGGAGACACACTGCTGGACACAGATTTTGATGGAGAACAAAAGTTTGATTCTGGATATGAAGCAGTCCTTGAATTAAAACTTCTAGACCCAAAAACCTCTCCTTGAGTCCCTTGAATCTCTCTTCTAGAACTTGAATCAACACGAACTGGACTCTCATGACTAGTCTCTTTCCTTCCAGAAGACCCTCTTGGTGAAAAGAACTCTTCTTCCTCGTCAGTATCTCTATCAACTTCATCTTCTTCTTTACTAGAACTAACAAGAACTTCACCACTTCTATAAGTTGGTGTGTAATTATGTCTAGGCAATGGAGGCAACGGTCTCAGCTCAGGAGACCCAAGTTTTTGATACTGTGAAGAAGATGACGAGGAAACACCAATCTTAAGACCAGTATTGTTGGATGAAGTTAGCTTGTCTGGATCATCAATGCCAGCTCGAGAGTTCACTAATGTGCCCAAGTAAAGGAACTCTGAGCTTGTGCTTACAACACCAGGACGGTGTGGGAGCTTCGGAGGTTTAGGAGAACCATCTGAAGGGATAGTGTTCTGAGGATAAAGGCGGAGATTTTCTGATCTTGAACCCTTTTGAGGGCCAAAAGGCTGGGTTTTTCTGCGAGAATAGATGAAGAAGGCTGAAAATAAGGCTAAGAGGGCAGCGAAAAGGAGGGAGAGGGAGATGGAAATTGCAATAATGAGGTTGTGGTGAGGAGAGGAGGATTGGTGGGGGAGAAGGAGGGAGGAGATGTTAGCAGGGAAAGTTGATAGGGTGGGAGTGGAAGGAGGAGGTGGTGGAGATGAAGGGAGGGTAGGGAAGAAGGGCTTTTGTGGGTTACTGTGGTTGCTGTTGTTGTTGTTGCTGGGGGTGGCGGTGAAAGGATATTTGGGTTGGGGTTGAGGAGACGAGGAGGGAGGCTGTGTTGGTGTAATGGAGGGGGTTAATGGGATAAAGGGTTGGTGGAGGAGGTGTCGGTGGTGAGTGGTGGAGGTTGTGGTAGTGAAGTGAAGATGGAGGAGGAGGTGGAGGAGGATAATATTTATTGTAACACTAGCACTAGTAGTAGTGGCCATCAATGTATGTTTTTGAAGGTAATTAAACATAAAGCAACACACGATGTTATGTCTCTCTCTCTCTCTAAAACCAGAGATGTAGAAAGATTAAGACAGAAACGAAGTTAATGTGGTGGGGGTCGTGGGCCAATGAGAGAGGGAGAGGGAAGGCTTGAAATTGTAGAGAGAATAAGAAACAAAGCATTAACCTTGAGGTATTGTTGTGGGAGACAGTGAAGAAAGTTCAGTTCTTGGATTGGAATTCCCCACACAGAAGAGCAGGCAGGCAGGTAGAAAGATGGAAGAAGACTGAGAGCACAGTGCTTCTTGATAGACAGAAACAGCTTGTGGCTCAAGAAGCTAGATAGGCGGGCAAGTTCTTGAACTTGAGATTGGAATACTGTTGCAGAAACGAGACGCTCACACAGTTCAGAAAACGTGAGGTCCAAGAAGAGAATGTCCTAACTCACTGTGTGGGAGAATCAAGGAGAGGAAGAGCGCGAGAGAGGGTACTTCTACTACATGGTGGGGGAAGGAGGGAGCAGTAGGAGGAAATTGGAATGGTAGTTTGGAATTTCAAGACAAAACATCAGCACAAACCCCATTATAGCCTTTTCATTTTCACTTTTTGTTTTTTTTTTTTTGCATCTCTAGATCGAGAAGAAGATGACAGTAGCAAGGTGGGAATCCAGGTGGAGTTGAGGAGGAGATACCCCTAGAGGTTAAAATGACTGCCACTTTGATATTTTGTAAATTATGTATCATTATTGTAGGGATTTTGTTTGCAAGCTTTGTATTTTGGCCATGTGGGTGTTAGATTTCTGACAGAACTATCAGTAGAATTATTTTCTTAAGAAAATTAACATAGTTTAAAAAATTAATGAACTAATAAGTTTGATATATATCCTAATTAAAAAAACATTAAAAATTAAAATACTATTTAAAATATTATGTTTGTGTATCAAGTTATTTTTTATTTGTGTTTTTTTTATCAATATTACTTTTTGAAATAGTATTAATAAGTGAAGATATTCATATGTCATAAAAGAGTATATTTGGAAGTATAGTAAATATTGTTTTTTATTTTTTTTGTCACTTGAAAATATATTAAAATATTTTTTAAATTTATTAAAATTTATTTTTTAACATCAAAATGATCTAAAAATATTTAAAAATTAATTTCAAGCTAAAAATATATATTAAAAAGTGTAATTGGACCACAATACCAAACATAGCCAAAGTATTTGTTTTTATAGTTTATCCTGATTTTAAAATCATTTTTTAAATTATTTTTTACATAATAAAATATCAAATTAATATTCTTTAAGAGTTTTTTAGTATATTTTTAATTAAAAATAGCATGTATCATATAATCAAACACGCACAAGCAAGTGAAAAATAGTTTTTTAAAAAAACTTAGCACAATAAATTAAAAAAATTTATCAGAATAACACCATTTCAAAAAATTAATAAAATAATATATTTTTATTTTATCATATTTTTAAAAGATAGTATCTATTAAATGTTATTTTTTACAAGTATAATAAAAAAAAAATTACACTTTCTTTTAGAAAAAAAAAACTAACTCTACTCACAATAAGTTTCTCCCTTTAATAAATAAATAAATAAAAGAAGCTGGAATATCATTTTCAAACCATTAATATGAAACGTGGCCAAAATTTATTAGGTAAATCAGATCAAACAGGTGAGATACAGATGATGTGACCTGTTCATGATCATCAAAACCTGACAAGCTCCATTATGCAGCTCTACCCCTCTTATTTCCTGCACACACGACGACGTTTAGACAATAACATATAGGTACCGATTGCCGTACAGTGAAAGTGAATGTGTTTCAAAGTGGAATAACAGTTTTTTAAGGTGTTTTTTATTTTAAAATATATTAAAATAATATTTTTTTATTTTTAAAAAATTATTTTTAATATTAAAATAATATGAAAATATTAAAAATATTAATTTAAAAAAATAAAAATATTTAAATTTTTTTAAAAGACATTTGAAAAATACAGTGCCCAACACACCTAAGAAGGAAGGGAATCATGAGAAAGCAGAGCTCTCTTTCACACTCTTTGTGGGGGGGAAGGTTTTGCTTTCGGCCTTGATTCTTTTTACAGAGGGTACGACTGAGGAGGGAACACTGGAATCCAGCTGGATATTTTTTGGATTCTTTCCACGCCATGTGGTTTACTGTGCACTTGCTGGATTAATCTTTCCTTGGTTTAGATTCATTGTTCTTTCACGAGATTATTTTTTATTTTTTATTTATTTAATATTTATTTAAATTATTTTTGATGTATTATTGCTAAAAATAATTTATAAAAAATAAAATATATTTTCAAGAAAAATACTTTTAAAAACAACTATTATTATATTTTCAAACCACTATATGAAATGTCAAATAATGTTTGGAATTATAGTATATTTATGTTTTTTAATTAATTTTTTTTAATATAGTTATATCAAAATTAAATTAAAAAAATAAAAAATATTATTTTAAAACATTTTAAAATAATATAAAAAATATTTTATTATTCGAATTATAGCCGACATGGTTTCTATGACATTTACGTAAATCACCATGAGTTGAGGCCCATTGCCAGTGGTGGCGAGTACATTTTTGTTTGCGCCTTATATCTCTCTTGTGTCTAATTATTAACTACTTTATTGTTATTGATACATCATTAACTCACAGTCATTATTCATTAATTAAGACATTTTTAAAATTCTTTTGGATTAGGGTTCATTAATTATATATATATATATATATATATATATATAAACAGAGACAAAGAGATTTTGACATGAACTTGTCTTATTTACCAGCAAAAAAAAAAAAAAAAAAAACAAATAGGGCTGTCGGGATTAGTTATATAAACCCTTGTCATCATGTTTTTTTAAAATACTTTTTTTATTTAAAGAAATATTTAATTAATAATCCTCGATCATTTTGATATTTTAAATGCCTTGTGAAAATATTAAATTATATATAGAGAGAGAATGAGGAAAGCGGATCAATCCAAAACTCTTGGCATGGAATGCTATTCGAATAGCAAGATTTTCTATACTTCAAGTAGAAATGGAGCGAGAATACATTCATTTTCTATAAATTGTTTTTTTCACTTGGCTTATTTTATGATTTGCCCGAACTAAAGACAACAATTAAATATAAAATATAAAAATTTAATAAGCAAAAAGGGGTTGCAGATATTAACTACAAACTCACATTTATTCCCTTTTAAAAAATTAATATTGATTAAGTCTTTCTTCTTAGAAGGTTTATAAGAGTTTAATTAAGTCAATAACCCTATAAAACAAAATAAAAAAAATCATAAAATCCAGAATAATGCGTGAAATCTAAGAAAAAAAATAAAAAACAAAATTAGCCTAAACCGAGACCCCGAGGTAAAAGTTTTTATATCTCAAGATTTGATAGCATGTGAAGTGCTAAAGATGCTATTATAAGAAAAGCAGCTTTTCAGAAATTTCTTAAAGATTTGAGCCTAACTTAATAATTAGATAAAAAGTTATGACCTAGGATCATATATGCATTAATTAAATAAATAAAAAATTATATGTGTCAATAAATATATATATAAAAAAGTGTTTGCGCGTCTATTCTACTTTCTTCACAACGGGTTATATATTTGTTTTCTAATGTAAAAGGATGAATGTGCAAGTATTGTTAACGCATTTTTTGACATTGAGAAAATTATAATTGTGAATCGAAAAATCAATACTTACATATAATAAAATAAATGAGAGTAGTACGTGCTATTAACGCAACACCGCGTGTATTACAAATTAACTTTTAACGTAATAGAAAAATAAGACAATATTGTGAGTGTATTTCAATGTATCATGATTCTTTTAACTAAGATAATATTTGATATTGTAGTAGTGATTGCTTTTCAAAATAATTTGAGATTGAAAATATATCAAAATAATATTTTATAAAAAAAACATAGTTTTGAAAACAATATGGCAACAACAGAAATAAACAACTTAAGACACTATTCATGCTCAACAAATAAATCTTAAAATTTATAAATTAATAAACTAGGAAAGAGTTGCCGTGACAATAAATATCTATCAAATTCAGGCTCAATTATTATTCCTAAATATAATAGTAGGATGATAGTTACCTAAAGTGACACAAAAAGGTGACATGTGACCGGACACCTAATTAGTTTAGTTTTTTTTTTTAAAAAAAAAAACTAAATAGTAGAACTCGTTTTAAGACCGGATTTTGATTTAAATCAATACACACACTAATTCGAAAATGCTCTTAATATTAAATAAAAAATAAGAAATGGAGCCATCCATTTTTTCTTTTCAAGTGACCCCTCCAAGTCATCTTGCTAGTTTTCATTGAAAATCACTTTTTAACGACTTTTATTTTTTTAAAATATTTATTTTCAAACATTTTAAATGGAAGATATTATAAATAATTGAAAATATATAAATTATCAATGGTTTGAGAGAAATATTTATTAAATTATTTTAAACATATCAGATAAATGTTGGGGTGAGCCCTTAGAATTATTTAAAAAAAATTTAATTGGAGTAATATATAAACTATATGAGAATATTTTTTATCATATAAAAAAATTTAATATTATCAAGTTGATAATATCGGTTATTAAATATTTCTATCTCTTGTCTTAAAAGAAGAAAAGAAAAGAAAAGAAAATAAATGTTAAATATGTTAGAACCCTTCATGACATGGATCATATCGTCTATGACTCTTGAATTTTGACCTACAATTACCATCTATTTCCTGGTTGTAGGGTTTGTCAAAACTGGAAATTATCACAGAAGAATTTAAATGTCAAGATTGCAGTCTTTAGTCATCATCAACTTCACAGGGCATGGGGAAGGAGCTGGCACTGCATACTATTTGGTAATAGTATGATTATGATAGTTTTTTAAAATATTTTTTATTTAAAAATATATTAAAATAATTTTTTTTTATTTTTAAAAATTATTTTTGATATTAATACATCAAAATGATTTGAAAACATCAAAAAAAATAATTTGAAGCAAAAAAAATAAAATAAAAATAATTTTTTTTTTAAAAGCACTTTTAAAATACAAAAACAATCGGGGCGTTCTAAAAAAGACAAGAAAAGCTTCACCTATACGCCATAATATCAATAGAATTTTATGGTGTTTTTTTGTAATATCATTAATTTTTAAAGTATATTTTATTTAAAAATATATTAAAATAATATTTTTTATTTTAAAAAATTATTTTTGATATCATTATATTAAAATCATTAAAAAACCTAAAAAATATAATTTTAAATAAAAAATATTCAAATTTTGCTCAAATCTTGTTTGAAACGTAATATTAAACGGGCTAATTATCTCCACAACCCTCGGTTTTGGACGTTGCATCCAGATCTTCTGAAAATTAAAATCTTGATTTTTTCTTCATCCAATCCTCCAAAAAATCCAAAATTATTCCTCCATAGCCTAGGAAAATGGTTCCAAAATTATTTTAATTGAGAATCTAACTCAAGATCGTTCTAATTTCCGTGGAATTATGAGTCTATAGAGTGACCGATTGATGTGATCTATTTTTAAAAAAAGGTATTTTTTTTTTTTTTTTTTTTGATTCACGTGGGGTGTCCGGGCCGTGCTTGCGCGCACCACGACTACTATTCCCCACGGCCCACTGGACATCCTGCAAGCCCGGGGGCGGAGTTAGGCACCGCGGGGGTGACAGGCGTGCACAGCGAGGGTCGAACCCGGGACGGGCGGGAACAAGTCACACGATTGACCACAGCTAGACCCTCAAGTGCAAAAAAAGGTATTTTGATATTATTAAACATGGTTGGTCCCAAAGAAAAATAATCACACTTCTTCTTCTTTTGGACATTATAAGTAGAACTGCAAGCAATTAATTAATCAGACAGATACAGAAGAGGAAGACAAAAGCACAGCTACCATGTACATATGATTTAATATTCTACCCATAATTCCAAGCTTCATGCATATTCTCGTTGATGATCTTAATGCGCTAACTGCCATGACAACAGCTGCTTGCTTGCTTGCTTAATGTCTTGTTTTTGCAAGATTCTTGGGTCCCAAGGCAATCCATTGGTGAAAAAATACTTCATGTCATGGAATGAATCGAGATCTAATTAATTTCCTAGCAGGAAGGTTTTAATTAAAACATTTTTTTTTGTTATGATTTAGAACTCGAATTCCAGATATTCTTGGGGTAAAAGGGCAATATATTTTAAAAAAACTACTCTGTGCAATTAAAGGGTAAAAGGCTGTATTGATTTGGAATGTATACGAGTGTTAAGATTTAAAACGATGTAGTTTCATCGTCGGTGAAGTATGGAAATTGACGTCCGTACGAGTTGTGGTCATGAAACGAAGCCTTGCGTAAAGAGAATGACAAGTGACATGAGCGGCATAAACCAGTGATTCACGCAGACCTCAGAGGCTGACAGAACGACACCTGTCCACTTTTAGGGGCTCGTGCCACTCTGTTCCACCGCCTGTTATCAATCACCATCAGAGCCACAGTGAGCACAGAATAATTCTTGAGCAAGCGAACCCTTCCATGTCATGTAGATGTGGTATATTCTTTCCTTTGATAAATTTACTTTTTTATCCTTGCCATGGTTTTTCTAGGAAAAAAAGGGCAACCTTTCACATAAAATGAAGAAAAAGAGGGTTTGATGATTTATACACTATGTTTTTGAAATGTCTAAAGTTAAAGAGGTCTAAGATTTTATGCTCAATCTTTTCATGAAGGGTGAATTTTTGAATTTTTTTTTTTTTTTTTGCTAAAAAGAGGAGAAAGGTGGCTTTTTTTTAAAAAAAAAATTGAGATTCAAGGATGTTGTGCAAAAGTAAAGGCAACACCAAGCAAGTGGTGCCATTTTTGTTTTGGAACTTGTATTTTGTTAGTCAAAGTTTGATTGATTTGTGGGTCCTAATTTACCAAGTGAAATAAACAAGGGAACAGCTAACCCATGGCATCTTTCCATCTTTCTTGCTTTCAAGTTTTGTCTTAGCTGGGGAGTAAATGTTTGCTTTTCTTGTATCATATTCGAATTCTATCCTAAAAATTTATATAGTTATTAATTTTAGAGCTCATGAAATTAGTTAAAGTATACATAAACTGGTCCCGACACTCACATTAATAAAATAAAAAAAGTTTTGTCTCAATTTGATTTTGTAATGGTTGTTGTTTTTGTTTTTTTAATCATAAAATTTATTTGATTAATTAAATATTTTTTAATTTTTATATTGAATTTTATATATTATTTTGTTTTAAACTTTAATTCTATTAAAATTAAAATAATATAATTTTTATTTATAAAGATCTTTTTATTTATTTATTTATTTTATAAGAAAAAATCCATTTCGCAGCAATTCTAACTATACATATATATTTTAAAATTTACCTTTTTAAAATTAGAACTCAAAGTATTTTTAAAATTTTAATTTGTTAAAAAATAATAATTACAAAAATTACGAGAATACCAATCACATTTTATGACATGTTTTCTCCTTGTTATAGCAAAGCATAAGTGATCCTCCATTTTAGCTGTATGATTCTTGACTTTAATTATGGATTGTTGAGATGGATGGATCTAATATCACTTGGATAGAAGTAAGAAGAAATATAAATATCCTATTATGAATTAATATGAAAGAGAAACTAAACAGAGAAGTTTTTATTTAAAATGTTTAAATGCAAAATCGTTTGGTTTATTTGGTATATATTGATTATTTCTGCTAAACAAAGAAAGAATTCCATGTTGTCGAATTTCATTTAAGATGCATAATGCATAAAAAAAGAGAGAAAAATGCATTCATTTACTTATTTATAAACAATTGGATAGCTATCAACATCAAAATAGTTTAGTAATTAATTCTCTACAATAAATAATTGAGTAATTGGTTAATTATTTGATTTTAATAATGTTATTTTTTTTTTCAGTCAAGATAGTTAATAGCTTGTACTTGATACATCAATGTGACTTATAACTAGTAGCTGTAAAAGATCAATTTTGATGTATGCGGGGATTTTCAGATACTTAAGTAAATATTTTTCAAAAAGATAAAATATAACAATATTCTAAAGAGACATGCTCTGAAAATACATGTGTAATAGAGAATAAAGACTATGAACCTTTATTTTGAAGGATTCATGATGTATTTATAGCCTATAAATCTTATCATTTTGTAGAGAGGAGGAGTTGTAGTTTAATTTTACATTTATGATATTTTGAGTTGTATTTCACTTATTTTATCCAGCAAAAAAATGAAGACATTGTAGATCATGAAAAACTTTAATACATCTAATGATGTTGGTAAAGTGTAGACTTGTTTAATTAATCCTATTTGTTCAGAAATAATTTATCTAAGATTTTATATAAAAATCTATAAAATTGATGACATTAGATTAAGGTATTATGTTTGAATTCATGGTTGTAGCGAATCTGGTTATGCCTAGGGTGCGGTGACAAAAAATCCTTGAGCTCGAGACCCTCGGGAGCTGCTTGCCGGGCCCAACTTGCTGGACTTGGCAGCTGCTGCCAATTGTGCCTTTATTGGGGTGCGTTTGGTGCTAGCATGTGCTAGCTCAACATATCTGAGAATTAAAAAAAAAATATATTTGTATGTTTTTTTTATCCAATATTTTTTTAAAAAATATATAAAAATATATTAATAAAATCTTAATTGATAACTCACAATGCAGCAGGAGCATACAACTAGATTTTTTATATATATCTTCAACTATTATATGCAATCTTGGCCAACAATTTTGCTATTCAATGTAGACAATAGTAGAAATTTGTTTGCCCCAATTTTAACATATATGAGTTCAACTTGTATATAAAAACAGTAAAATGTTATTTAAATAGCAAAAAAAGTAAAGTTTAAATTTCAACTATAAAATATACAGCAAACACTTACTATATGTTCACGAGAGATATTAACTATTATATGCGAGTAAAAATCAATCACAGACATACAGTGAACATTCATTCCATAATGATACTTAGGATAAGGGATCCCTAAGACTTTTTTTTGTTTTTTATTATATTAATATATAAGTTTAATGATAATAAATTGTAAATCAACTCGCATTAATATCTAATTTATTTTATTTTATTTTAATTTTAAATCCCAATCCAAACCTTTTAATTCTAAAAATATATTTTGTATTGTGATATATGAAACTTTTTAAAAGTATTTTTATTTGAAAATATATTAAATTGATTTTTTAGTGTTTTTTTAATGATTTTGATGTATTAATATTAAAAATAAAAAACATAATTTTAATATGTTTTCAAGTAAAATAAACTTTAAAACATACCTAAAAATATAAGCTACCACACTACCAAACAATCACCGATATTAGAGAGTGTTTGGAAACGCGGCCAACCCATGTTTCCAAAAAATTAAAAATTATTTTTACTAAAAATTAATTTTTTTTTATGTTTTGGATCGTTTTGATGCACTGATCTTAAAAAAATAAAAAAATATTATTTTGATATATTTCGACATAAAAAACATTTTAAAAAACAACAACAACCACACTCTCGAATAAACCGTTACAGGCACAGTTGGTCCGTTGTTAAAAAAGCAAAAAGTTAATAAGATAATTCACAAGATCACAATCACTCAAGCTGTACAAGCATAAAAATATATAGCATATGCTCCTCGAACAATAACATAAAAACATGTCCTCGTGTGGAATAGAGACCCTGCGTGCAAGCCATGAATTCAAATTCATTGCTTTCACATTGACTCGCATTTTCTGGCAAAACTTCTGAGACTACTCCATTGTTTTTTGGAAACTATCGAGAAGAGTAGAAACCAAGATTCTTCACGGCTATTCTCTATGTTTTTCTTCTCTGTTCAAGTTTCACATGTTCCTGCATTTTTTATTGCTGTAGAGTAGTTTCGTGATATAAAAATACTGTGCCCTCCAGGGAATTTTCGGTGAAAGTGAGGTAATTGTCTTGCTGCTGCTCTTGTTCTGTTCCCACAGAGAGACAACTTAATTCGCATATTTTTCCTCATGAACAGATTATGTTGACCTTCATACTTAAATTTTTTTGTCTTTATATATTTTAAAGTAAAAATCATTTTAAAAAAATGGTAGCAATTGATATTTATCGAGAGGGAGTAGATAGAGGAATGATAAATAAAAAGAATGGGATTGAAAAGAAGGGATCTGTTTAGTCGTAATGAAATGATTCCTACTATAATTTCTTATTTATAATATTTTCAAACCATTCATCATTGCTTTTCTTTATCTTTTCAAGTTATATTTTTTAAAATATTTTTCATTCACAAATATATTAAAATAATATTTTTTATTTTTAAAAATTATTTGTAATATCAGTATATCAAAATAATATGAAAACATAAAAAAAAATTAAATTTCAATCATATTTTCTATCATATTTTTTTTCTTATCCATTTTTTTTTTAACAAATACAACCTTAATATTCTTTTCTTCTTGTCTATATCAAGAAGTTCTTTAAAAATAGAAGAACATTTTTTAATGTTAAAAATAATTTTTTTTGCCATTTGTCAATGAGGCTCCGAATTCTCTTTTACGATACAATGACCGCCGATGAATCCATGTCTGCTTCATATCGGGGCTAACTTTTGCCCAAGACTTTAGCTCCCTCATGCATCGACTGAACTTTTTTCCCCATAAAAAAACAAGAGAGGTGGGCCGAATAGATCGATAATGACTTCGTAATGAAATCACTTGGAGAATGATACATCATCCCGCTAATTATTTACAAAATAATCATAACATAAACATCAACTTTCCGACGAAAATTATTGTAAATTAAACCCTTCAGTATATGCAAATTATTGCATTCTAATTGACAAATGGCCCAAGCTCCTCAAATGATTTAATGAAATCATGTTGGCCATTGACATAATGTGACTTGGGGCCCCAAATTCAGACAAAGATCCTTAAAAAAGTTGAACAAAATTCAAAAGAGAATGTGTATCTTGACATAATCCCAACTCAATGATGTATTGGACGAACTTCTTGAGTGCCCAACATCAGCATGGAATCCTGCAATATTCCCACTCATTAGGCATTCAAAATGAATTCAAACCTCATAAGCTATAATCGGGCTAAAGGGATCCATGAGAGGGGTTAACATTGCTAATTAGGCATTCAAAATGAATTCAAATCTCATAATTAAGGTAGATAAATTTCTATTGCATCCCCAAGTATTGTTTTACACAAATTAGCCAAAAGATATCCTTAACTATAATGCTTCTATACATTATCATAACATTACTCAACTCAACAAAAGTTATTAGCATGTTTGGAAATGTGATTGTGGTTGCTTTTCAAACAAAAAAAATATCAAAATAATATTTTTTAATTTTAAAAAAATTATTTTTAATACATCAAAATGATATAAAAACACCAAAAAACAATTAATTTAAAACAAAAAAAATAAAAAAATTTCAACTTTTTTTAAAAGCGATTTGAAACACAAAAATAAACAAAACCTAATTTACAATAATAGTATTATGTGTAGTGCTATTATAGTAACAATATCACCCATTGGATAGAATTTACTTATACATTTGCAAGTATTATTGATTTTTCCTTTTTAACTTTCACTTGTAATCAAATATTTTATATGATAATTTGTTTACTTAGAAACTTGATCCCATAACTTAATTTTGAACCCTTAAATATTATTTTATAAAAAATATATTTTTTTAATTAAAAATAAAAAAAATTAAAAATTTAGGATTTAAGATTTTTTTTGAAAACAAGCATTTGAGCTGTAAAAGATATGAAAATACCATAAAAATAGACAAATTAAGGTATATTGACAAGATGAGCTGAAGAAATACTTAAACAAAGTTTCGAGTTAAAATCTAAATTGATTAAAATTAAAAGAATCAATTAAATTTAAGGACTTAATTAAAATAATAATGGATTTGAAGGATTTAATCGAGGATTCAATTGAAAAAAAATCATGAGATACGATTGAATCTTTGAAATCTTCTTTTCTCGCAAAGATTCCAGCCTTCAACCAACCTACTAGTGCTGACTCTCCTTCTCCAAGTTGGACTCTGCATTTTGTCGTGCCTTTGCTGCTAGTTTCTGCCACAACCATCTTGGTATATTATAGGCATTTTTCAGCTTCCTACCTTGGTCCTCATCACATAACTTCAAATTCTTCTCACCCTTGCTTGTGTTTGTTCTATATATTAATTTCCTCACCATACCTTAATTTCTTTTTTGGATAAGCTTCATTTTCCCCCATAAATTTATTGATGTTCCATATTTATCCATATACTTTATAATTTCCAAACTTATGCTATATCCTTCTAGTTTCCAATGTTACCTCTAAACAACAAATTGCCTATTTTATTTTATTTTCATTTTTTATCTTGGTTTTTAAGTGTTATATCTCGGTTCTTGAGTGTTGTTGTGAGATATTATAGCATATATGTATGAGGAAAAATGAGAGAAAAGTAGTATATATATATATATATATATATTGAGATTTTTGTTAAAGAGAAAGGAAATCTTTACAGAACACGTAATGCAAGTCTCCTAAAAAACCATTGTATTAAATTTCTTGTTTTGTTTACAAAAAAAAAAGAAGCAACTTCTATATATAAAAATATTTCCAGCAATCAGGAGCTTTTTTCTATTTTAATTTTTTTTATAGAAAAAAGTAAGCCATCCTGTTGCCATAAAATATGTTGAGAGCTTGTTGCCAAGCTTTTCTAACACATATCCACTTTGAACAATATTAAATTCTTGATTTTTATCTTAAGGAGATTGATTTTCAAGCTTTTTTTTTCCCCTTTTAATTAATGAGTATTCATTAGAAATTATTATTTTTTCTTTTCACCTTATACAAATACAGAAAGAAAATCAAAAGAGAGACACGAAATCTCACTTAATCCAGTTTAGCATTCAACCATAGCAAGTTCGAGCTAACCTTCTGCCTTGTAAAGCAAGCCCTTTCTATCTTTTTGACTCTTATCAATTTCCGAATTCTTTTAGAATGGAGGTGGAAATCCTATCTAGAAAACTGATAGCTCCATCATCTCCAAGGCCACTCCACCTTCAAAAATCACCAATATCATTCTCAGAACAACTTGCTCCATCATTTTATGTGCCCCGTATCTTCTTCTACCCAGCCGAAGCTGATCAAGAACATGGCCATGTTGACATTAATGAAGAAAGAAGCATGCAGTTGCAAAAATCATTTCCCGAATAAACACTAACCCTTTTCTATCCACTAGGAGGCAGATACATAAAAGTTGATGCTTCAGTTCATTGTAACGATAAGGGATCAGAATATTTGAAAGTCCAGTAAACAGCTGCCTCTCTGAAGCCCTCGAGAGAGTACATGAGCACGAAATCGAGCTGCTAAATCAACTAGTCTATCTTCCGTCCGAGCCAGCCAGGTGGTTTCGGCAGCTGTCGTTGATCTTGAACTCCGCAAGTGTTCCTTTTGGCTTACTTCTTTTCTGATCTGAGGTTTTGTTTAAGATTTATGATTTGGTTGCTGCATGTTTCAACCTTCGCCGTGCCATTAATTTGCTGCTTTTATGCAGATGTGTTGTTTTAAATTTTAAGAAACCTGTTTCCTTCTTCTTTAATAAAATCCACCCCCAATCATCCATGATAATCAATGCTGGAAGGTATTCATTAATATGTTCCTAGGCATCATGCCCAGGCACTCATTATCAACCTTACTTGAATATGGATTGGATGGTCCATCCAATTTTTTTTCACTAAAATGATGTGGTTTTTTTAACTCAAAGATGAACCCAGTGGCAGAAACAACGAAACTAAGAAACAATAACATTGAGACAAACAAGCTAAACGAAGAGTACAAGGAGAAATTTGCAATTGCTTGCATCACCCTTTAGAATTTATTGAGAAGCGCTCCAGGAAGCTCAATAGGATTAGAAATAAAAGCCCAAAGAGAAGATGTGTTTAGTCCAAAGAAGGATTAAAGAACCAAGCCCAAAAAGCTTAACTCATCTCAAAAGGCATCTTAAAAGAAAAAGTTTGCTATGGCCTTCCAAGGGTATTAGTTTTGGTGTTTTTGGTCTTAAAAGAAGAAGTTAGGCCTTCCAAAAAGAGTGTTTGTTTATGTGCTTACTTCTGTTTTTAAAGTAAATTATAAAAAATAATTAGGTAACTAAAAAAATGTGATTTATTGTTTAGGGGTCTCAGCATAATTTGCGTTTAAAACGTAGGGCAGCGGAAAGCAGTTTGAAGCTGTTTCTTCCCGTCTGTGCAGAGTAAATTTTTACTTTGTACCGTTCACTTTTGTGAAGTGAACAGTGTAGAGTGAATAAATTATTATGCACACAAAGGTGAATAGTAAAAAAATCTAATTTTTTTTATTTTTAATTGTGTTTTATTTGAAAAATTAATGTTTAATATTATTCAATGACAATACATAAATTAAAAAGAGATCGCATGATGACGTAACATTTGCAGAATTTGATCGTAATCCCAATTTTGTTCATGATGATATTTTACCTGATTTTGTTGCACGCTCAAAAAACCATGGAAATTATAGTCCTTGTCGGATGAATTTCGTACGTGATGAAATTGTAGATAGTTTAATGGAACAATAAAAAATATTTTATACAAAGTATTATTTATTTCATGATGTAATAAAACTAGTTAAATCTACAATATTTAAATTAAAAACCATCAATATTAATATATATATATTTTTAGTTATTTTATAACCTTAATTTGAAAAGAATTCTTAACCAAATATATTAAACTATTTTTTGTTCAACCTCAATTTCAACCACAGTTTTAATCAAATATATATAAATATCAAACCAACCTTAATAAAAAATACTTTTTATAAAACAATTTTTTTCAAATCATAACCATAAAAACTACTACAATACCAAACAGACTTTAATCCCGCTTTTTAACCATCATTTGAACTACTTGTTTCTAGTCTTTACGGGCTCCGGGGCTCCGTAGAGCTAGGCCACTCTAAACTTTTCAATAGACATCTGACATGCTATCAGTGTCTGATCCTTTCCTTGTCATAATTTTCGCTCCTTCAACTCCATGCTTGGCGTGAGGGGATGTTAGAATCGCTTCCCAAGCCAGGAAATTCTATGCTTTTCAATAAAATCTAACACACTCAGTAACTTAATGTGAACGATACCAACTTGAGACACCCAAGCACTAATTCCCTAGGATCACCATAGCTAGCCAAGGAAGACAAGCCAGTTGCTGTTTTTCCCAGTTTTCAAGTGCCTTGTAAATCTACCTTCTCTGATTCGCTCATTTATTTTTCACTTTTTATAAATTAATTATGTAACATACTTCATTTTGAGCAAGATCCAGACACTATAATAAATTTCCTGTCCAAGAAAAACATCTCTCTGTTGACTCTTGACTGGACATGATACATATTTGGTTTTTGCCAGACAGTTTTGGATGTTGTCGTTGATTTAGCCTTCAAGTTTCTGATCCGAGGTTTTGTTTAGCAGACATGGTTTTGTTGCTGCAAATTTCATGTTCTGATGAGAACCAGGATGGAAGAAGCAAAAGGCAGCAGCAGACATTTCCAGCAAAGTCAGGGAAGCAGAAACATCAGCAAGCACGACAGAGAATTTCCAGCGGAGTCAGCAGAAGAGTGCTGGTGGGTTTGAGTTTTCCAGCACCTATAAGTCGGTAACCAGAGGGAGTTTTCCAGCAGGAATTCGACCGGAAGAAAGAGGAACAATCCTACAAGAAAGATGATAAGAGAAGTCAAGAAATAAGAGGCATTCTATGCGGCAGAATCACTCCTAAAGTCAGCAACTCAACTAGCCAGCTTTAGGTTCCTGAGTTGAGCCCTGAGTTCTGATTTGTATTATCTAGCTTAGACTAGATTATAATGAGTTATTCTTCAGTAAGTAGAATCTTTATTAAGTTAGGATAAAAGTCCCAATCTATCCCACACACATGCAACGGAAGCCCATAATTAAGCATGCAAAGAATAATTTACAGCAACACACACACACACACACACACAAAAAGCATTAAGAAATTTTAATTTGACAAAAATATCAAATACTTAATTTTAATCATCATTGGAGAAATTAAATATACATATTATTTGATCTAGTTAGTTTTAATCATCGCCATCATCAGGGAAAATAGACGTCTAAGAAATATGAAGATCAAGATTTTCATCATTCCACTCGGGAGCGGGCGGGAGGATGAAGAAAGGGAGCCAGCAGATGTCATCCCACTATGGAGAGGGAGAGGGAGAGGGAGAGGGTTGGATGAACAAGGAGGGTTCAAGCTAGAGACTTGAATGAATCCTGTAATGGTGAATTTACTCTTTTTTGTTTTTGTTTTTCTAATTATATTGTGTTAATAGTTCTATAATTTTAATAGATTATCTCATGATAACAAAAGAATTATTATCTTTCTTGATTTTTAAATTTAAATTTTAGAGTCAACGTTAAAAAAATATTATTTAATAAATTCTTAAACCATGAAACATAAATTGTTTCAAAGATTTTCTTTATTATGAAAATTGTTAATTATTATTTTATGACAAATTACCCAAATTTATTGTTAACAATATCATCTCAGTTTATTTTTATGTTTTAAAATTTTTTTTATAAATTTTTAATTTTTTTTAATGTGTTAATATTAAAAATAAATTTTAAAAAATAATAACTTGTATTTTTTCCTATTTATTGCAGCAGCAACTCTTTAAATAATTTAGGGCCTTGATAAAGACAACACCTACACAGTACACAACCATCTTTTAACTTCAACTTAATCACCTTCACATTCTCTTTATCTCTCTCCCTCGTGGTTTTTGGACCGTTAATAATACCCTAATCAAATCTCTCTCCAAAATTTCTCTTGATTCTCTTTCCGGGTCACGATATTTCTAAAAAATTCAACTTTCCTGCAATTCCCCTTGTTTTCTCTTCTGGGTTTCTCTCAGATTTCTCAAAATGGGCAAAAATCAAGCTTACAAAGCTATGCAAAGATCCAGGCTTGGCTCCAGCTCTGCTGGTCCTGAAGAGATCGAAGATGGGATGGTTTGTACCTTTTCATACTGCTCTTTAAATACTCATGTTCAATTTCCACTCTTTTATTACCCTTTTTCTTCTAGTTTTATGTTTTTCTTCTTTGTATTGATTTTTGTTGCTTTGGCTTAATGTTTGTGGTTCTATGTTTATTGTTTATCGAATCTTTTTTGCCAATGGATTGACAGTATTGTTTCTATTGTTGAATTTTTGGTATGGATTTGAGAACATGGTTATTGAAATTAATAAGATGCTACCGAAAAGTTGGATGCTTTGGGGCAGCTAATAATCTGAGTTTTCTAAGCTTCTAGGTTAATTTATTTGTTGTATGTTCCTTTTGGGTTTTGATTTGGTCGTGAATTTATGTGGTCAACACAAATGGTGGGCTCCTTTAACTGTTTTATCCTCTTGGTGGGTTGTTAAGGTTAAAAGTGTGTTTTCGCCATTTTACTTGGAAGGTGTTTGACGGTGATGGATGCTTATCTTGCTGCTGCTGTATAGTTGAGCTTCTTTGATGCAATGCTATACACGTTGCCCTTTGCATGTTGAACAGTGGTTCCAAGTGCTTCATAAACATTTTTGTTTCCTTCTTATTGTAAAATCTTTTATCTTTGCCACTGTTTTATTGCTGTATCGATGAATTTCTTTGGTTTCATTGTTTTAAGACTTTTTCAAAGATGATCATTAGACTTTGATTTCATTAGACAATAGACATTGGCTATAACTGTTGGAATACGCTTATATGTTGAAGAAAAAAGAATAACTGAGACATGACAGCACAACTAAGCATTTTTTTTTCTTTTGTATCTTTTGCAGCATGAATGCTTATAGTATTAAGTGCAAAATACTTCTCCTTTTGTTTTTGGGCGCTGTAATTGTGTGTGTAAAGAAATATAGAGATATAGATGTAAAGTTAAGTGTAGTTTTTGTATTTTGAATGCTTCATTTTTATTATTTTTATTTTCATGGAACATTTCTGATGAGGCGAGTCGCAGGTGGATGGTTCTTTTCATTCACCAGAGTGGCATGCTGCTCGTTTGGCCAGCCTTAATAAATCTCACACAGTAACCTGGGAAGAGTTCAAGAAAAAGCAAAAGGTAATCTGTGGATATGCTACTTTCTTTCATAACTGTCTTGCTGTTTGTGCAACTATTAGTTGTGCACATATTTGTTTGTATAATGATTTGATATTTCTAGATTCTATATGAATGCTGAATTTTTGTTCTGCATTTGATGTACTAGGAGGATGAAATGAGAATGGGGGAACTAGAAGCAGATAAGGACAGAATGATGCGGGAGTACCGAGCTCAATTGGATGCTGAAAGGGCACACAAACTTGCTCATGGCCGGAATCACTCTGGTAGCAAATCTAGTCATAAAAAGGGTATGTATATGGATATCTTGCCTTTGTGTAACCATCCTCTTTTGCACATCTGAATTTGAGATGTGCTCTTGCAGATAGAAAGGACAGGGATTTAAAGAAACGCAGAAGTAAAAAAAGAAAGGTGCCTGAATTTTCTAATAGCTTACTTTTAATTGAATTGCATTGTCTAGAATATTAAATTTTCTGCACTCAGAACTACAGTGCTAAATTTGATGTTGCCAATGTTTTCTTAAATTTTCTGCACTCAGAACTTCTTTTGGCTAGTTTTTCTTAATGAAACTAAAGATATCATGAAGAATATCCTTGTGAAAAAATAGTCGGTCCTTGTGCTTTGATGACCAGAGTAGATAGCTTCATTTTATCTGGTCTAGGTAAAATGACTCATGGCAGATTAAATATCATTAAGGGATTTTGAATGTTCTTCACCTGGAAAGAAGTAGCAATATGAAGCTATCTGATTTCAAAGGAAGTTGCAAGAGAGCTTAGCTCCTGTTTGTCTGTGCTTGTTCTTTTAACCAGTGAAAAAGGCCACTAAGAAATTATCATGGTCCTGCCATAGGAGGCTTTTGATAAATTAATTTGGAAATTGTGCCTTTGCTTCTGTCTGAACTCAAATCCTTTACAATTGTATTCCATAAGAACTTGCCCAAGGGGCGATATCAATTTGGTTGAAAAGAAAAAGGCATATTACTTGAAGAGAAGTTAGGGGGCAAGGGTTAGAGAACTTGGGGGGACAAACTCTTGGTATTTTGTGGTTTCACAGGGTGTTTTCTGTAGGGGAGTTATACACCATCTTATGTCTTGTGTTCTCCAAATGAAAACACGGGTTTCCACAGGTAATTCTTAAAGTAACAGTTACTCTTGATAGATTTGCAGAAATAAAGTGAGCGTTTTGGGTTGTTGATGCAAGCAACATTAACGGCTTTTATTGGAAAATACCCTTTGTGATAGTGAAGCTAGTGAAAGAAATACTGAAATGGCTCATCTTTTGAAGCTCATAAGATGGTTTGTTTTTCAAGTGGGTTATCTGGGATAGATTTTAGGTGGGTTTCCAGGAGCTCTTACATGTGATCTTGAGATCCTGATGCTATTTGATGTCCACTCTGTAGATCTTGGTTCATAACCCATTTTGTCCCTGTTTTCTTCTGTTTAAGATTCAATTTTCTTTTGTTTTTTTTTTCTTTAAAGTTTTTTGGCATTAGATATGCTGGGTTCTTAGAAATGTATGTCTTATTCATTTAATTGTATGAAAATTTGATGAAAATGAAGGGTAAATTTGGGTTCCAAAAAGGTTCAAGTTCACCTAGATTTCTCCAAAAAGAACTAGTTATAGTTTGGTCCTTAAAGTTGCAATTCCATGCAATTTAGTCCTTATGGTTAAAGATAAAAAGCAACTAGTTTGAACATGTTTTCTGATTTTCTAATTTGTAAAACTAATTTTCTGAAGGAGAACGAAAATCTGAAAGGAGTAGAAAATTGGAGATAGAAAATGGAAAACCTTTTCTATTTCCGAACAGGCCGATAGTTTCTTCTGTACTTGTTTTGGATTATACCTCGTTTCTATTTTGTATGCATAAGCCTCGATTGATACGTTTTAGAATCTTTGTGAATTGCTGTTTTAAATTTCATGTGAATGCATTTGAAAGCCGTGGGTTCGCGTCTATACAAATACAATGCCTCTTGAATGACACCAAGTGCAATATTGAAGTTTTAAAATCTATGCTAAAGGTGGGGTAATCACAAACTTGCATTGCTCATTTATCAAGTGTCTCCTACATAGTCTTCTCGATTGATAATCACCATCCTTTTTATTTCCATCACCATTGCTATGAATACCTCATTCCTTTGGAATATAAAACCGAAACAAATCCTGATCTTGCATTACCTTGCAGCATTCTAGGCGGAGATCTGATGATTCTAGCTCCTCCAGTTCATCTTCAGATTCTTCAAGTAGTGAAGACGAGAGAGAATTGAAAAGATCAAAGTCCAAGTCTAGAAAAACAAAGGAAAAGAAGCACAAGTCAAGAACCAAACACTCCAGTAGTGATGATGAAGAGGCTGGTGGTCCTGTGCCACTTTCTAGATTTTTTGGAAGCTTGAAGAACTAATGGCGCAGTCTAAGATGATGCTAGAATGCTTGGCAGATGTCTCTTATTATAAGAGGATATCAATAGCCTTGGTTCTTTCTTGCAATTTTTTCCAGAAATTTTTTTCCAGAAATTTGCTGAGCAAATATGTATCCAATTGCTCCTTCCTTTGCATGTCACTGAGCTTGTGATGTTATTAGTTTGATTCCAAATTTTCGCGTAAAAATATCAGTTCCATCGTTTTTTCAGAATATTATGGTACACTATTTGGCAAGTATGTGAGCTGTATCATATTAGTTGGAGCAGCGACGCAATAAATCTGAACCAAGAAATTGAGTTTATGCTATAATTTTTCCTGCTGGTGGTTCAAATAAGCAAAGAACTCTAGTTTATTTTACCGTGGCTCTTATTTTTCCTTTATATGTTTGGACTAATGCATTTCACTTGAGTTTGAACAGAAAATATACGAGGCAAGTGAATGATTGCACCATGCGGAGGCCGCCATACGGCATCATTCAGGAATAGTAAGACAAGAGGGATGATTTGAAGCTTGCACACTCACCACTGACGCATATTTCATATTTGGAAGTTGCTGAACGGAAAAACGTTGGCTCAATTCAATAGAAAGAACACTACATTGACGCCGATACAAACACCATTTCAATTGTTTTGTTCCCCTGAATTCTGTCCAAAATAAATATTTCAGTTCAGGAACCACCCGGTTTTGGATGGAACATATTTACACCAAGAAAGAAACCACCGGTAAACATATAAATCAAAGAAACCACGCTGGTCGACTCATTGTCACTGGTTCTGGTATTCGGGGTTGAATGCAAGAGCTTCCCGATAAATAAGCTCCTTCATCTGTTCTTCAGTCAGTGCATGCTGCTCAAAGTCAAAGCTGAATGGGGTCATGCAGACTGGTTCGTCACTGATGTCGTGAAGCGAAGTTAGGTATGGATGAGCAAGTGCATCCTCAACTGAAACAAATTACGAGGAATAAAGATTATATAGAGTGAACAAGATTATCTAGAGTGAACAATTTTACGAGGAATTGGAGAAATAATATGCAGGATATCAAAATAGTGAAACAGAACATGTAACAAATGTCAGGCTATACATATTTATCACATCATGTTGGATATTCTGTCAAGGGAAAAGCTAACAGCTGCGTTTACAGCACTCGTTAAGATGGTAGTTATTGATGGTTATATGTTATTATAATTAAACATCTTTAATTTTTCTTCTGCTATCATTATCTACACATGAATTATCAGCCAATGAATCTTTGATTCAACAACCATAAACAAGATATTTGCTTAGATATAACTAGATATTCTCTAGTTAATACAATACATAAATAGCATTAACTATTAATAACGAATCTCATTACAGGTGCCCTAGTGCACCCGCTAGCCAGACCCTTCTATTAAAGTCAAGTTTAAATTAGGGGCAAGTTCAAGCTAGTATGGATGATCAATCCAAGTCATATCTAGATTATTGCATATATACCTCATCATCAGAAGAATCTCTTATTCACATGATAAAAAATGTATCTCTTGTTCACTTAACCTTAAGATCATGGGACTACTGCTATATGTTTCACTTAACCACAGTTTATTTTTTTCTTTTCTTGTGAGTTGGAATAAATGGTGGGCTTTGTTCACTTAACCTTGTATGTTTCACTTAAGCACAGCGTGAGTTGAAAGCTGCACAGAAGACTTGGACTTGCATTGCATAGTGGACCGTGATAGAAAACAAAAGGTAAGTCGACCATGATAGAAAACAAAAGGTAAGTCAACGCAATTGGTATTCCTTTCCTAGACAGGGCTTGAAATCGGCAATGAAAACAAAAACTGTACAGCAATTTCAGGTTCGATAAATATTTTCTGCTTCCAATTTAATTGCATGCCACATAAACGATCTCTGCTCTCACAAATGCAGCACAGTAATGCACATAAATTTAATATTCACAGTTTTTGACAGATAATAGTGCAATGATGTTTTCTCCTCCCCACCTCCAAGTCCTACACCCATTTACACGACTCTATAGCTTTGATCTGTCACTTATCTAATTGAGATGAACCATGGATGAAGAGCAACAAAGGTGCAGGGGGAGGGAGGTTTCACCAATTGGTACCAAAACCATTGCAGGCTGGAGTTCCATTGAATACCATGTATCAATGAGTTTTATAGTCAAAACAAAGAAAACTTAAATTACCAAGTGTGTAGTGGATGCAGGACTGTATTTCTCAATACTTATAATTAAAACGAAGCAAAGGATAAAATGTAAAACTAGGGATTTTAATTCTCAAAGTCACACATGACCATTAATTGCTAAATAAGCAGTCAGTGTCTAAACAATCAAAGCACCGCATGATCCCATTTCCAATCTCATAATAGAAGACATAGCAACTAAGCAATGTGAAGCATTTACGCCAGAGCATGTACGAGAAAAGACAATGAAAACAAGTAATTCAAATTGTGTTTACACTCTGAAGGTCAAGGAAACAAACTCACCAGTAATCCTCTGTCTGGGATCAAAAGTTAACATCTTTTCAACAAGATCAATAGCAGCTGGGTGGACAGTTGGAAACTTTTCAAGGAATGACTGACGACGATGAAGTGGGAGTTGTCGAATGTATCTCTTTGCGTTTTCATTCAAAAACTCCAACTCAGCCTCTGATGGGGTGCCAATCAGCTGCAAGGATTAGAAATGATTAATCATAAATTGAAAAAGTTTGTGCTCAGAAGAGGACACTTTGATACAACATATCCATATGCCTATTTGAAGACATGCAATACTAGTAGCTGCACACATTTGACTGAATTTTTAATAGCATATAATTTTTAAGAACTGAAAAGATATAACCAAAGGACACAATAAGTTGTCTGTCTAAGAAATGCAGCCGAAATAACTTAATTTCAGGTCAAGATTACATTTGGTTTGCACTGCAAATTCTTTTCATGAATGCGACAAAAAATGAAAAGAGAATGCCCCCATTGTTTCCAAAAAAGGATAAAAGGTAAGAGATTTGAAGGATTATCAATAAACTCAATTCAGATGTGATCCTAAAACTTTTTCAGCGGATAGGAAAATACCAACAGAAATTTAACAATTAATTTACCTCCATAAGCAAACGAAGCTGATGCACATGATCTCTGCCAGGAAATAGGGGCTTTCGATCCATCAACTCCATGAATATACAACCCACAGACCATACATCAATTGCTGTAGTGTAATCTGAGGAGTTCAAGAGCAGCTCTGGTGCTCGATACCATCTTGTAACAACATATTCTGTCATGAAATCAGTTTCTGAGGTAACACGAGCCAGACCAAAATCACATATCTTCAAGTCACAATTAGCATTCAGGAGGAGATTGCTAGGTTTTAAATCTCTATGCAGGACGTTTGCAGAATGTATATATTTCAATCCACGGAGTATCTGATACAGGAAATACTGCAGAGAACAAAAATAGAAGAATGTTTGGTTCGTAGCTCTTCAACTTAGTTTGAATATGTAAAAATTGAAATAGCTCTTCGACTTAGTTTGATGAAAGTAAAAAATTACAGAGCCAAAGGAAAAATACAGATGTTATCAAAGTAAGAAGCAGAAAGTTGTTTTCAGTTGAGCTTGCCAAATTATGTTTGACAGCAAACTAAACAGCAAACAAGTTATTGTTCTCGGCATTTATCATTCAAGGCTCAAGGAAAATTCAACGCTAGCTAGACATCCCAAAACTCAGGTCAGCTCTCATATTAACAAAATGCCAAAGAATATGAAAAGTCCATGTTGACCACAGAAAACATTTATTTTGAAAAAGTGAATTGAGTGAAAGAAAAATGCACAACGGGCTCTCAATCAGCCATATGGAGGACCCAAAGGGAGCCATATTAAGACCAACAAGATGAGAAAATTTCAAATAACTAGTGTAGAGCTTTGGGTTGTTTGCTTCCAGTTCTTATCTCTAAACAAAGTAAATATTTAATACTAACCTGACAGTGCTCTTCTGATAATACTTGATTGGAGCGAATGATCTGATGCAGGTCAGTGTCCATCAGCTCATATGCAATGTAAACATCATTAAATGGCACCCTTTGGGGTGGAGGAATTATATCCCTGATTGCCACAACCTGCATGACAAATACAACGGATGTAAGGAACACATAAATGTCAGAATATTCACAGCATCAACTTGTTTCTCCCATGAAATTTTCGCTTTTTAGTTATTTTTTTCAAATTCAAGTAACGAGCAAGGATTTTTATTCAAGGTAAATGTTATACAGAAAGGATGGAGACAGTTTAAAACCCTTTGTCTTAGAGTAACCAATGGTCAAATGACGCTAACTCGGATTGTTTTAAATTACATCTATGTTAATTGCTTAAGAAAATCGTTACCAGCTTCAACCTGAGTCATGGTCTTAACTTCAATTTCAATAACCTGGTTAAGAATATCTAGTTGTGCATTGTCATTGGAGTACCATTGAGATGGGAAAGTTAAAAAAGGAAAAAAAGAAAGAAAGAAGAATGCCATGAACGAGCTACCGGCTATGACTAATTGTGATTCAACAATCATGGTAACTTTCATTCAACATCCTCCCATTCGAAATGGAATTTCTACTGTCTAAATGCCATCTAGACTAATCATATCCACTCTTGCTTCATATCTACCAAATGCAATATAATTGAATCATCCCCATTTGGATACTTTTATTGATGGGTCACCGTATTTACCAAATTCCCACTCTCATCATTTAATCAAAAACCCTGAAACTACAACACATTGACACGAAACAGAGCGAATAGCAATAAAATTAATCAATTACTCACTGACGTTTTCATGATCCATGTGGCGAAGCAACTTGATCTCACGAAGTGTCCTCTTCGCATCAATCTTATTATCAAACGCATTTGCTATCTTCTTTATTGCCACATGCTCAGTCGTCTCAGAATTCAAAGCCGAACTAACAAACAAGCAAACAAACAACAACACAAAATCAATAAAAGCTCCAATTCATTCCCTTAAACCCCCCTTCTCCCACACACAGAATCAACCCTTAAACAAACAACAGCTCCAATTTATCCATAAACAAAAACTAAAAACCCTAAATTCATCACAAACACAATTTTTGCATAAAGAGTCAAACTTTCCCTCAAAACACTCCAAAAAAACACTACTTTTATGAACAAAAAAAGTGGATTTCAACTCTAAAACCAAACAAAAATATAAATGAAGAAACAAAGTGGGTTTTCCTCCAAGAGAAAGATAGTTACCAGACGATGCCATAAGCCCCTTTACCAATAGGCATAATAGGAGGTTTATACTTAGCAGTAACTTCAAATATATTTCCAAATATATTATATTGTATAAACCTCCCTCCATGACTCAACGTTGCCGGTATATTCTCCATCCCTCCTCCTCCTCCTCCTCCCATAAATGGTGGCTGTTGCTGCAGCTGCTGCTGCTGTGGGGCATCAGCCATCTCTGTATCCGCCTGACTTCCACCTTCCATGCCTGGAATTTTGCTGAAAGTACCTGTCTTTTGGGTTTTTGTTACAGTCAAAATAAAAAACAGATCTAATGAAAGTATTTTTTATTGTTATGAAAAAAAAAATTTAGACAGAAAGAAAATGGAAATCTGTGCTGTGTGCTCTATTTATTTATTTATTAAAATTTTTGTTGCTGTTAATGTTGTCCTTGTCCTTGTTTTTGTTTTTCTGTTATTTTTAATGTTGTTGTCTTGGCTAACAGAAAATCTACACGTGGCGACTAGATTTCTTTTACTTTCCTTTTTCCTTTTTTTTTCTTTCTATTTTGGTGTTGTCTTAAAATGAAAATAAATCAAAAGTAAGTTATCTATTCGATCATTTAACATATGAGTGTATTTTATAGTCTTTTTTTCAATGCATGTCAAACCTTTAAGATTTAGATTATAAGTGCGATAAGTGAATACAGATTGAATTATATATATATATATATATCGATTCAAAACAATATTATTATTATTTTTTAATATCAATCTAAATTTTACTTAAATTTTAATCGCATCTATTAAATTTAAAAGGATCAACTCAGTTCAACTTTAACATGCTTATTAGACCATAACAATAATTTTGGTAATGTTTTTGATATTTTCTTGGTTGGTGCTAATTTGTTTCCTCATAAAAAATGAATTAGATCACATATACAAGAAAAATTCCTTATTCTACTTGTTTTTATCCCGAGCTTAAGTGGGAATATAGAAAGCAAATGAACTTACCATCTAATGTTAATTTTGATAAAAATATTTCCAATATAATGCTAAATTTAATGAAAAATTTCCAAATTATGATTGTTAGATTTGTGAAATCCATTTATGGGATTTACTTCTTGGATTATATTTTTTGAAAAATATCTCTAGAAAAAATTAACATAATTTTGTGGATGATGTAACTTGTATATGCTTACATATAATGCTTAGGTTAACCAAATAAATTCGTAGAATAAGTTTTTTCAAGTTCTAGTTGAAGACAATATGAAGAGGAAAATATTAATGCTGATGAAGTTTTGAGAACATTTCACAAAGAAAATGTTGGTCTTTCCATGGTTTGTTATGAATTTTAGGCATGTGAGCTGGGAGTTCCTGAAAAAATAAGTCTCTAATGAGTGACTCTCTGATACTTAAGTTAGTATTTGTGATGGGAAAGAAAATGATGTATAGTAGAAGAAAAGTAAAAGTAAGTCGCGTGAATATTTAGGTTTAGCCTTTTTCTAGCTATGTCCAAAGTTGATCTTTGTTCAGTGAGACTGGATGTATAAATTTACCTGACTTAAAATTTCTCCATAGAGAAGGAAATTCTGTTTTTAGCCAATCAAGGTGGCTTATTGGTCGGTGCAAGCTGCTACGGGTTATGTACCTAGTATATGATTGGAGGAGAAGTTGGTGTGCCGGAGTGTATTTATTTTTATTGGCTTTTCATATGGCTAGTGGTGTAGTAGAAAGGTAACTATTGGTGATAAAATACGACGCTTGTCATGTAATAATCTTGTGTGTGTGAGATAAAAAAAATGTATGTTACACATAAAATTGTTAAATAATTCACAGAATAATAAATAGAGGTGTGTTCCGTATAGCTTTATTTGTTAAAAAAAGAGAAAAAAGAAAAAAAATTAGAGAAAGAGAAGAAAATGAGTTTGTCACAAGCCCGATGACTTATGGGCCTAGTTGCCAAAAAAAAGGTGACCACACTAGTCGCCTAAAAAGGGTGATCATTTAGTCGTCCAAATAGGTGACCTTATTGATTGCCTAAATGGGCGACAAGCAAGGCTGGTCACCTATGCATGGCCTAATGCAACTAACAAGTTTGGTTGCCTGAGCTGGTTAGCTGGGCTTGGCCCTAGCGACCAGTCGGGCCCAAACAACTTTTTTTAAAAAAACTTTGGCCTATCATTTTCTACCAAGTCTTTTAAATAATGTGTTTGAAAGACTTAACTTAGCTGGGAAAAAAACTTACAATTGTTACATGTATATTTGCATAACAACACTACTGTGGCTAGGTTTGTGTAAGAGATGAATGCCTGTGCTTTCATGGCTATATTTGCATTTTCGTGTATAGATTTTTTTCATGTAAATTTTTTCAACACTTTTGAAGAAGGATCCCTAATCCTTTTAGAGACAATTGGTCATGATACCTATAGGTAAGTGGCTATAGGAACCTAGAGACATGCATAAAGATTTAATGTAGATTTTATCATGAAGATGTATTTGGAGTCATGGAGACCAAGTGGGAGACAAAATAGATTTCATGGAGAAACAATACTATTTTATTGAAAAACACAATACATGGAGATACAAATCTTTAGAGATATTCCGGGGATTATTTGATCTCGGGTAGCTCATCATATGTAAGTGCACAAGTTTCTTTCCCTAGCTCTGATTGCTTTTTTTTTTTCACAAACTAGTGGAAGTAACCTCTAATGATTAATCATTATATCTCTTTTTTTTAGTGCATGACACTTCTTAGTATCATGTCCATTGTCATAGTGAAATAGACAAAACTTATTAGAATTCTTTATATTTGTGTTGCTTTTCATAAGAGGAAGATATTGCACAAATTCTTTCCATTTTATAACGGCTAACACCTCAGTTCGTGTGGTGGTCAGAGGTATAATCATGAGTTCAAGAAATGTAAGGCGATCACAGATATACCTATTAGTGCTTTTTTTGGATGCTCTTATTGGAGATCAATGGTATGGTGAAGACTCTACTTGTGTGTAAGAATATGGGTGGCCTGGTCTAGTAAAGATAACTTTTTCTACCATGACATAATTTTCTATTACATGTTTGATGCTATGAGATTTTTGTTAGGGAGGGAGTACAATCTTTCATATAGGGAATATTGTATACTCTATTAATTAGAGCTTTTATGGCTATGGGTTCAAGGAGTCTTTTCATATTGAGCATCTCTTCATTAAATTATTGGAGATAAGCCATAGTGCTTTCATCTTCATGTTGTATGATTGCAAAGATCTTTGTGATGCTTTTTTGACAGAAATGCTTATGCTAAGGTAAAAGATTAGTTTGGAGCTAAGACCATAAAAATGGAGAATAAAGCCAGGATCTAGGTTGTGGTACTTTGCACGTGAAGATCTATAAAAAGTTATGTGAAGAACTCCGCACATAACATCAGTGTCTTGTATGATAAGCTCTAGGATGCTTCTTACATTTTGTATATGCTCTCGAGGGTCTATGAGTCCCTTATAATTGTCTAGACTGAATTTTACAGAGGCATAGTTCTTAAAGAGTCGAGTGTGGAGGATTTTATGACAAAGTAGAGATTATTCTACTAGGTTGAGTTCTTACTGACAAACTAATAAAGTTATGAAGTTTATCTCTCATCGAAGTCTTTTTCTTGTGCATAAGTGAGACGATGAAGATTGATGGCATCTGGATTATTTAGAGCGGCTTGTGTGAAAGCTATAGGTATAGCTTTGTCCCTGTCTTTTTAGGGAATTAGAGTTTTCATTGCAAACTTGGTGGGGACATTTATAGGAGCTTCTTCTTCTTGTTGTGTAAGAGGCAGAGTGTGAAGATGCAGTTGCATCATCGCGACATCATCATTGAGTTGGAGAGTTGTTATCTAGGGGAGCTGGAGTCCCTATGGTGGGGAGACAAGTCACTTTCCCCCCGTATTGATGTCTTGTCAACTATGGAAAAAGTTTTTGGTGAAAGGTTAAAATGAATGAACTAGCTTTTTTATTCAATTTTCCATAGACAATGCTAATAATGGAGTAATGAAAAAAATTCACATAAAAAATGTTGGGCTTTTCATGGTTTGTTATGAATCTTGAGCCTGTGAGCCTAGAGTTCCTGAAAAAATAAGTCCATTGTGGAACGAGGGACTCTCCAATACTTAAGTTGGTATTGTAGAGGAGAAGAAGATGTTAAATACAAGGAGAAAAGTAAAAGTATCTTATGTGTGTATTTTGGTTTAGCCTCTGTTTGACTTTGTTCAAAATAGGTAGAGGCCTGGTAAGACTAGGTGTATTTATACACCCAGTTTAAACTTTTTTAATGGAGGAGGAAATCATATTATTGGCCAACCAAGATGGCTCATTGGTTGGTATGAGTTGTTATGGGTTCTATGCCTAGTACGTGTTTGGAGGAAAAGTCGATGTGTTATAAGGTATATTTATTTTTATTGGTCTTTCATGTGGCTAGTAGGCATAACAGAAAGGTAACTATTAGTGATAGAATACAACGCCTATCCTATAATAATATTGTGTGTGCAGATAGAAAAAGTGCGAGTTATAGTGTAAAATTGTCAGATTATTCATATAATATTATATAGAGGTGTGTGCCATGTAGCTTTATTTGTTACAAAAAAGAGAAAAAGAAAAAAAAAAGAGAGAAAGGAAAATGGGTTAGCCAGTGGCTACGAACTATAAGCTTGGTCGCTCAAATAGGCGACCATGTTGGTCGCTTGGGCTTGGCTTAGGTGACTAGTAGGCCCATATAGTTTTAATGTAAAAAAAAAGATGGCTAGTCAACCTTGATTAGCTGACTTAAAATTATTTTAAAAGAGGGGGTTTAATTAAAAAGAAAGAAAATGAAAAATATTTTCCTTTTTCATTTTTGATGTAATGCATAAAGTTCTTTGTGATTATTTACTTGAGAAAAAAAATTGCCAAATTGTTTTTAATAGGAGCTAAATCTTTTTTAGTGGCTCCAAAAATAAAGTTTGTTAGCTCATAACTTGTATTGAAGATAGACTTGACTACTTAAGATTGTGTATACGCATCAATATTCTTAATTATATTTTTGAAGTATTTTTCTTCAAAATCATTTCCTAAACAATTTCAATGGTATCATGAGATCTATTGATGTGAACCCTACTGGGATTTTAATTGAATTCGTAAACCCAAGATCTACCTAATTTAGGCTTGAGATTGATAATTGAGCTTGACATAATGGATGACCTGTCCAAAAACACCAAGACTATAATAAATATCCTCACACAATGTCCTCACCTAATACAAAAAAGATTGATCAATTCTTTGAAGAGTGTAGTTTAATCAAGAACCAAGCAAGCAAATCTTTATTTTCAATGCTACAATATACAACAACTTTATGTGTATTTCAATATGCAAATTAAGTCTTACAAAAAAATATTTATAATCTTGGAAATAAAAACCTGATACAACTTAACAGCCTCACATGACCCAATTTGAAATTAGACCCCAAATAATCCCAAAACAAATTAACTGACATAAAAATAATAAAATAAATATTATGAAATGTTATTTTATAGTGCTGCAACTAATAGCTAAACAAATACATAAAAAATAATTGTTTGGATGTAAAGTCTCTCCATGCCACTACTTCTCTTTGAAAAATAGACTAGGAAATTTTCTTATCCCATTAATCATAGTTTGCTGCCACCTTAGTGTCTCTGTAGAGTACGATTTTCTACCAATTAAATCTCCTTAATAGATTAGGCTTTTTTCTCCAAATAATTCATGATTTCCTTATTGGATTAGAAAATACAAAATACTTGACAAAACAAGCCCAATGATGCTGAAATTTCTCCCTTGGCCGAAACCATCCTTAAGCCCATCTTGAATATGAATAAAATTTATTAAGGCTTGATCTTCTTGGGTTGTTGCTTTTTTGTAGTCCATATTGGCCTATATGTCTTGCAAAAGCCCATTAAAGGCTTCCTTGAACTTTATTTTCCCTAGCCCTTGTCATTGAGTCTATTGGAACTACTAATGGATTTTTTGGTGTGGGTTGGATTAAATCATCTATTTATTTTGGTTGTTTGATGTTAGTGTTTCAAAATAGAAAGGACAAATACAGAGAAGTTAAAACATGTTTGGTTATAAAGATAATGACATAAAATAAATACATCTATAGAAAAAAACTTCGAGTGAATTTTTATATTTTGAAAACAAAATTGTGAAAATCAAAATAATAAATTAATATGTTACTAACTTAGTTCAAAGGTCTAGACATCGATTCCTATAAATTTATTGATCATCAAAGTAAAATAAATATCCTTTCAATTCAAGCAAATAAATTCAATGTCTCTTAAAGTTAAGGGGAATCGAGGAGATTATAAGTAATTAATTACATAAAATTTTCAAATTAATTTTTTACCATCAAACGAATTTAATTTGAAAAGCAATTTATATATTTCTCGAGATGAGCTCAAATCAATTTTATTTTTAAATTTAATATTTATATTTTATTTATTACCTATTAAATAAAAAAACTATTAAAAAAAGTCATTTAAATTAAATCAGGTTAGTATTTATTAAATTCGAGTTAAGTTATCATACATTATTTGACTTTGAAAAGATAGCTTTTAAAAAAATTGATAGTAAAGATAGTTTTAGTATTTTTTCTTATTTCAACTCTATATAGAGTAGAACTAGTTATGTGAACTGTGTTTCGCTGTATGTTAGATATTTTTATTTTCTGTAAACAAATTGTATTTTCAGGTTTTTTCAACACGTTTATGTAGTTTAAAAAATTTGAGTTCAAATCAAGAATTTTATGCATATATAATCAAATAAATCAAGAATGCGAATAAATAAATAAAAATTCATTAACGATATCAAATAATAAAACTTGAAAAATTGAGAGACAAGTGTAGATTAAGATATTTAATCTGGAAAGACGAGACATTGACTCGATTCTGTTTGTTAAATTTGTTTATTAAAATAAATTTTTTATTCAAGCAAATGATAATAGAAATAGAGACACAAATTAAATTAATTGAATAAAATAAAGGGAAAAAAATACCATGCAATGTTGTACATATTAGAAATATTATCTGGAAATAATTTGTTTTTTATTTTAAAAAATAAAGTTCATCTATACAAAAAAAAAAATTATAGATGAATCCAAAAAACTCTTTAAATGTAAATTCATAACAAAAAAAAAATCATCATTTAGAAAAGACTCTCTAAACAAAATGAAAAGGAGAATATTTACTAATCTAAATATAAATTAAAACAATTTGGAGAAAAAACCATAAAAATCATTAATTGAAAAAAAGAATTAGAAAAAAAAGTAAAGGCTAGGCAAGCTCGCCTGACCCATTTTGTCAGGGCCCGCGTGCGGGTCTCCCTTGGCAGGCCTGCACAATTGAGCTCTTTTTAAAAAAAAAAACAATTGGATAACTGGGTTTTTTTGATCGAAAAACTCGTTTTTCAACTCATTTTGGGCCCAAAACAACTCTAAAACACCACATGAACTGTGATAAATCTTACTATGACCTTAAAAAACCTAAAAACTATCTCAAAACCGAAGTCAACCTGAAACCAAAAATCAACCTAAGTTCAAATCTGTTTTTTCATAACCCCGATATTATTAAAAAGATATCGGCAAGATAAATTTGTAAACATAAAAAAAGACCACTAAATTAACAATTTGTTGTATTAAGATAAGTGTTCATTCATATTACACCTGAAAACTTAAATGAAATGCTTTTTTACTGTAGTTATTATAGCATTAGAAATAATAGTATTTTTTTTTGTAAGAAATATTCTTGAACTAATTTGAATTCAACTAATTTGAAGAAGGATGGAGGGGGTTCTATGCATCGTCTAAACGTAAAGGTGGTGGGTGACCTCTTTATCTAGCTTTTACATTGCACTCACCAGCAAAATACTTGCTAGATGTTCGGGCTTGGCCCAATCAGCTAGCAATCCTAGCCATTTGTTCCATATTCTCACTAATATATATATATATATATATATATATATTGGTTTTCTTCCAATAATTTTTTATTTTTTTTGTATTTTTTGATGTTGGGACCCAAAAAAATAGATAACAACATTGACTTGTATTTAATATATAAGAAAAAATAATTTAGTTCCATTCACAAACAACAAACCATGTGAATATTGTTTTTTCAACAATAGTCACATGCATTTATTTGAATGGTATCTGACACCAGGAGTGGCAATGAGAAAACTATCTGCTTGCAATGAGAAAACTATCTGATGAAATTAGGGATGAAGTAGTGGCTAAATCTATGACCCTTTCTTAGTTATTAAGATTCAAATATTAGGGTTAGACTTTATAAAAAAATTCTTATGAAATCTTACCAAAGAATAATCCGTCTTATGAAATCTTACCAAAGAATAGAGGAGGACTTAGTTTCAATATATATACATGTGAAAACTGATAAAAAAAACAAATTCCCTAATCATAAATAAAAAATAACGTTTTTCTTTTAATATTTTAAAGGTTATTAATATGATCATGCCATCTTTCAAGTAATAAAATTGAATTTTTTTTTTTGCAATTAGTTTCTAGATCTCTTATATACATGCAGGCGATATTTCATTTCTGTAACTTTCTTTTATTTATTTATTTCTTTTTGTACATCAAATAATAGAAACTTTCTAATTGAAAGTTTCAAATTAGATATTATTATTTGGTTATTTTCCTGGAGAAATTAGGGATGAAGTAGTGGTTGAGAATAATCAGAATCTCAAAAAGAAAAAGAAAAGGAAAATAAAAGAAAATTGGAAGAATAATATTTTCTTTATTGTAATATTTTGCACACGTCTCTATTGAAGCTCTACGATTATGATTTGCATTTGATATATGAAAAAAAATGAATTTAATTCCATACACAAAACAGCAAACCATGTGAATATAACGCTTAAAATTAAAAAAAATAAAATAGTACGGTACTTTCATAACAAAGGCACGCAATTATATTTATTCTTTCAACAACAGTGACTACTAATGAGAAAGCTGTTTGCTTAAGAAGGTTAGCGACCACTAAATGGCTAGCTTTCATCAATACTATTACTTGATTATCATAAAAACAAAATAAAGCTGTTTGCTTGCTGGGATCTTTAAGTGGCTGGTGGAGTACTTTCCCTGCATGCAGCTTCGAATATCATATCAAATGCTTTTTCTATGTGTGACTTGAGCTTCTGTGGATCAATGAAGTCTTTTTCTACAAGCAGAGAAACCCGAAGCTTCCCCACATAGCTTGTTACTCCTGCCATAAGGCTCTGCATTTGCACCAAAACAAACCATGTCATAATCGCAATGATGTTACAAATTGAAAAGGAAAAGAAAAAAACAAATAGCATCATTTCATAATGTTTGTGTTTATCCTGTGAAAATGAGTGAATTGTTTTTTAATCCTTAGGGTTTCAATGCAGTTACAACTTAGGCTTGATGTTTTTTTTTTGTGTGGTACTGTGTTCTGTGTTTTTTCTCAACTACATATTTAAAAATGTTTTTTAATCAATAAACATGAGACGTCCCACTAAAAACCCTCTCTTAAAACATTAGTTAAGAAAAATTTATAATTTTTAGCTTTTCTTGAATCTACCTTTTCAAACTACAACATTAAAAATTACAACAATATCTTTATTTTGAATAATCATCGAAAATATTTTAAAAATGTCATAAAACCCATAATCAAAGCAAAATACAGGGACTTGACATAAAAAAAAAAAGAGGGAACAAACCTAGAAAAAAAAACCCGCCACAATGCCTTCATGTGTGAAACTATGTGTAAGTGCATTATTCTTGTTGATTGCTGTGTTGTTTACAACAACAATCTAAATTGTAAAATAATAGATTGGATTTAAAAGTGTTTTTAAAAAAATAATTTTTTTTAATTTAAAATTAATATTTTTTTAGTATTCTCGTAATATTATTTTGATGTGTTGATGTTAAAAATAATTTTTTAAAAAATAAAAAAATATTATTTAGACACATTTCTGAGTAAAAAACACTTTGAAAAACAACTAGTACCAGACTCTCAAACACATCTTAAAGAAAAAACAACTAATGATTAAATAAGACAACGGTAAATAAAATTGAAGAGACTGTAAGTAAGAGGTTTCCAAATATGAAGGACTGAATTATAATCACGTTGAAATTCCAGGGACACGATGAATAATTTACTGTTTGAAAATTACTTGAACATTCATATACCTGAGGTGCCCCTGTCACCACAAAATATAGCCCATTAATTGGATTATTAGCCAAGGCCATCTGCTCCATTGGTCCCCTTACATTTGAGATTCCCATGCTTGTATTCTTCATTGTGCCATATATGTACTTAGATGCTCCCTACAGGAGCAAGATCTCAAAAATCATAACATGGAGTAATATATACTATATAGTAATGTGCACCCTTAAAAAAAAAGAAAAAGAAAAAGAACAAGAGGTCCTAAATAAGTATTTCACTAAAAAAAGGCAAGTACCATACGTTTGGACCTCGAAATTTCGCAGCAAGTTGAAGGTACTTAGCAGTGAGGTAAACACCAAAAGAGCTTCTCTTCCTCTTGATGATTTTTCTTGCATTGAGGACAAATGTTAAGGGATTATTCTTAGCCTCAGCATCTCTTAACTTTGGAATTCGTACGTTCAAGAAAGCAAAATGGTTGCCCCATGGCGACTCAGCATCAGGTTTTACCATTTCTTGGATTGGCTTGTAGCCTCCATGCATTCTTGTGTTAAGCAGCACCAATGATGTACTACATGCACTGCCTGATCCTTGGCTCACTGTTTCCATGTACATCCGAGCTCCCAAGAATATGATTCCAGTAATCGCATCATTTATTGTCTGCAATTACCAAGAAACGTAATTAATTCAACGAGAAAATTATATGTCATTAATTAAGTACTAGGCTTTGAAATTGAGAGGAGGCACGGAAGTTTTTTAAGAAGAAATTGAAGTTGTCTTGATCTTACCACTCCAAGCTTGGCCTTGATTTGTTTAATTTGATCAAGAGAGAAAGCCATTGTTGTTATGGCAACAGGAAGAAACTCTACTCCAGAATGCCCTGATCGTATTGGTGTTTTGTCATCCTTTACCAAACAACTCTTTATAATGCTTGAACAAAAATCTGATGCAGTGTTGTAAACTGAGGAGAAAAATCTAGGCACTTTTCGGAACATGCTAGAATTTCTGCCATACGTATTGGTGTGTAATTGAACAGAAGGAAATGTCAGGGGAAGAGGAGGAGCATCAGCTCTTTGTAAACAAGAAAGGAGAGCTCCCATCAAAGAGAAGCCATCACCAAGGGAATGGTGTAGCTTGAATATCATGTTACTAGCTGCGTGACTTGTGGGGTAATTTATTATGTGAACTTCCCATAATGGCTGGCTTTGAGGCAACTGCTCCATTGCCATTTTTGAAAGATACTCATCAAAGCATTCATCATAAAATTGAGTTGACATTCCGGTGGTGAAAACCGGAAAATTTACATGATCCGTGAGCCTCACTTCCACCCTCTTCCATCGCTTTACTCCATCTTTATCTGCAACCTGTAATTTCAAAACTCTATTTGGTCGATGCTATTGATGCAAAAGTAAGGAGAAGAATGAAGATACTAAGGTAGAAAGAGTACCATTATGGAGGAGAAACGAGGGTTGACAGGGAGGAAAACATCCTTGAGAAATGGAATAGCTTGGGAGTCATCAAAAGGCGCTTCGAATTCCATAACAGCTATAATAGAGAGTGATAGAATAGAGTTGCTCAGAAATTGTCCTGAAGGACTCACAGGTTCTGATATTTCTTGATCCTGTACAATCTCCATTTCTAGTTTTAAGACCCAACTCTTATTCTCTTTTCACCGAAGATTGTTCGTGGAAGGTGAAGGGTATTGTTTTGCCGAGTATATAACGAGCACAAACCAAAGAAAGAAGAACTAACCCTATGGCTTTAGAAAGGTTGAAGGGTTAATTACTTATGTGAGTTGCAATATTTTTTATCAGAAAAATTATTATAAAAATTAATTCTATATGTTTCAAATCAATCACATGCTATTCATCCATTCACATTATATATCCGTCACAACCATGGTCATATTAGTCCATTACATCAATCAAGTAGATTGTTTTAATCCATATAAACTCAATCAGGAAGTCATAAATTAATTTTAATGTTTTCTAGGTAGAGTTTAGATAACGTCTCATGATACAAGAAAACAAACATAATTATTCCTTATGTAATAACTCTTTCTGTTAAATGTTCAATCATTTTTTAAATAGCTAACAACTACTTTTCAATATAACTATCGGTGATTATCAGAAAACAAACACAATTGAGACATATTCTCCTTATCTTTTTTATTTTAAAAAGATTGAAATGTTATTCAAAATTAATTTAAAAACATATTTATTTTTATATTTTTGTCTTTATCTCTTCAACTAAACATAATTTTTTTTTGATAACATCTAAAGTATATTGAAAAAATCATAAAACCAATAGCTGAAGCAATATACAAAAACATGACCAAATAGAAAAAAGAAGAAGAAAGAAACTAACTTAGAAAAATAAAGGAAGAGAATATGGAAAAAAGAAAAAGAAATCAGTGCTAGTCTGTTATAACAGAAATAAAAAAACCAGAAAAAAGAAGGGAAACTGAAAATAACTAAGATATAGGACCTAACATTTTTTTTTCATTTTATATTTTATATTTTTATCTTGAAACATTAACCGAATGTACCTTGTATAAAGTTTGAGTGACACACCTTCCCTCTATTTTTCTAGTTTTTTCTTAAAATAAAAATATACTTCAAAATCTAAAAATATATTTATTTTTAAAAGGCATAGAAGTTGAAAGAAGCTTCATTTTGTCCATTTTTTCAAAAAGAGTCGGTGACTTTTCAGACATAAGTTCCTTGCAGTAACAGTTCAGAAGTGTTGAATAAGTAACATGATTTTGCACAGATGGTGGGAGCGAGGTTGTCAAAATAATTCTCGGCTGCAGCAATCCCTTTGGTTTTTGCTGTAAGATCTAGGTAAACTGCATGATCAACATGGGAAAAGTTCATTTTCCTCTTCTGCATCCACTCCATTACCTAAATGGCATGGTCGAACCTGCCGTACTTGCGGAGCTCTTTGATGCAAGCAGTGAGATTGATTTTTCTTGTTTTCCCACCCTCCAATATGAACTCATTTAACGTCTTTGACACGCTCCCTCTACTTGCCCCTAGTTCCGATAACCTCCAGTTACAGTACATCCTCTTCTGTTTTTCCGCCGCTGCTAGCACCGCCTCTGCCGCCGCACAAAGATGCCACACCGCTCGTGAACCCGTCCAAATTACACGACTTAGACTCTTCGCCATGCACTTAACTCAAATTCAGTGTTAATTAAAGCTTTCTCTCTCTTTTTGGAGAAAGGGGTTTTGGTAGGGCTTTACTAATTATTATTTTTGTTTTTCATTTTTGTTATTTCAACACATTGGCACATTGTTGAATTGGCACATTGTTGAAACCGGTATCATTATTTTAGGCCAATGTAGTGCACATTACGATTCTAGAACTATGCTTTTGAATCATCAATATACCTTATTAATCACATGCCTACTCTTGTTCTCCAAAATAAATCTCTCTTTGAGTGTTTGTTTCGTCATACTCTTGATTATAATTTTCTGTATATTTTTGGGTGTCTTTGTTTTCTCTTTTTACGTCTATATCATGCTCATAAGTTAGATTTTTATTCTTCTCCATGTGTGTTCTTAGGAAGTATCAGGTAAACCTTACAATCAAGAAACACCAAATTCAAACCCCACAATCGATAAGTATCAAGTCAACTCTCCAATAAGAAAACACCAAATTCAAACACCGCTATTGGGAAGTATCAGGTTAACCCTGCAATTAGAAAGCACCAAGTTTTCAAACCCTGCGATCGAGAAATTTCAGGTCAACCATGCAATCAGGAAACACCAAGAAATTTAAACCTTGCAATTATGAAGAAAAGTGAAAAGAACTCTACTATTAGAAAGTTCTCAAGAAAATAAGAAGATCAACCTCACGATTAAGAAGAATCAAGTTAACCATGCAATCGAAAAGCATCAAGTTTTTAAACCCCGCGATCGGGAAGTATCAACTCAACACTGCATTAAGAAAGATAGGTTAACTCTGCAATCAAGAAGCACCAAGAAATTCAACAATGTCTTTAGGAAATCCAACTAGCCTTGTTTATTAAAATAGTTAAAGACACCCTCGGAAAGTTCTAGTTGAAGGGGATCGTTGAGATTCAAGATTTTAAGTCAACTAAGCTGGAAAAAAAAACAGTTATGTAGGAGAATAGTTGTGAGCATACAATTCTCCTAGTAGCTGCAACATTTTGATTCTGGTTAAAGGGAATCACCATATTGGAATTTTAGATTAACCAAGTTATAGACAAAGATTTTGGTTCTGGTTGAAAGGAATCACTAGATTAAGATTTCAGGTTAATCAAGCTGCAAACAGAGATTTTGGTTCTGGTTAGAGGGAATCTCCAGATTGAAATTTCAGGTTAACTGAGTTGTAAATAGTGTGGTCATAATTCTTGATTGAAGGGGATTGTTGCAAAGATAAAGTTTCAGGTTAACCAAACTAAAAGTTTTAAGAAGATTAGTTTTGAATAACAATTCATTTGTCTTTACAAACTTACTAGACAAAGCATTTGACAAGCCTTTGCTCTGTAAGTATTGTAAAGAAGGGGCATATGTTGTTATCCATTTTTAGGTCCCTATATAAAAAAATCAGAAAAAATACAAAAAATTGAAAATATATTGGAAGAAAATAAAAAAAACATATCAGTGAGAAAAATATACTAGAACACCTAAGAAATTGTCAAAGACGTGTTGAGGAAGATCAAAATATACAATATTGGAAAATTTGACAATGTATTTTTGACTAATGAAGCCCATATTGGCAAAGAAAAATTCAATTTGAGAAAGGAAATCAAAAGTTGGATGTTCAAGGACTCAAATGGAATTTTTCAAGGTCTAATTGTATTTATTAAGGACTTAATTGTAAGATAAATTAATTTTTTGAAGTCAAATTACTTTTTAATTAGAAGAAATTAAAGTATGAGGGTTGAATTGCAGTTTATAAGAGTTAATTTGGTCAAATCAGGGGTTTGATTGCATAAATATTGAAGATTGATAGGCAATTATGGACTTGATTGAATAAATCCAAAACAAAAGACCAAACTAAAAAACACGTGTAAATACAAAGGTTGAAATTGACCAAATCAAGGGTTAAATTGAAGAAATTGAAAGCTTGTTGCTCAATTGAGGGTCAAAATACACAAATTCAGAATCAAGAACTAGAATTAAAATAGCAGTCAATTTAGGGTTGATAATTGAGTTTGACAATGATGAAATTGCATAAAATTAAAAGTTTGGAGGTCATTACGAGCACAATTAAAAGTAATTGGAAAAATAGAGACTTGATTGAATTTTACCAAATACTTTTAATACCATCGTATTATTTTTTACTGTTGTAATTTATAGTAAACTATATCTACTGCTACCATAAAAAAAACCTATATGTGTTAAGAGTTTTTGTTAACTAAACCGAGTTTAGAAGTCAACTCTTGCAATTAAAACAATTAAAGATGTTCAGCTCATTAATTAATACATTAATTGCTGGATGTGCGTCTCAGGCAACAGGAAAGTTAGGCCTAAAAGGAAGTAAAGAGTTTGTCCTCGTAAATTTATTAATGAATCATTGCACGTCCTATTTTGTATTTGGACATTGACTACAGTTTAAAATATTTTTTATTTAAAAATATATTAAAATAATATATTTTTTATTTTTAACATTAGCATAATAAAATAATTTAAAAATATAAAAAAATTATTTAAAAAAAAACATAGTTTGAAAAACCATGTTTTCAAATACAGTCTTAAACACTAGGAAAGAAGGTACCAAGCTGGCAATGGGTTGTGCATTAGTAATAACAAGTCAAGTGTTTATACACATTAAATTTAAATTGGAGGGTTAATTTAAAAACAATTAAAATTTAACAAAAGGAAAAATAAATCAAAAGAATGAGGGTTAAATTGAAAACAATAAAAAATATAAACTTTGATTGAATGATGAAATTAAAAATCAAGAAAACTTTAACAAATGAGCTAAGGCAATCAGAAAAAAAAAAATAAGGACCAAATAAGAAAAAATAATATATGAAAAATTGTAATTCAATAACTAAATTAAAAATAATTAAAATTTTTATAACAGAACCAAGGATGACAATAAGCAATAAAAAATAAAAGGACTGAAATTGACAAAAGGACTGAAATTGACAAATATAAAGAAAAGAAGACAAAGGTGTACTTTCTATGGAAGAGAGAGAAAAGAAGGGAGAAGAAAAAAAAACAACCACTGACAAGAAACCAACATGATACGTTGACACGTGCTGCGTTATTAAGAAGAGGACACAATAGTGTATCCAATAACATGGTAGAAGAGTAGGTTTGGCCACTAGATGAGTTTCCATGCGCCACTCAAACTCCGTGGACAACACCTACGCGTTGGCGTGTGAACATGACACACTAGCATCCTTTTAGTATAAAATATTGTTTCCCAACGTAAAAATATCATAATGCCCTTCAAGAACCTAAGAATCACAAAAGAAAAAACTATAGTAAAAGTACACAAATGTCCTTGGATGCATGCCTTGATTTTTATTTTTTCTAAGGGTATAATAGTATTTCTACTATATTTCAAAGTGTAAAAAAAAAAAAAAACCTTTAATCAACAACTCCATCTTTTTTGCTTTTAAAGATAAATAAGTATTTTGACTATTTCAAAGTTTTTGAAAAGATTAAAACATGGACAACAACTTAAGAAATGGTTAAATCTAGAGACAAAACTGTATTTTTATTGTGTAAAAAATAGAAAATACTAACATATACCTAAACAATATTTTAATTACTAATGAACCAATCATAAAAATTAAAATACTTTTAATACCATCATATTATTTTCTACTGTTGTAATTTACAATAAACTATATCTACCACTACCATTAAAAACCTACATGTTTTAAGTTTTTGTTAACTAAACCGAGTTTAGAAGTCAACTCTTGCAATTAAAACAATTAAAGATGTTCAGCTCATTAATTAATACGTTAATTGCTGGATGTGCGTCTCAGGCAACAGGGAAGTTAGGCCTAAACGGAAGTAAAGAGTTTGTCCTAGTTAATTTATTAATGAATTAAAAGTTGTACCTTCTATTTTGTGTTTATGAATGTGATGTTGATTAAAGTTTTATTTATTTAGAAATTTATTAAAATAATATATTTTTTGTTTTTAATTTTTTTTAAATATTAATATATTAAAACAATTTAAAAATATATAAAAAATTATTTTAAAAAAACATAGTATGAATTGTGTTTCCAAACATATCCTTGGACACTAGAAAAGAAGGTGCCAAGCCGCCAATGGGTTGTGCATTAGTGATAACAAGTCAAGTGTTTACACACATTAATACATTAAAATTAAGTTGGACGTCTTAGGCAACAAGGAAAGCAGCATGCACTAAGAGACCGTTTGACATTGTGTTTGTAACTGTGTTTCATCAAATTTTGAATTTTTTTTTATTAAAATTAAGTGTGGTTTGTACTTTTTGGATCGTTTTGATGTGCTGATGTCAAAAATGATTTTTTAAAAATGAAAAAATATTATTGACATGTATTTCAGCATGAAAAGCTATTTAAAAAACAACCGTTACCACACTGCCAAACACACTATAAGTAGTGTTTGTCCTAATAGAGGAGGTTTCATGCTTGCTTGAGCTCAAATTTCTTTATACACAAATAACGAGGAAAGAGAACGAAAGAAACACGATGATGGAGGAAATAGGTGAATTAAAAACATCACTGCACATACCAATAGCTAGGAAGTCTTTTGAAGTAGCTCAACATTAGTTCATCGATAGGAACTTCCTATTCCAAAACTACGATAATCGATTTACAAGAAGTTGAGATGTTTTACTTTGTGCATAAAGACATACAGGTTCTAATAGTTCAATTTAATTTCTATAAACTTAATTCTTTAAAATCTATAGGAAATGAATAAACAGAAGGAGAATAAAACAAAACTTAAGAGTTCATCCTCATTAATTTATTAATTCATTAAAAGCTGGGCATCTGAAACAATGCTTAATTGTCTGTAAAGGATTTTGTGTTCAAATTTGGCCCCAAAAAAGGAATCCCATTAACAAAATAAAGAGATTTTAATTAAAAATAATTTTTTATCTTTATTTTTTTATCTTTATAAATCTTTTGAATATTTATACTAATCATTTTTGATTTTTATTAAATGAATACATCAATAAAAAAAAACTACATTTTTTATTGAGAAAGATAGATTGATAAAAAAAAAGATTATAGTAGCAAATTATCTTATTTATAATGAACTTAAATTATAATTTTTCTTAAAAAAATATAGATATATGATTAAATAAAATTTTTTAAATGAATCTTAATGACAGAAAAACTTTATTTGCATCTATCTCTCATTCTCAATTTAATTTTTTATTTACATCAACATTTTTTTTTCTAAAATTTATTTCCCTAACCTTTTTAGTTCATAATAAAAACATTTCTTCAAGCTAAAACATTTATATGACTGTGCTTGTAATTTTTTTTATTAAAAAATATTTTTTAATCCATCCCACAACAGATCAGCAGTAAATTTGCTAGTTGATTTTTAAATCACATGAAGTTCGTCATACGATTGAAGATGCCTAGATGAAATACACAATTGTCACGCACCATAACTCTTAAGAATAGACACACACATAACCATCTAGGTGGTGGCACAGTGGTAAGAGCTTGGGACTAAGGGGTTTGCTCCCTCTTAAATCTCAGGTTCGAACCCTGTGGTTGCTCATATGATGACCACTGGAGGCTTACATGGTCGTTAACTTCAGGGCCCGTGGGATTAGTAGAGGTGCGCGCAAGCTGGCCCGGACACCCACGATAATCTAAAAAAAAAAAGAATAGACACACATGAAGTACTATATATATTGATGTGAAGTATGTACTGATATACAGCAAAAGTTATTCAGGTTCTCCATCTCTCGTTACTGAAAAACAAAACGAAAACGATATGGTCTTGGAGAAAGAAGAAGACGCTTTAGAGCCCGTGAGTCCTTCTGCACAGTACTTCAACAGCTCAGCTCTAAACGTCTCCGTTCTTGTTGTTTTGGAGACTGAAGTTCCCATTGATGACTCAGAAACTATCCCTTTGCTCAGGGATGTTTTTCTCCCCATCAACCCACGTTTCTCTTCCATTATGGTACTCTCCCTCTCTCTCTCTCGCCCCCTCTGTCAAGTGTATGAACATGTGTCTCATTACTTTTTCTTTTTTACGGGAAAAAAGCTACATTTTTGTCTGTTCAAAGACATGCTGCAGTACTATATCTTTTTCAACAAATAAACAAATAACAATCTCAGTCCTTGTAAAATTCTGGTTGTTATACTGTGAAAAGAGATATAGCAGATATGTTTCTCCTACTCTTCTTTGTATATTCCCAGCAAATAGATTCCTATGGAGGCCAATTTTGGCCTACAGATCCTGTGACCGATAAAAAACTTGATGGGCAAAAAAAACCCGTCGACAGCTTTGCAATCCGCTACATTGTTCGGGCCTTGGCCTCACAATAAACCATGGACATCCAAGCTGTTCATTATGTTGTCGGGATCTCCTCACTTGTGTTGGGTCTCGACCTAACCTTTAACTATCTCGATTGGGTATGAATCCTAGATTAATTCCACGGGAGCCTAGCTAGTCATAAGCTTACTTCTTCAATTATGCCTCCTTGTCTTGTCAATTGGTATCATCAATAATCAATAGTATTGAGAGATTTTTTATGGTAAAAGAAAATTTGTTTTTTATAAAAAAAAGTGTGAAACAACTAAGCACAAACAGCTTATATATATAAAAAAAATTAAACCACATGAGCCAAATGTCAAATGATAGTTTCATAAACTAGCTATTAATTTCCTTGATACACTAATTGGGCAGGTGAAAGTATGATATTTATTATTCTCTCTAAATTTTTAGATTACTCTGCTAATTTTTTTTAAGAAAAAAACCTGAAGACTTTGGATCAATTAATGCATTATACCTCGAATATATTTCTCACTAGAAAACTATGCTTTTGAATTTTATTCTTCTTTGGATGAGTAATCTTTGACTCAAATAGTGAAAACGTGGATACAGGTTATTGATGAGAATGGAGAAAAAAGATGGAAGAAGGTGGAAGTAGAGCTCCAAGACCATGTTTATGTCCCCATTTTCCCAGAAGAAATGTCACCACAATTTTATGACAAGTACTTTGAAGATTACTTATCAAAACTATCAATGTTACAACTTCCACAAAGCCAACCCTTATGGGAAATTCATTTAATAAAATACCCCACAAGTAATGCAGCAGGCACTATAATATTCAAGATCCACCATGCAATTGGAGATGGTTACTCTCTTATGGGGGCTCTTCTTTCATGTCTGCAAAGAGCCGATAACCCTTCTCTTCCCTTGACATTGCCTTCTGTCCAACCACGCGTAGACACATCTGGTGATCATCGTACAATCTTTAAGACTGTTCCCAAGATTTTCTCTTTGCTGTTCAATACCGTGTCTGATTTTTTAGGAAGCCTTATGAAGAGCAGTTTAGTTGAAGATGACTTGTCTCCAATCCGATCAGGAGATATTGGAATTGAGTTTCGACCAATTGCTCCTACCAGAATGACATTCTCTCTTGGTCAAATTAAACAAATTAAGGCTACTCTTGGTGTGGTAAGCTTACTTAATTTCAAGTACTATTTAGTTGTTTTTCTTAAAAAATAATAACATTTTGGCTAAGAAACCATTAGAGTTCTTAATGAATCGACAATCACAGACAGTCAAATGACTAAATTATAGTTTTCGAAAAACTAGATGAACTAATAAGTTATTACATCGATAAAAACATAAGGATTATATTATTAAATCTCTTTTTTCTTAACGGCTAGGGTATCAACTTTCGTATTGTTTTCTTCCCATTTCATGAAGATTTTCAGGCAGAATAAGTCCAAATTTTATAAGCGAGTCCCATGAAAGGTAGAAAAGAGTAGGATTAGAATATTGAAATGCAGACAGTTCTTTCCATTTCCCAACTCGCTATGCACACCAAAATAAAAAAAAGCAAAATATGAAGTTAATTCTGATCAAATATCCATTAAAGAAAAAAAATTGGTTGCAAGCTCTAGTAAAACTTAAGCTAAGATTTTCATGTAAAAAAACCAGAAGCAACTCCATCTAAAATTGTTTTAAAAGAAAATAAATTGCTAATCATAGACAATTTTAAACATGATTATATTATTATTGGATCAACTTTAACAAAAAAAAAATATTAATCTTGAAGGAAATAAAATGAAACCTAATTTGGTTTACATGTAGAGATAATTTTAACACAAGGGATGGCTAATGATTGATGAGACAATCCTTTCCTTTTATTTTGTTCTTATCTCTCTACATCATGAAGTTTTTAATTTGGTTTTCTTGATATATATCAGACAATAAATGATGTTATTACTGGAGCAATTTTCTTGGGAACTCGCTTATACATGCAAGAAATGAGCAAAGGGTCAAGCGATCATTCAAATTGTACAGCATTAGTGATGCTTAATACAAGAATGTTTCGTAGTTACCAGTCAATTAAAGAAATGGTAAAACCCAAAGCAGAATCGCCATGGGGCAACCATTTTGCCTTCTTGCATGTCCAATTACCTGAGTTGGTGGCCAGTACTGAGTTAAATCCAATAGAATTTATCAGGAAAGCTCAGCAAATCATCAAGCGAAAGAGAAGCTCTTTGGCTGTCTATCTCACTGCTGCATTCATTGAGATCGTGAAGAAATTAAAAGGACATGAGGTATGCTAGCTTATCTATAAGGTCTCTACAACAAAATTGAATTTCAGTGGCATCTTGTAAGTAAATGTTATGATGAAATTTAAAGTAATTATTTAAGGCATGCTTGTAGGATGCTTGCTAAAATGATATCAATTAATCAACCATGTGCCTCAGGTAGCAGCCCAATTCATTCATAAAACAATGGTGAGCGCAAGCATGACAATAACAAATATGATTGGCCCAGTGGAAAAGATGTCTTTGGCTAATCACCCAATCAAAGGCATGTACTTTGCCATTGCTGGCAATCCTCAGGTACGTTATAATCACTTGTCAAATTTAATTAATCACTTATCAAATTTCAACAAAACAGTATATATATATATATATAACATGTGTTGATGGGGTTGCAGAGTCTCAACATAACAATTGTAAGCTACGTGGATAAACTAAGGGTTACATTGGGAGCTGAGAAGGGCTTCATAGATGCCCAAAAGTTGAAGTCGTGCATAGAGGAAGCTTTCCAGATGATACTCAAATCTGTTGCCTGTGAAATTCAGCAAAATAATTGAGAGGGAATCAAATCATAGAATAATTTCGTTTCCGAAAATCTTACTCTTTATTTACTGGTCTTTTGAATTATAATTAATGGTTGTTGGAGCTAGCAAGTTTGATCAAGGTCAAATATTTGCTGAGTTAATTATATATAAATTATATCTTGCATCTCTTTGCTAAAATCCATTGAACTCTTTTCTAATTGCCTTTAATGTGTGTACGTATAAGATGATAAGCTTTTAAGGTATGTTTGGGAATGCCGTATAAACCACGTTTTCTTAAAATGAATTTTTTTTTATGTATTTAGATCGTTTTAATGTGCTGATATCAAAAATTATTTTTAAAAAATAAAAAATTTTATTTTAATGTATTTGTAAGCGAAAAACATTTTGAACCATCACCGTTACTATAATTTCAAATACACGTATTGTATGTATGGATATTTTTATTCATAGTATATAAAACAAAACTAAAGAGTTCCTCCTCATTAAGTTTTTTTTAATTAATAATCTAAGATAGTTTATTAAGGCTAAAGAAGTCCTTTAGGAAAATTCCAAAAGCCAAGACGTTCCCAAAAAATGTCCCTTGTCATGTGTTTTTGTATCTCAATAGAAAGCTTTCATGATAAGATATCAGGATTTTTTGTTAATGACAAGACTTCTAACCACTAGTTTACCATCAGATCAAGAAATAAAACTCGTCTTTTAGCTTATATCAGGATTTTCTTCTTTAAGATAATTTTTTCTGCTCTAGAGCCCTTTAAAAGGTTGTAGCCCCAAATATATAAATGAATTTAGAATTTTTAATCGCATAATTTTGATATGTAAAGCTCAAGATATGCCTTTTTTAATATTTAGTATGAAAATAAAGAATTCGTAAGATTCTAACCTGATTTTTAAAGATCTATTTAGAAGTTAAAATGAACTTGGATTTCTGCTCAGTGTTTCAATTTAGATTAAGCCTATATTTAGATTTTGTAACTCCAACTTGATGAAAAACTTGTCAAAAGAATCAAAGTTTAAAATATAAATTATAATTTTTTTATATTTTTTAGCAATTATTTCACCAAATTTTTAGGTATGTTAAACTCGTAAAATTACTTTTAATGAGCTAAAATAAGCTTAAAATACATTAAAAAACACATTAAGAAGCTGCTTCATCCTCTGTTTCTGTAGCGTCTTGGTTATGCACTCTTTCTTGGATGCTGACTCTCATAGCTTTTGGTTCTCTTGTTTCTATTGTTCTTCGGTGTTATTTTAATTATTTAGCTTCTTAGTAAATGCTCTATAGATTTGCTAAGTTTCAATATGGATGGTCTGTTGTTTCATTTCCAACAGATTCCTTTTAATACAATCTTTTTCTGATGAAAAAAAGATATAATTGAATACACGCACTACAAATGGAATGAGACGATTATTTGATGGGATTCACTCGATTCTTCTATGGGTAAAGCTAATTGAATACACATACATGGATTCAAGACTGAATAAAATCAATGATTATAAAAAAGAAAAGGAAAAAAGAAGAAGATGGGATTCATTCCACAAACATAATTAATATATTCAAGACTGAACTAGGACGTGTCTTCAAGTACGAATCAATCATTCTGCTCGACGATTATTTGATGGATCACCTTGATCCAAGTAATCGTTATTTAAAGTGCAAGTTCTGACAATGATGGGGAGAACAATAATATATTGGAAGACGGTTGAAGTAAATCTCAAAGATCACATAAGAAATATATTCCTGTTTTCCGAGCGGTTCTTCAGGAATGGAACCAGAGTTTAATTTATTGAACTTTTCTTTTTATGACTACTTATCAAATATGTATGGCAATATTGTAACATCTTCCAGCTTCAAAGCCATAAATTATGGTGTGAATTAATTATACAGTACTCTAAAAGCAGGTAGGATTCAATTCAATTCACTGACAGCTCAATGACAGCTCCTGTTGGCTATTTTCCACATATGAGAAGATTCAATGTTAATGGAAAAGTCAAGGATTAAGGGATTTAAAAGAGAACATGCACTGAGCATGCCTAAGGTCCCTTCACTTACATGCATTACAGTGTTTTTCATTATGGTTGGAAAGTGATCTTGAAAAACCAACCAAAGTCAACTCGAGCTAACTTGTTAAATGGTGATTTTGATCATAAAATTGAGATAACTTTTTAAAAATAAATAAATAAATAAATTATGAAGCTCAATTTTCAACATATTCAATCTTAAAAGTTGAAAAAAAAAAACTAAATTCATAAAATCGGGATAATTCTATAAAAAACAAATTGAAAAATTAATTAAACTAAAAAAACCTGATATTGAAAGATAAAATTAAAAAAAATATAAAATGAAGATTGTGTGGAAAAAATAATTATAAAAAAAATATTCAATTAAAACATGGCTTAAAATTTGAACTGAGTCAACTTGGATCAACCTACCAAACCTGTGATCAATGTCATGTGTTCGGGAAAATCCTATAAAAACAAATTAAAAAAATTATAAAGTTCAATTAAAAAAATATTTAATTTAAAAAGAACCCAAAAAATAAAGAAAGTCAACATCAATCAACTTCTCAATCTCATGAAATTGGTTATATATGAGATTGAGATAACCCTAAAGAAAACAAATAAAAAATATTATGAAACCCTATTTTTAACCAACTCAATTTTAAATAATAAAATCAAGAAAAATAATTAATTAGAAAGGAATGCAAAAAAATGACTCAAGTTAAATTAGATTAACTTGTTAAATTCAAGAAATGAGTTATGAGATAAGGATAATTTCTTAGAAATCATATCAAAAAACATATGAAACCCATCTTCAACAAATCTAATATTGAATGCTACAATCAAGAAAATAAAAATTAAATTTATGAAATTAATATATAACCTAATAAAAAAAATTATGAAGCATACTTTTCAAAAATAATTTAATATTGAATGACAAAATAAAAAAATTAATAAAAAAATATCTTATTAAAAAGTGAAATTAAAATTAAAAATAAATAAATAAATATAAAAAATTATTTTAATAAATAATATTTTATGAATATAAATAGATTAATTTAGCCATATCCTTTAATATTTTAATAATTCAATGTTCCCGAAGCAAATAATTGGAGATCGATAGTCTACAATGACAGCTCTATGGCTGTTTTCCAAAAATCAATGATTAGTTGTGGGCTTAAATTAATTCTTATCTTTATATTAATTCTCTCTTTGAGGTCCCTTTACTGAATTAAGATGGAAAACGACTTCTTCCTTGATGAAAAGCGGTTTTTTAAAAATTATTTTTTAAATATTTTTATATTTATTTGTTAATAGAAAAGTTAATCATTAAAAAACAATTTCTAATCAAAAAAAATTTAGCTTTGTTTCTAAAAAAATATTTTTCTTTTATTTTAGGTGGAAAACACTTTCTGGAAGTTGTGAAAAATTTAAAAATATCATATTATTTGCTGATTATATCAAATTTAATCCTCAAACTTTTGATTGCTATATTTATTTTGTTTTAAATATTTTTTTTTCAATTTCATCTCTTAGAATTTGATTTTTATATTAACTTTGGTCCTTATTTTTATAATTATTATTTTCTTTTTCCTTATCATTTTTTAATTAAAATTTTTTATCTATCAAATTTGGTCCTTATTCTTTTGATTGTTACTTATTTTATTTAAAATAATTTATGAAATGGTAATTATTATTATTTTAATTTCTTTATCTTTCAATTTTTTTATTTGTTAGATTTGATTTATATTATTATTTATTTAATTTGAGATAATTTATGAAATTATATATTTTTTCAATTTCATTCTCATTCAACTTTTTAATTTGTAAGATTTGTTCCTCATTATTTTAATAAACTTGAAAAAAATAAAGCATTAATAAGTTATTTTTCAGCTCATTTTCCATGACATAACCAAATACTAGAAAGTATTTTTCAACTTATTTTTTATTATATTACCAAATATCAAAAAATAATTCACTTTTTTAAACTTTACCCTCTTAAAATTCACTTTATCAAAAAAAAAAATTTCTAGCAAACAACTAGCTTTACAATTTTCAACTATCGGTTACTGTTCGGTAAAAGATCTTGTTGTACTTTTTTGGCTGTTCAAAGATTTTTTTTGCTCCACTTTTCTATTTGTCAACGATTCCATTAGAATATGTTAACATTTTTATTTGAATATGAATAGGTATGATTAGGATTTCAACCAAAAAAAAAAAGTTTTAAAATATGCATTAATTATGCTTGTGACGGAAAATTCTCTCCCTCTATAAATCTCATGTTGGATGTTCTGTAATGAATCAAATCACTGAGTTATCTTCAGCTACCACTTTTCTTTCAAATTAGGAAGGGAACAACATGGAAATTAAAATTATTTCTAAGGAAATCATCAAGCCCTCTGCTCCAACACCTCACCACCTAAAAACCTATAAGCTCTCAGCTGTCGACCAGCTTGCTGCTTTTGCAGCGGATATCCCTATCATTCTTTTTTATTCCCCAACAGATGAAATTTCCAGCAAAAACTCTGATTATCTAAAAAAATCCTTCGCCAAAACGCTAACACTCTTCTACCCTTTTGCTGGACGAATAAAAGATGATTCATCCATTGATTGCAGTGATGATGGAGCCACTTATATTGAAGCCCATGTAGCAGGCAACATGTCCATGATACTTCAACAGCCAGACATGGATCAATTGGAACAGCTACAGTCATGCAAGCCGGACGAAAACGTTGATGAGCCAAGCGGCAAGGTAATGCTAGCAGCCCAAGTGAATTATTTTGATTGTGGTGGGATAGCAATCAGTGTTCGCATTCGCCATCGAATAGGTGATGCATCCTCACTGGCAAGTTTTGTTAAATGCTGGGGTGCAATTTCTTGTGGTATTTATGATAATAATGCAGGAACGGTTGTTGATTGCTCCTCACTCTTCCCTCCGCAAGATTTGTCAGGCATGTCATTCTTATACAATCTTATACCTCGTAGTTCAATCAATATATCCACGAAAAGATTCGTGTTTGAGGGTCCTAAGCTAGCTGCGCTAAGAGGAAAGTTGTGCAACGGGCCATATTTGAATCGTCCAACCCGGTTCGAGGCTGTATGTGCCCTTATTTGGGGTGTTGTTGGAGAAGATAGTGAGTCTAAAAAGGTAAATAGACCCGCAACATTTGCCGTGGATTTGCGGAAAAGAATGGATCCACCCCTACCACAACATTGTATTGGAAATATAGTCCATTTGGCTGAGGCAAATTGGGAAAATAAAGTGGACTGTAATGGTTTAGCTGGAAAAATTCATGAGTCAATAAGCATGATAAACAGTGACTATGTGAGGCAGGTTTACGCAGACGGCACCTTCTTCAGTTTAATGAGACAAAGAATGGCGGAGATGGCAGAAGATCCTAATAGCTTTAGGGGTGTAATTGGTTTCAGTAGTTGGTGTAAATTTCGATTTTATGAGGTTGATTTTGGATGGGGAAAGCCCATTTGGGTAGGCACTTCTTTGAGGCTTGCACCCAACTGGGTCATGCTATTGGATACAAGGGATGGTGAGGGAATGGAAGTAAGGATTGCATTACCCGACGAAGAAATGGTCAAGTTTGAACAAAATCCAGACATCTTAGCCTATGCTTCTTTCACTCCAGCCATATGAGCTTTTATGTCGGATGCCCTTTTTTTTACCCTTTTTTTTAATGAAAAATTTGGATGTTTCATGTGTATAATAAAGGAACCTTAAGGATTAATAACAAGGACATACTCTTGCGCATTAAGCCTAGTGGTTTGTTCTTGGTCCTCTCCTAGTTAAGGGCTTGATTGTCCAGGTTTGAGCGTGTACTACTAGGCACATGGGGGCCTTCGTTTAATTAAATTTCACTGGAAAGGAAATAATTCTTTGCTGTTTACAATATATTTGTACTGCCACCCATTAATTGTTCCCCATCAATTAAGATGAAAAGTCTTAAATCTTTTATGAATTTTTTTTCAATATTTGGGGTGCCATGACCCCGATCTTCATGTCGTTTTGTTCCTGTTATAGCAGACTAATTATTTTTTCTCCAAGTCTGTTTTTTTTTTTAATCATGCCCTTGTATTTTACTTCGGTTATTAATTTTATAGTTTTTTTAATATATTTTCAATAATTATAAAAAAAAAATGTCGAGCAGTGCAAAAGATCATGTACAACTGGAGCACATTTATCTTCAGTAGTTGGTGCAGATTTCAATTTTATGAGGTCCATTTTGGAAGGCACTGCCTTGAGGTTAAAAATTAATGGCGGCATTCTCTTAGATACATGAGATGGTGAAGGAATAGAGAAGCTTGGGTGGCATACCAAAGGAAGAAATCAGAGCTGGCTTAAGATAATGAGACATTTGATAAAACTATAGATATAGTATTTTAAAATATATATATTTTTTATTTTTTTATGCATGTCTAATAAGTAAGGCATTGAACAATTTTTATTTTGTATTTGGAGCTTTTTATTAAATAAAAATAATTGTCATTTTTTTAAAATATAATTACCAAGTATATCTTATTTATTAATAAATATATTTTTCTGTTAAGTGAGAATTTTAAATAGATCGGGTGTTGAATTATACAAGTAGGTGGTAGCTTAAAAATTCAATTTTGTTTTTTTTGCTAAAAATTAATTTTTTTATATGTTTTGGATCGTTTTGATGCGCTGATCTCAAAAATAATTTTTAAAAAATAAAAAAAATTTCATTTTAATGCATTTCGGCACGAAAAAGACTTTAAAAAATAACCACAATCATACTTCCAATCAGGCTAACGTCCGAAATAATTGTCAAGTTTGAAAAAAAAAAAACCTGGCATTTTAACATATGCTTCTTTCGGTCAAAGCATATTACCTGATGAAGCTGGTTGCTTAAATTAGGATGTTTACCAAGTCTTTTATGTTAGAATAAAACTCCTAGTCTATAGGGTTGTCCTAGTTTCTAGGAATGTTGTTACCTGATCTTGTGAGATTCCTTACAATGCTGCACTTTATTTGTTTTTCGTTATCATTGTAAGGCTATTTAATGAGCCACACTTATGTTTCAATAATTAAGCAACCTTGACCATTTTGTGCAGACTTTAAGCAAGCTGCTGTTCTTGTTCATTAAGTGTAACAAAGTGGTATCAGAGCCAGGTTGAGAGAATTCTGAGTGTGAGAGTTTAGGAACAGCAGTATCCTAAATAGCTAAGAGAGAAACACTGTGGGTAAGAGAAACACCGTGAGAAACACTGTGAGGAAATTGCGAGAAAAACACTGAGAGAAACAGAGTGACTGAGAGATGGCTGCTGAAGGGCAAAATTTGTTGAGCATTCCTAGGTTCGATGGAGACTATGATCACTTGGAGCCTGTTGATGGAGAATCTTCCGAGATCAAAAGAATACTGGAGCCGCATTGAAACTAGTTTTACGTAACCCGATGAAGGAGAGACACCGATCGGCGCACAAAAGAGACACCTTGAGGATTGTAAACTCAAAGATCTAAAGGTTAAAAACTACCTTTTCCAGTCAATCGACAAGTCAATCTTGAAGACTATCCTTCAGAAAGACACTTCCAAGCAAATGTGGGAATCGATGAAAACAAAATATCAAGGGAATACGAGAGTCAAGCGTGCTCAACTCCGTGCACTACGTAGAGACTTTGAGGTGCTAGAAATGAAGATTGGTGAATCAGCCACAGATTATTTCTCCAGAGTCATGGTGGTGGCCAATGATATGCGAAATTATAGAGAAGACACGCAGGATGTGAAGATCGTAGAAAAGATTTTACGCACTCTCACAGACAAATTCAATTACATTGTCTGCTCCATAGAAGAATCCAAAGACATTGATCTCCTTTCTGTGGATGAGCTACAAAGCTCATTGATTGTGCATGAACAGAAATTTCGAAGAACTAATAGTGAAGATCAAGCCTTGAAAGTTACAATTGATGAGGGACAAGGCGAGGAGGACGTGGCGGGAATACCTATAGAGGAAGAGGATACGGGAGTGGGCGTGGATTTATCAACAAAGCTATAATAGAGTGTTATAGATGTCACAAGCTTGGACACTACAAATATGAATGTCCAACTTGGGAGGCTAATTATGTTGAAGCGATGAAGAATTGCTTTGTTAATGTCTTTAGTGGAGATGAATGAAGTAAAACGTGGAGACATTTGGTTCTTGGACTCGGTTGTTCAAATCATATGAGCGGAGATGCGAAAAGTTCTCAGGAATTGAATAGGGGATTTAAGCGGCAAGTCAAACTCGGTAATAACACCGGAATTTCGTGGAAGGGAAGGGAAAGATCAAACTAAAATTGAATGGCATGAATCATATCATTACTGATGTGTTTTATGTGCCAGAATTGCACAACAACCTGCTGAGTGTGGGACAAATGCAAGAGAAGGGACTTGCGTTTTTATTTCATGCCGGGATGTGCAAGATTTATCACGCAAAGAGGGGCATGATCATTCAAACCAGTATGTCTGCAAATAAAATGTTAATACTGTTGGCAAAGACACAAGAGAGAAATGATGCCTGCTTCCACACAAGCTCACCATCACCAAATGTCACCCAACTGTGGCACAGTAGGTATGGCCATTTGAGCCATCGAGGTCTGGAGATTCTGCAGACCAAGAATATGGTACGAGGACTACCAAAACTTACTCCTACCATAGAGACTAGTACTGACTGTCTAATTAGAAAACAACATCGAAGCAAAGATCCCAAAGAAGAGCACATGGAGAGCTACGAAAAATTACAACTTGTGCATGCCGATATTTGTGGTCCAGTGACCCCTATTTCTAACGACAGAAGAAGTGGTATTTTCTATGCTTCATTGATGATTACAGTAGAAAAGCATGGACATATTTTCTCGATTTAAAAATCGAATCATTGTATATATTTCAATGCTTTAAGAAGATGGTAGAAAAGGAAACTGGAAAGTTCATTAACTGTCTACGCACAAATAGAGGGGGCGAGTTCAATTCAAATGAATTTAAAGAATTCTGTAGGCATAATGGTATTAGGAGACAACCGACCACAACATACACTCCACAACAAAATAGAGTGGCGAGAGAAAAAAATCGTACGGTGATGAATATGGTTCGGGCAATGCTCTCGAGAAAAGAAAATCCCAAAATCTTTCTGGCCTGAGGCAGTGCATTGGTCAATATACGTACTGAATCGATGCCCCACATTGGCAGTCAAGGATGCAACTCCAGAAGAAGCATGGACAGGTGCTAAACCTTCTGTGGAGCATTTCAGGGTTTTCGGTTGCTTGGCACATGTACATGTACCTGAAGCCAAACGTACCAAGCTTGATAACAGGAGCTTTGTTTGTGTGTTGTTGGGTGTAAGCGAGGAATCTAAGGGATACAGGCTATATGATCCAATTGCAAAGAAAATAATAATTAGTAGAGACGTAATATTTGAAGAAGCAAGGCAGTGGAATTGGGATGCAAGCTATGAGGATCAAATCCTACAAGACCTTGAGTGGGGAGACATTGATGTAGTGGAAATAAATTATGAAGAAGCAGTTTCGGTCGACGGTGGAGCCGCGACAATGATGCAAAGAAGTAGGAGATGAGGATGTGATGGTGAGTGACACCATAACTGACAGAATAATTCCACCTAACGATGATGCAGTAACAGGGGATGAAGATGCAGCAGCGGCAGGGGATGAAGATGTAGTCACACCTGCAGAAACTGATGAAGATGCAGCAGTGACAGGGGATGAAGATGTCACACCTGCAGAAACCGAGGACATTGTGGTGAGTGGCACGTCTAATGCGAAAGGTCCATAGCAAGAAGTAGCAGAATTAGACAAAAACCGAGATGGATGTCAGACTATGTTTGCAGAGATCAATGTTATGAAGAAGAAAATGAGATTAACATGGCCTTAATGCAAGGTGCAGATCCTATAAACTATGAAGAAGCAAAGAGCAAGCTCAAGGTGGAGAAAAGCAATGGATTCAGAAATCAATTCAATTGAGAAAAACCAGACCTGGACACTTACAGATCTACCAGCTGGTTGCAAGAAAATTGAGGTTAAATGGCTTTACAAAACTAAGTTGAATGAGCTTGGAGAGGTAGACATATATAAAGCACGATTGGTCGCCAAGGGGTACTCTCAACAATATGGAGTGGATTACACTGAAGTGTTTGCCCTAGTAGCAAGGATGGACACTGTATGAATGATTGTGGCTCTAGCAGCTCAAAGAAACTGGACAATTTATCAATTGGATGTCAAGTCCGCATTTTTACATGGTAAACTCAGCGAGGACGTGTTTGTTGAACAACCAAAGGGGTATGAGAAGAAGGGCAGTAAAGGAAAGGTTTATCAACTACAGAAAGCTCTATATGGACTTAAACAAGCCACACGAGCATGGTTTAGTCGCATCGCGAAGCATATTTCAAAGATGAAGGCTTTGAAACATGCCCAAATGAGCACACGTTGTTTATTAAAAGGGGTGCAGAAGGCAAGGTGATAATTGTGAGTATTTACGTTGATGATTTGATATATATAGGAAATGATGAAGACATGATGAATGGTTTTAAAAACTCAATGATGAGTGTTTTTGATATGACGGATCTGGGAAAGATGCGATTCTTTCTTGGAATAAAAGTCATACAAAGAACAGATGGCAATTTTATTTGTCAAAAGAAATATGCTATAGATGTGCTAAAGCGTTTTGGTATGGCAAAAAGTAATCCAGTTAGCAGCCCGATTGTACCAAGTGTCAAACTGAACAAGGATGATCAAGGAGTACAAGTTGATGAATCTTATTACGGGCAAATTGTAGGAAGCTTAATGTATCTCACAACAACTCGACCGAGATATGATGTTCGGTGTAAGTTTGATCGGACCGATTTATGTCTAGGCCCACCGAGTTGCACCTACAAGTTGCCAAAAGAATACTGAGGTATTTGCAAGGCACAACCAACTTTGGTATTCTATACAAAAGGGAAGGGATGGACGAGTTGCGTGCATTTACAGATAGTGACTATGCAGGTGATTTAGAGGATCGAAAAAGCACCTCTGGATATGTTTTTTAATGAGTTCGGGAGCAATCTCTTGGTTATAAAAAAAACAACCTATAGTTACACTATCTACTATAGAGGCAGAATTTGTGGCACAACTGCAGTCAAAGTGCAAATCGTTTGGATGAGAAGGGTCTTGGAAAATTTAGGGCTTGCTAAAAAAGAATGCACCACCATTTGGTGTGACAACAGTTCTACGATCAAATTATCCAAGAATCCAGTAATGCATGGGAGAAGCAAACATATTGATGTCAGGTTCCATTTCCTAAGAGATCTAGTAAATGATGGTATTATTCAGCTGATGCATTGTAGAACTCAAGAGCATATAACAGATTTGATGACGAAGGCTTTGAAGGTGGAGACATTTCAGAAACTCAAGAGCAGATAGCAGATCTAGTAAATGATCTAGTAAATGATCTAGTAAAATAAAATTTTTTATTTTTTATTTGGAGCTTTTTATTAAATAAAAATAATTGTCATTTTTTTAAAATATAATTACCAAGTATATCTTATTTATTAATAAATATATTTTTCTGTTAAGTGAGAATCTTAAATAGATCGGGTGTTGAATTATACAAGTAGGTGGTAGCTTAAAAATTCAATTTTGTTTTTGTTAAAAAATAATTTTTTTTATATGTTTTAGATCGTTTTGATGTGCTGATCTCAAAAATAATTTTTAAAAAATAAAAAAACTTCATTTTAATGCATTTTGGCACGAAAAAACTTTAAAAAATAACCGCAATCATACTTCCAATCAGGTTAACATCCGAAATAATGGTCAAGTTTGAAAAAAAAAAAAAAAACCTGGCATTTTAACATATGCTTCTTTCGGTCAAAGCATATTACCTTCAAGTCATTTTATTTTTTAATTGGAAAGCTTTTCTTTTCTTTTGTGTGAAATTTGAGTCGACATGAGATTCTTGGTCTGTTCCCTGTCCTCCGAAAGGATTGGCATGACTCTTCTAAAAAATTGCTCATCATCGCTATGTTTTCTCAAGTAACGATCATGTGCTTGGCAAGTCCCTTTCTTGCACAAAAGTATAAAATGTTGTAGTGTTTTACCTAGGAGTTTTAGTATAGTATACATAAGAAAGAAATATATTTCTTAATTGTATATTCCAGAGAGCAAAATAATTGCAATATTGCATATAACATCGTTATTCAATATCCAACAGAAATATATGTAATAATTCAGTATATATGGTAATAATGCCTTACAAATCCTCTTCTGTAGATAATGAATAAGATTTGGAAGAAGACTTTGTGTTTTGGCTGAAAAAGGAGGCAAAAGAAGATTCTCAAGGTAGATTTATTTCGACCTTTCAAGTTATATGATCCCTGAAGGTATCTCACATAAAGATTTGAATATCATTTCAAAGGCTGTCTCCATGCAGGACTTGAATTTTTGAGAATCCATAAATCCTTTCTCTGTTCCCACAGCTACTCTTAGCTTTCCTGCATAACTTACCATTGTTATGGTAAGACTCTGCATTACCATTCAAATACAAATTAGTAAGTAGCTGTAAATGAACATGAAGGGCTCAGCAATTCTCTAATTTTACTGAGTATTCTTTCCAAAATCACTTCTCAAAAAACCTCAAACATTGAATAAATAGAATCGTTTCCATAAATCCAATGATTAAAATTCTCGAAAATCGATTGAGTAAGAACTGTTCCATTAAATTAATTAGCAGTGCTCGATGAACATAATGTTATGATTAAATTAACAAAAAAGGAAAAATATAAGCAAATATGTACCTGGGGCACACCAACTACCATAAAATAGAAGCCTTTAATTGGATGATTAGCCAAAGCCATTTTGTCAACAGGGCCAATGATATTTGAGATTGTCATGCTTGAGTTGAATAGTGTTTGTTTGATGTACTTGGCCGTTGCCTGCAAAGTTACACACTCATTGCTCTTCAAATCAAGCTATATTCAAACGAAAAAAAGATCATTTTTTTCTTAAACCCTGTATGATGATCTTGATAATTTATTTTCCAACAGACATGTTACTAAAAGGATACGAGTTCTTGCTTTAGCATTAATGTCTTTTATGGAGTGTTAAAAGGCAATATAAAATCTTTCATAAGATTTTATTTACTAGCTTAAGCTTTGAATTGAAACTGTTCTTTTACGTCATATCGGAGTTTTAACAAATTAGGACAAGTTGAAACAATTCATGTCTCTAAGAAGCAACAGCAGAGTACGTAATTGCATATGTTTAATGTCAAGCTCATACCTCAGGGCCTCTAAACTTCCTCAGAACCTCCAGGAGCCTACCAGTGAGGTTAACAGCAAGAGAACTTCTCTTCCTCTGGATGATTTCCTGCGCTATTGTGACGCATTCAAGAGGTTTTGAAAACCTAGAATCAGTTAATTCAGGTACCGAAACGTGCAGGAATCCGAACTGGTTCCCCCATGGTGACTCAGCATCAGGCTTGACCATTTCCTTTACTGATCTGTACCCACTAATGACTCTAGTATTAAGCAACACCAAAGCTGTGGAATGTGCATTGGTTGATTTATCATCAACATTTTGCATATATAATCGTGTTCCGTAGAAAATTATGCCAGTAATCACATCGTTTATCGTCTGTCGAAAATAAATTTTTTTTAATGTTAACATACAGCTTCTGCAACGTATTTCTGATTTCTTGTTCTTGAAATTGTTAGTGAATCCACGACAGCTACCAAGTTGACAACTAGACTAACTAGTGAAATTCTAGAGACAATTCATACAGGCACCAAGAACATTATGCAACCAAATCTGCTTTCCAAGATCTCATTCTATGTGGCTAATGTTCAATCTTTTTGTCCCAAATTTTTTCTTATCAAAATCAGACCTTGAGTCTTTGAATACAGCTAGTTTGCAAAGATTTTATAGTCTTAAAAACCAACAAGATCCTGGAAATAGTCCATTAAACTTTGCTAATTTCTTTGCAAATATTGTTTAACGAGAGCATGGCTTTTGGGGTGAATCTGAAGATGACATAGAAATTGGAATTGGAGGACCGCAGCACATTTATTGATCGAATTATGAAGTAAAAAGTAGAGAGGTTGGAGGCACTCATTTAGCAAATTCAACCATCCAGAAAAGAGTTGTAGATATCATTAACTAAAAAACTAAAAGTCACGGGGAATTCACTATCCTCACATGGCATTATGGATGGATTATTTATAATGTCTTTTTTCTCTCTCTATTTTTTTAATAAAAAATTTGGCCCGTATTGGTTTAAATTATAAGTTAATTTGTTGGTAGAGGGTGACATTGATAGATGGAGGATTAAATTTAAAGCATGGAAACACACTCCCCCGTCCCTCTATTTTATTTTCACATTTATTAACTACCTAATGCATGTAAATTAAGAAGTGATAGATGCATGTCTACTTTATATAAGCTTACAGGGAAGAAGTGAAACTAGAAATTCAACATAATTAAATTCTAATTCCATTTAATTATTTCTTTAATTGTTAGGCCATTAAACAATTGGAAAATTTATGAATGTAAGGAAAGAGACATTGTTTCAACTTACCACTCCAAGTCTGGACTTAATTTGTTTGATGTGATCGAGAGAGAATGTGATTGTTGAAATCACAATCGGCTTAAACCGGACTTCTTCATCCCCAGATCGTATAGGTGAGCGAGAATCTTCAACAAAGCTACTCTTCAGAAGGCTCCATCCGAAATCAGAAATAGTATTAAAGATCGAACCAATACATTTCGGTACAGTGATATTCAACTTACTAAAGCTGCAGTCTGGATTTGAAGGAAATTGAAGTGAAGGAAATGTTAAAGAAAGAGAAGGATTATCGGCTCTTTGTAGACAAGAAAGAAGAGCTCCCATGAGAGAAAAGCCATCTCCAAGTGCATGGTGAAGCTTGAAAATGATATTTCCAGCTGCTTTGTGGAAATTGCTTCAGTGCTATTCTTGATATATAGTCATTGAAGTAGTTGTCATAAGAAGTTGTTGACAACCCAATTGGAAAGATTGGAATGTTAACATGGTTTTGGAGCTGCACCTCAACTCTCTTCCATTGTTTTTCACCATTTTTATCATTAACCTGTTTTCCAGAAAAAAAGTTAAATATATTAATCATGCAAGTTACTGAAAGAGACAAATTTCTTAATGAAAGTAAAGCTTGTGTTGTGAAAATGGAAGAAGAGAGAAATTATTTTTTGTATATTGAGTTTACATTTCAATATAACAGCTAAAATTGTCAGGGAAATGAAGACAGGAAAGTAGTTTGGATAGCTACGTTTTTCCACAAACGAAAAAACTAGGAAAAAAAACTAGATTCTCAACTTGATTCAGCAGTAAGATTGAAAGTTCAAATGTCAAAAGGAATCAGATAACAAAACCCAAAGTGAAAAACATTCCAGAAAACTCTAGGTAAATTCTCAACTTAATTCAGCAGTAAGATTGAAAGTTATGATTATTGCCGTAAAACTAAATAGTTGGAAAAATTATGATAAAATCTGAATCTAATTATTCTATTGTTGCCTGGATTATATCATTTCCTCTTTTTTCAAGATGATTCATCCTCGAATCACAAAAAAAAAAAAAATAGTATATGTATTATATGCCTTTTTTTTGAAGTCTTCAAAGCTCTTTTCTTTTCAATAGTTGTCTCTAACAACATTACATGAAAGTAGCAGTCTTTCTCTTTTTTTTTTTTTTTTTTTATTCTTTTGGTGTTGTTGCTCCTTTTTTTTAAAGCGTGTCAATCATTGAATAATTCTATTAACTTGTCAAATTATTGCTTCAAATCCCCCAAGTGTAAGAATCCTCTCAAATACGCATACAATTTATATAACAAAGTCTGCAACCGGCCTTAAACTCCTTTTCAAAATGGCATTTATAGTGTACCAAAGACTTTAAACTTAATGGTATGAATATAAAACTAAGTTTTTTAACAAACAAAACTCAAACCTCAAAACTCAAAACTCAAAGCAAGCATCCAGCTGTAAGTGTACTTGAAAAAAGGCTATCAACCTTGTATTTGGTCATATAAAGACTCCACAGCTGAAAACAATCTAATATTTTCTGCCCAATTGTTGTTGAATGTCCTTGTGTCACGATGCTTAAATGAATTAAATTCATGACATATAAAAAGTACATAAATCAAAATGAATTAAATAACAAAACTCGTATGATAGTTTATGGGTTATATCACGATGCTTTATTGAACTCTAATTGATCTAAAATTTCAATTTTGGAACAATAGTCTAATAAACTTTGGGTAATATTTCATCTTAATCTAAAGGATGGATTGAAAGTTATGATTATTACTGTAAAAATTGACAGTCGAGAAGCAAAATCCAAATCCCGGATCTCAGGTAGTGGTTGGTGAAATATTAATGTCAATGGTGATTGCTACCACAAAGACTATTTTCCTTCTAACTTTTCTTTTTCTTTGTCCATGCTAGACAAGATGCCTTCTTCGTTCTTCTCAAAGACATTGAAAAAGGCTATGAATATTGAACTTGATGTTTTGAACATCCATGATTTCCTTGATTCATAACTGGATGTTTGATGGATGTCTTTTCCAATGTACTTTGATTTTTATGAAATCCTGGTTATAACATAAATCGTTAAAACTCTAGAAAGTGGAGTATAGTTTGAATTTTAAATTAAAAGTTTAAGATGTAAAATGATGTTAGAGAACAATATAAATTTAAGTTATTGGGTTTAACTGATTTTTTGATATGGTATCAGAGCCTTAATAACCAAGTGGTCATGGGTTCGAATCTCACCACCCCTATTTATTTGATAAAAATCAAGCACAAGGTAATATGAGTTTATAGAAGTTTAAAGTTCAAACAGCTTTCACTTAAAGGAGTGTGTTATATAATAATATAAATCATATTTTGAGATCTCATTTAACAACTTAAATTATTGAGTTGAATTGATTATTTGACAAATCAATTAAAATAAATAATTTTATATTATTTTGTAATACACCTTCTTTTTAGTAAAAGATTTTTTAGTTTTAAAAAATACACAGACAAGCCACTTCCTTATGATTAATATTTCATTAATTAGAGAAGAATAGAGGTTGTGAGATATAATCTCATATTAGTTTAGTCATTAAGCTCCATATCTTATATAAAAAAAACATTTCATAATGAAACTGATAATATTGGTTTGTGAGTGCCTCTTAAGGTTGCAAAAATATCAAAGGGGATTAATTAGGCCCATTTTTTTTTAATTAATTCAAGAATTTGATATTAAGTATTCAAGGACCATAGCGTTAAACAAGAATTTATTACCCCAATCCAAAAAATTATTTTCTCTAGATTCATTGATGAGAAAAACATTTATCTTAAGAAAATAAATGATAAACAAATAGTGAGCAATTCATTATTACAAGCACAAAGATGAATGCACAAACACGGGATTATCCTCAAACCTCAAACCCCAAAGCACAAATTAATATACAATTAAGGGAAATCGAGTGCAAAGCACAATATACTAATTATCATAAATTAGGATGACACTTTAACCCGCGAGTTAGATATTATAACTATGTATAGTTTTCTTCTTCTTCTTCTTCGTTTAATTTTCTAAAATAAGTAGAAGAGAAGATTTATTTCAGGCGTTAATTTAGGTATGTATTGAGAGCTTGCCACTTTAATGCAATGTTACCATCAGGAGCCACACTGTCAAATTGACCAAAGAATTGCATATAGAAAAAGCATCCAAATCTGTCTTTGCAATTTCCCATGGACTCCTTAACTCCATAACTGAAACAGCTCTCAATACAGCATGATGGAGAGAATAAATTCCAAACCTGAAAAGCAGGATTAAAATGCATAAATTATTCGAAGAACAAATTAAATAATTTCCCTATTCACATTTTGGCATCGGACCAAAATACCGTCGGTGGAACCCGTAGTTAATGCTTTACATCAACTTGTAATAACTCAAAGTTTATATAGGTAGGTAACACTCCCAGCGAAGGAAGTAAATAGCAATTTAATGTAACATGATAATAGTTTAATTGTTAGGTTTTAAGTTTATTTTCTAATAATTATAAGTTTGAATCCTTTCAAGATTATTGAAGATTTATATGATCGTTAACTTCAAAACTTGTAAAATTAATCAAGATACACACAAACTCAACCGAACATTCATATCAATTAAAAAAATAACAATTTAATGTTAACACATTTGAAAAAGTACGGTAACTTTCCTTTAAGAGCCACTATTACATGATACAGACTAGTAAACAGAGCAGTAAGGTAGGTTAGCCATTAAGCCCAAACATACAATACTGGTGATGCCATAAATATGGTAGAATGCATAAAATGGAGTCTGAGTTTTAAGCCCAAACATAAAACTTGTAATAACTCAAAGCCTATATATAGCAATTTAATGTGGACACATTTCAGAAAGTACGGTAACTTTCCTTTAAGAGCCACTACTACATGATACATTCATGACTCGTACCATCAAAATATATATATATATATATATATATATATATATATATATATATATATATAAAATGCTATACCATCTTGTTGCTTGTAAACAGACTAGTAAGGTAGGTTGACCATTAAGCCCAAACATACAATACTAGCGATGCCATTAATATGGTAGAATGCATAAAATGGAGTCTGAGTTATACGGTATCATGGAGTTGCTAGGAAGAGTAGTGATTTTTTTTATTTTTTTTTTCCAAAGGGAAAAGTAAGTAACGTCTTTATCTTTTTTCTTTTCTTTTATTTTTTTCACGAAGGCTTTTGCTTTTTGTGCCGGACTTTATCCTTGACTTCCTTCATCTGTAGCTTGATTTCGAACAAGAGAACAACATAAGTAAATTGATAAGATGAAAAAATTTAAATCACTTATTCAACTGATAAAAGACTTTATAAGTAATTTATCTTAGTATACATACGGATAACCCTTTTCTAGCTTGGTGTTGAACACGTTCTATTTCAGAATCATACATATTATTTACATCATGGACTACTACAATACGCCACCTAACAAGCAGGCATTTCATTTCCGATGGCCCCAAATTCTGATGTCAATGTATTCATCACAAAGAGTCCAGGGTCCGAAACGTAGTCCCACAAGCTGAAAAGGAACATCATGTATGGTCCCACACAAATGCCTTAGAAAGAAACTAGATAATTGTCTCCCTACAATGTGGGTAAGATAAAAAAAAATTCAATGTAAAAATAAGATATATTTTCCAAGAAACTCTTTGATACTATCATTAATTAAACTTGACCCAATAAATTATCTTAAAAGATCCTAACTCAATTTCTTACCTAATCTTGTTTCTTACCTAACAAGTTAACTAAATAATTTCAAAGACAACCTTAATGACTAGCAAAAACGTTGTTTAGTTTTAAAAAAATTTAAAATGATATTTTTTTTTAATATTGAAACGACAACATAGTGAATTAACCCGTGTTTCAACTCCGCCCCTTCTAAAATAAAATAAAATAAAAATAGTAACCTCAATAAACTCATTTTCAACCATGCACACACAAAATTTTCACGTATTAAAAATACACTAAAATGATGTTAAAATTACATTATTAAATTTGATTATAAGAAAAGGTGAAAACTCTCTTAAAATGCTTTTCATGTGCACGAATCCTCTGATTAACGGTTAGATCTAGATCTTGTTTTGGATGGGAAGATATTCACATGAACTTGAAAGCTTTAATCATGTGAGATCTTCACTTGATTGGATTTGATGAAGAACTTGACGTGGTCAAGATTATTCACATGAGCCTAAAAATTCTAACCGTGTGATATCTTGACTTAATAAGATTTGATGGAGGAAAGGACTTCGATCCTTTGTTTTCTTGGTTTGATTTGATGAAGAAAAGGACTTTGATCTTTTTCTTCCTTGATGGATTTGAATTTTTTTGTAGAGTACTCCCAAGTATTTATGCTTAATCTTTAACCTCTGCCTGTTGTCCTTCTTCTGCTACTTCTTGTTGTTTTGTGCTTGTATGCTTGTTATGTTTGATTTGGTGGCTTTGTTATTTATTTATAGACAAACCAAGTACAATTTACCTCAAATATCTTTTATTTTAAAGGATATCTTAGAAAAATTGATATGGAAATTACTTAAAATACCCTTAACTTGAAGGATATTAAAATAAGAACCATAAGATATATTTGGATTGAGTTTTTAAATTAATTTGAGCCTAAACCCAATAAATTTAATTAGGCTCAAACCTAATAGATTTAATTTGTTGGGTCACAGTGAGTTTTGAATCATGGCTAGACTTGTAAAATTTTTAGTGTCTATAAATGCAAGGAGTAATTAATTTGAATGGTTTTGGTAGGGACGCTGGCTTTAAAGTTTCAAACTATTTTTTTTTTAGGTTTATTGATTTTACCTCACTCTTTTTTCATGTCTTTACCCCTCTTTTTTTTCTCACGAGTTTTGTGAATCTTGACTTTTAAATTTATATATTTTGTAGGATTCAAAGATTTTAGAGGGTATTGCGACACTTCACGGCCATTCATGACCATTGAACTTAGAGATTTAGGCAAATCTTTTCAAAGGAACCCTTAAAGGCTTAGAGATCCGGTGAACCTTCTTAAAGGGGATTCTCATAAGTTAAAGATCCGGTGGAGATCCTTTTTGATAATTCTTGGTCACATGAAATTTGATGAACCTTTTTTTTAAAAAAAAAATCCTTCTAAATTTAAAGATCAGGTGGTGATCCTTTTAGGTGATCCCTAGTGACATGAGATTTGGTGAACCTTTTAAAAATGGGATTTTGATAGGCTTAAAGATCAAGTGATGATCCTTTTAGGTGATCCATTGCGACATGAAATTTGATGAACCTTTTTAAAAGGGATCCTATAGAAACTTGAAACTTTGGTGAATCCTTGAGGACTTGAACTTTGGTGAATCCTTTTGAAGGATCTTTAAAATCTTGGAGCTTGAATATTAAGTACACTTGAATAGAAAAATGGTTGGTGAGTATTGCTCTGGACTTTCAAACAAAAAAAAAATTACCCTTTTATTTTGTAGGAATGACTTTTACTCCCAAAGTAAAAGTCTAAGATTATCATTAATCATTCACGTCTATTTAATGGATGGATTGCTAACGCTGAAGATTTTAGCCAAATGGAAAACACATTTACTTTCCAGGAATTGATGTGAAATACCATCATACTAGCAAAATGGTGTAGCTTAGACTTGTGGTACATGAGCCTATGACTGGTTCTTGAAATGTCAAAGGGATAACTCTACTTTCAGAATTAGATATGAAGACCATTAGTGAGTATCTAATAAAGGAACAAATAATGTCTGGTGATGTTATTGTGCCAGATCGTCAACCATGTTTATGTTTTCCTTCCCACCATGATAATGAGTAGGATGCTCTACATGCCTATGTTGCAAACTTGTTCAACAAAAAAAGAAGTTATATGGGGAAATAAACTTGATTCACGAGGAGGAATCCAGTATCTTAGAGGATTTTGTGATTGGTCTATAGGAGCCTACCAGGTGTTGTTAAAGAAAAAGAACAACAAATTGGGTTATGCAGTTCATTCAACCTCTTTTGATTATCATCATGCGAATAATATGTATCGTGCACTAATTGAGACTTGGTGTCCTGTTAAGAACACCTTTTTTATTTTAAAGGGTGGAATTAAGATTTCAATTTAGGAAATGTGCAACATCATTGGCTTATCTAGTTTGGGAGAGTACTATGAAGAGCTTGTCCCTAGTTTTAAAGAGTTCTTGTATGTTGAAGACGAGTCTTCATTGCTTACGACTTGCCTTTATTTATTTCGAGTTTTTTCTTCGATCACACAGGAAAAGAATTCTAATAAAATCTGTCATTCTGTTTGGCTTAATTTTTGGTTTGACTATGAATCATCCATGTTGAATCCTTGTTTGTAACAAGAGTACAAATGTATTACAAAGCTAAAATTTGATGCATATGGGAAGTGAAAGGACTCTCATGATATAAAAAGACCTTTTGAAGATTTCTCTTATTGTACGAGGCACCTGAAAGGATCTACAAGAGTAGAAGATCCATTCACTCTCTTAGATATTGATTGGGTACCTAAAGATTGTGAGGAGTTAAAACTTGTTGCCTACTTGAGTCTTTGGCTTAGTCGATTTTTACTTTCTCAGAATAAGGATTTCATTCATATTGACACATTTAAGGCTACTTCAAATATAGTGATAGGTGTTATTTATAGTTTGGTTCGTTCTATTCTAGCATATATATATTGAGGTCTATCTTAGACTATTAAATCATCTAATGGTTGTACAAAACTTCATTTCTTGAGCATTTTCTCTATGCTTGGGCTGGATTACACTTTCCTTGTGGGGTATACGATATTATTGACAAATATTTTTCTACTTTTATGATTAGGAGATTTAGAGATACCATGAATGTATTCCAATTTTAGGAATTGTTGTAAACTTTTGCGTGGTCACATTCAAACTAAAGACTTTTGCTTAGCTCTGGTTCTTTGGTCTAATCATCTTAGATCTCAAATAGATGATGGATAAAAGAGTAATGAAAGTTTAGAGTTTATGATAAGCATTCATCTTGGGTATTTGTCATGTTGCAAAAGGAGGCAATATATTTTAGAGATGTACAATCCTCATCGTTTTGCTTGGCAGTATGGGTTTAGACAAAGACTTCTAGGTACTCATGTCCTTTTATCATGTCATATTGATCCATACTCTTTGTACTAGGCTTGGCTTTCTCTTACAAGGCAAGGGAGTGGTGTAACATTTCATGTCCCAAAAGTTAATAACTCGATATCCTCAGAAGTTTAACTAAGCTACACAGCTTGGTGAGATAACAAAATGTTTCCTCAATTCATCAGTATCTTTATAGGAGTCCTTTCTCAAAGTGAAAATAACAATTTTTCTTTGAATTTGAGTGAAAAGACTAGATCAATATCAAGAAGGAAAAGGCTTCCACCAAAGTAGTTCTACCTCCACCTTCCTTTCAAAAGCATGATCGTCTTGAGCTACAAGACAAGTACTTTGCAAAGAAAACTCAGGAAAACAACTCTCCACTTCAGGCCTTCAATCAACATAAAACATGTAGCGAAAATAAAAGTTCAAATCCCCTCCCTCCACCTTATAGTCCTAGAGAGGTGAATAATTCTTCTACTAGGACACCTATTATAGACCTTGATAGCACTCCTCCTCAAATTTCTACTCACCTTGAGTATGGTAGCGGGGATAAGGATTTTGAGCTACCTTTTCCACTATTTTCTTTTAAAGAGATGGTTGGTTTTTCTATGGGTTGTTTTGGCTTTTGACAAAGGTCTTTCTCTTTATCCTTTTCTTTTATGTATATTTTATACTTGTCTCAGCTAATTTTAACCTCTTTTTAATTATTTTAGAGATTCAGGATTCAAATCTTCCAAGTAGGTTGGATAATATCCCTGAGGTGATTCCAGCACTTCCAGAGTCTTCTACCACACCTTCAACTCTTTATGAGGGTTATCCCAACAATATTAATAGGGGTGTTTTGGATTCAAATTATATTGCCAACGAGACCAACGATGATGGCAAAGAAGAGGTAACTTTGGGCCTCATATACATGATATTGTGTCTCAAAGGCTTGCATTTGTTTCTGAACCCGAGTTGATGCCTATCTTTTCTTCCATGTCTGGCCCTTTATGCCTTCTTTTATTTCTGATGATGTTATAAGATCTATAATGTTAGCTGGATTGTCAGAGTTTTTAGAGAAATAATTCAAGCATGCTTTACTAAGTGGATTGTTCTCTTTTAGAGGTTGGTAGACCTCTAAGTCATCCAAACTTATTGAAAACTTGAAGTACTTCCATATTGATCCTTCTCTTTTAATGGATATGATGGAGATGTTTTTGAAGGAAATGGATTCTTATTTGTCACATCGTCAAGAAGTTAGCCAAAGTATGAGAGATGCATAAAATTTTATATGGTATGTGATATGGCAAGGGGTTGAGATAAAAGAGGGAAAGTTGAATTGTGGATATTTTATGTAAATAAAAAGGTTGATGAATCTAGATAAATTCATCTCCTGACTTTCAGAGAGAATTTGAGTAGGAGAATGAGGGAATTAGGATCAGGTTCCTCATATGAATTGTAGTTTTAGATGTTAACTAACTAAAAAAATTGGTCTTACTCAATTTGGAGCTATAGAACTTCAATTATGGGTCACCAATCGAGACTGAGTCATGACAGATCCTATAGGGTAGTAGGTCTGATTCATTGACAAGTAATTTTGAGAGTCTTAGGGGCAGAAATGGGTTCTCCTCCCTTCAAGGGACATGTATACCGGTGTCTTAGCATTCCAATGAGACCAACCTTGCTTGAAACGGAGTCCTAGAACTCCGACTATAGTAAAAAATATAAGAAGAGGTCAGAATGTGACCTCTGCTGGAGGATTTGAAAAGTCATTAAAGCGATTATCTAGACATGTTAAGGGTGGAAATTGGGTCCTTTCCTTTAGGGAACATATGATATTACGTCTTAGCTTCCAAAAGAAACAAGCCATATTCGAATTGGAAATTTGTTATGATAACTATGGTCGGATAAAGACTGACGATATTAATGGGTGAAATGAGAAAAACATAAAATATAAAGAAAGAAATAATTGAAAGAAAGATCTATATTGGCTATTAATATGGTTATTATGAAATGTATCCTTGAGTTAGGATAATTTATGAAATATATTTGTGATTACAAGAGGGACCACAAGCGTGGTGCAACAACAACAACAGAGGAGCACGAGTAAAGTTTTTATTGTAGGTAAGTGATCCACACCTATTCTTTCTAGTTAAATTCCATGATTTAATATGTTATTGATATGAAATATGAATTAGTGAATGTTGGATATTATATGAAAGTTTGTGTAATGATGTTGTTATTTCGGATAATATCTAGAATGTATATATGTTCAAGGTAGATGGTCTTTCATGTGAATTGCCAAGGGATGGAAGTATCGCTGACATAAAAAATATAAGAAGTGTGATATATGACATAGACTTATATATGTTCAAGGTAGATGGTCTTTCATGTGAATTGCCAAGGGATGGAAGTATCGCTGACATAAAAAATATAAGAAGTGTGATAAATGACATGGACTAACATACATTTAGTGTATGTTAGGATCCTGGATAAGGGGATCACCATGCATTGGCTAGCATACATTTAGTGTATTTTAGAATCCTGGATAAAAGGATCACTATACATCGATTAACATACATTTAGTGTATGTTAGGGTCGCGGGTAAGGGGACCGCCATGCATCGATGCCTATGGGGTGATGATGATACTGGTGAAATTGGTATTGACAATGTGTAAGACAAAAATAGTTGTGGATGATTTTATGGAATCTTGAATGGAAGTTGAAAATGGAAGATGAAACAGTTTTTATTAGTTGAATGAGTAAGAGTTGTAATGGGAAACAAAAAGGGAGAAGTGAATAGAATATGAATAAATGTTTGCCTTTTTAAATTCTTGAATTTTTGTGTTACTATATTTATTGCGATATTCATGTTTCAATAATATGTATTTTGTTTCAGGACCATCACATGCACAACAAGAGTAGATCCTAAATGATGTTCACTTTTGTTTATCTAGTTCTAGAGAGTATATCCTTGTATTTTGTAATGTTAAAACATTTATATAACTTAATTTGTATAATTAATATTTAAACTTGAATAGATGTACTTAAGTCTGAAATTCATATAATCATGTTCCATGTATGCGTGCTTACCTCATTTATTCCTCTATAATGATATTTGTTGTTTAATGTATGTTATAAAGATTATGGTTGTAATGATGATGATGTTTGTGGGATTAAAACCTAAGACGATTGGGTCATGATTTAGTTATGAAATGTGGGATATTAGAAGTGTAAACAGGTTATATGTCGATAACTTAGGACCTCCCAGTATAGGGGAGACTCTGCTAAAATTTTGGTAGACATTTATATGAACACTGCATTAAAAAAAAATTGCCTTGTTTGCTTATGTGTATTGAGGTGTTTTGTTCTGGAAAAATTAGGAATGTTACAACTGCCTATTAAATTTTTAGAGTATAGGTAGATAAGCTTAGTGCATGGGTTGTACAAAATTGTTGGTAAACTATTATCCAACAGATTGAGACTGGTTATGCCTATTAGCGCTAATCACACAACATTCATCTCTGGTTGGAAGATTTTAGATGGTTTCATGATGGCTAATGAAGTTATACACAATGTAAGGAAAAGTGGGCAGCATGGCTTTGTTATGAAAGTGGACTTCCATTAAGGCTTTTGATTTAGTTGTATAGGAGTATGTAGAGGAAATGATGTCATACATGGGCTTTGGGCAACAATGAATTTCTCTAATTCATGAATGCATTGCAAGATCTAAATTATCAATTCTTATCAAAGGTTCACCTAGCAAGGAGTTTGAAGTCAAACATGGTCTATGTCAAGGAGACCCACTATCGATTTTTCTTTTTGACATTGTTATGGAAGGGTTATAAGTATTGTTCAAAAGAGCTTTAAATTCTGGCATGTTTAAAGGAAGCAATTGTGGAAGTGGCCTGTATTTGAGTCATTTGCAATATATAGATGATACCTTAATGTTTATTCCCAATTACTTCACTTTGATATCTATTGCTAAAGGATTTTAAGGAGGTTTGAGTTGGCTTCATAAGGTTAATTTCCATAAAAGTTTACTAGTTGGAATCAACCTAGATAATAAATTTACAACAAGAATGGCAAATGCAATATATTGCAAATAGGACTGTCTCCCAAACTAATACTTAGAACTTCCTTTGAGGGCAAACACGAAAAGACACTCCACTTAAAAACTTGTAATAAATAGCATCCGTGCAAGACTAAGACTATGGAAAGGACATTTATATATTGAGCATGGTAGTAAGACTATGTCTTATTAAAATTATCGCACGTGTGCGGCGTTACGGCGATCTTCCACCCTCAGGTGTGTATCTATTTATCTTGCAAATGTGGGGAGACAAGGAGTCCTTATCTTTTTCCGTGAAAAAGAAAATGGGACTCACCGCCTAGTATTTTAGTCACTAGGAACCCCAACTGATCTCAGAGATCGGGCACAGGGACTGGTTGCGTAAAAGGAAGGTATTAGCACCATAAATACACCCTACCAAAGGTAAGTTGCATTGTTTGATTGTCTGATAAAAAGCTAATATGTTATTGTATTTCTAATTTGGTTTGTCTATAGTTTAAGAAAAGTCCTCATTGATAAGGAGATCCTTATCTTATCGAGTAAAACCTAACCGTCATAACGTCAACAAAAGAACTACCTTTTTAATATCGTGAATACGTTTTACGTAGAAATTCATAACCCTTGATACTAAAATAAAACAAAAAATTTTTTTTGGATTTTTTAAAATATTGGCCAAGTTCTCGTGACTTTAATAAACTGGTTATTAAAGCCAAAATGCATGCTAAAATATATTTTTTAAAGTTTTCTTTGTTGTATGAAAATATAATATGATTTTTTTTTAGCTTTGAGAGACTTGGCCGTATACATGAAACAAAAATCTTTTTGTTTTTGTTTTGACAAAAACTGGGTATTTTAATACTGAATTTGTATCTTTACAATATAAAAATACAAACCGATATTAACCAAAATGGATAGAAAAATACGTGAGAAAACCACAAATTTTTTTGAAAATATTTTTTTAATTGTTTCTTTGGAACGGGCCGGACTCGACCTAAAAAGAAACTGGGTCGAGATCAGCCCAAAATAAAATACAAACTATCTTATATTGGGTTGGACTCGGTCTAGCCGCGTGGACTAAGCTGATGATCAAACTCGTACTGGTTATAGTGCCCATGCACAGTAACTAGTCAATTATAATTAGCTGGTTACTGGTAACCGGGTAATTATTTTTCCTTGCTTAAAAAAACATGTACAGTGCATGTTCTTCATGCAAGAAGATGAAACGGGAAACAGAGATGAGGGGGAGAGAATTTCCTGGACCGGAGATGCTCTAGTAGCTGGGCTAAGGTGGCTTGTGGCAGCGGCAACAATGGCTGGGAAGACTGGTGGCAGCTATGATTATTATTCTTCTTTGTTTTGTGTTTTTTTCCTGTATTTCTTCTTCTTTCAATTTTTGCCCGCTTCTCTATTCCTTTTCTCTATTTTGTCTCTCTCAAAACTTCTGTCCACCTCCTTAAAATCTCCTCTCTTCCCCTTCTGTTTCACCCTCTTCTCTCTATCGTTCCTTTTTTTTCTTTCATTTTATGTTCTTTTCTCTCCTCGGTCTCCCCTTTCAAACCATCCCCTGTTTCCTTCTCTCTATTCTCTCTCTGTTCTTTTTCTCCATTTCTTTTAACCAGTGTTATTAAACCCGGACCGGCCCGGCGGGTCGACCCGGTGGCTGGACCGGTTCGGGTTTGTTAAAAGACCGGCTAATGCAACAACCCGACAAAACCTGGGTGACCCGGCGGGTCAACCCATGACCCGGGCGACCCGGGCGAACCTGGACAAGACCCGGTGATATTTTTTTTTCCTTTTCAAATGTGGTTTCTGTATAGACTTGGGGAGAAGAAGAATGGGCTCTAGGGGATGACTGAGAGAGGGATGAGGGATGAGGGAAGTTGTGGTCGGGTAAATCTACAGTCTCAGTCTCAGGGACGCCATTAATACTTCTCCCCATCTTACCACAAACCTTAGAATCTCGTGTACAAGAGCTAATCTTGTGCCAATAGCTATCACTAGCTACTCTGTCCTTCAACCACCCTGAACAATCCTGTAGATAATAGCCAGAATACGCATGATTCAAGTTGGGCTGCCCAACCCTTTATCGGTGACAACATATGCAAAGATGAAGAACCCTAAAAGTGCGGCAATGATGAAGAACATAACAAATAGACAAATAGGTAAAACCCATATCAAGAAAGTGTTTTGATAGCACGCGAGTGAAACCGGCTAAAGAAAGCGACCATGATTGAGATCCCAATTACTATCAATGGCCACTTTAAGAATTTCAAACAATCTGTGTTGTTGGCTCTCTGCTTTAGCCATATACCACCTCCTGGGATGGGTATTGAGTACCCCTATCAAGTGATTGCTAATTCTCGTGGTTGATCTTTCTCTTTCTCTCTCCCTATCTCGCAACAAACACGTTAGATCTCTCTCGCTCTGTCTCTCTTTCTTTCTTTATTAAGTTTTGAAATGGCCGATTACAAGTGAAGGAGAGCATTGACGAAGCAACAAAGGTAAAGGTATAACGTGTGCAGGTGTGATATTTTGTTTTATTTGAAGGGTTTGCTCATAAATATCCTGCATTGACCCGGGTTGACCCGGGTTAACCCGGGTTGACCCATAAAACCCGGGACCCGGTCTCTTGACCGGGTCAACTCCCGGGTTGGGTTTTATAACTATGCTTTTAACTCTCAAAACCTCCCTGTTTTTTCATTTTTTTCTCTCTTCTCTCTTTTTCTCCCTTGTTTTTTAGTTCTCTCCTCTCTTTCTGTTTTCTTTCTCTTTTTTTATCCAAAATCCTCCCCCCTCTGTAATCTTTCTCTCCAATCGTTCCCTCCTCTCTATTCCTCTTCTCTCTATACTTTCACCCCGTTCTTTCTTTTTTTTCCACCCTTAAAAAATCCCCCCCTTCTGTGTGGTTACTCCCCTGTATTTATAAGAGGCAGGGGAGAGGGGCACCTTACCCCTGTCACGGAGCAGGGTAAGGTGGCTACCCTACCATTGTCTTGGCGCAGGGTAGGGTGGGTGAGCATGGCTATTCATAGGGCATGGCTCTCCTGGTTTTTTGTCATGGTGGCAGGGTATGTGTGGGTATGGGTCGTGCTGGGTTTCCTGGGCAAGTGGGGTGGATAGAAAGGGAGCGGCGTTGCAGGGGAGAGAAACTTCTTCTTTCCCTGCCTCTACATGTCCAGGGGAAGAAGAAGACCCCTAGTGTCGTTCAAAACGGCATCGTTTTGGCTTTTCTCTCTCTGTTTTTTTAACAATACATGAATCGACGCTGTTTTGCCCAAAACGCGCTATTTCATTTAAAAAGAAATGGTGCCAAAATGTATCAATTCCGAATCAGTCCTTTAATTTACATGCTTTTTCCATTTTGGTCCATTTTGGTCCCTAATTGGCCATCAAACTTCAATATTTATACAATTAAGCCCCTGATTTGATCCAATCAATTCTCAAAAATTATAATTTGACCCCAGCACTTTAATTTCTTTCAATTAAAACCTAAATTGACTTAAAAATCAATTTTTCTTGCAATCAAACCTTCAATAGAATTCAATTAAACCTTCAATAGAATTCAATTGAGTCCATAAACATCTAATTTTGAACTTTTCTCCTCAAATTGAATTTTTTTTTAACGGGGCTCTCATCAGTCAACTATATACTGTCAAATTTCAATCTTTGTATTTTTGAACCTCATCAACCAATTTTTGATCATTTTCTAGGCGCTCTGGCATTCTATTCTCACTACTAGTATTTTTTGGATTTCTTCCGACTATATATATTTTTTATTTTTTGTATTTTCTTCTTTTTTTGTGCGAGGACCCAAAAATAGATTACAACAAAAATAATGTTGTCTTCCCTCCCCTTATATTATATTTTCTTATTTATTATGCCAAAAGGAGTTGCTAGGGTCATTACTTCAATCAAAAGGAAATTATCATGGTACATGGATTCAGGAGCAAGGAAAATTTATAAATTTTCATGGAAGATTGTGGTAAGAGGAATGAATAGAGCAGGCCTAGGCATTTGTTCATTATAATGCAAGAATAAGGCGCTTCTATTTAAATGGCTCTAGAGGCTAGGGAACAATAATCACTACAAGATTTAACAGTTTTACCGATGGAATTTTTCCGTCGGCGTAAGAAACATATTCCGTCGGTAATTAATTTACCGACAAAATCACCGACGGACAGAAATGATCCGTCGGTGAATCTTTCGTCGGTAATTTTTTGTCCGTCGGTAAATCTATTGGTAATAAAAAAATATTATTACCGATGGATTTACTGACGGAACAGACGTGTCGGTAATAATATTTTTTATTACCAACGGATTTACCACAGATTTATCGACAGAATTACCGAAGGCAAATTCCGTCGGTAATTTTTTTCAAACATTTTTAAAAAAATTCATTTTATAAATTTATAAAATAATTAAATCAACATAAATCAACACTCTATAATATATACTCAAAATGCTTGGAAAAAAGAATAAGAAAATCAACTGATTCAAATTTGCAACAAAAAAATAAAACAAAAAAATAAATTCAACTTAAAAAATTCATATGAAAAAAATAAAGTTGCAATGGCTAAAAATTTAAAAATCCTATAAATAAATCAACTAAAAATTGATCTCATATGAAAAAAAAATCTCACAACAACATTTATACAATTATTAAGAACAAAAACAATTACAAATAAAATAAAAAACAAATATAGTGAAAAAAATCATGAAAAAAGAAAAATGTTACCTTAATGTAGTTGCAAGTGAAGCTAAAGAGAGAGAAAATTTCGTAAAGCATATTAATTAAAAAAAAAAACTAAGAGGATAAAAGAAGAAAGAAGAAGAAGACATACCCGAGTATGGAGGAAAATAGAAGGAGATGAGGAGAGAAAAGAAGAGAAAGAAATAGATATTGATGTTTTTTACATATAATGAAGAAGAAGAAGAAGAATAAGAAATGAGTCGGTCTCTTGTGAGATAAGAGGATTCAGGCTTTTTATTGGGGCGTGTTAGTGACGGATTTACCGACGGATAATTGAATATTAATATTTTTTAATTATTACGTTGGTAATTCCATCGGTAATATTTAATTTAAATTTTTAATTTTGTAAAAAAATTTCAGAAAGGGCCAACAATTACTGACGATTTTTCAATCCGTCGGTGATTCCGTCTGTAATATTTAAATGAAAATTTTAAATTAATTGAATTTTTTCATAAAACCTCCAAATAACACTGACGACTTTTCAATCCGTTGGTGATTTTGTCCGTAAAGAACAACAATTAACAGTGCATTTGGAAAGTGAACAGTTTTGGAGCTCTCTAGAAAATACCGACGAAAAATTCCGTCGGTAATTCCCTTTGTAATTGACATGATGAACAGTGTTTACAGTTTACCAACGAATTTACCGACAACATTTCCGTTGGTAAAAATAATACGTCATCATTTTTTTTGCTTTGTTTTAATTTTTTTTCCCACTGTAATTCCCTCGGTATATACCGAGGGAATATTTTCGTCGGTAAAATCCTTCAAAAATTTACCGAAGGAAATATTTTCTCGGTATTTCTGTTTGTATTTATCGATTTTCTGGTAGTGAATCTAGAAGGCTAGCAAGAGTATATAAGTAAAAAGTATAACCTTTCCATTACTAATGGCCTACTACTACTTAAACCACCTCTTTCACAAATATGGTAGGCCATCTATTTACTTATGAGCACAAACTCTACAATTGGAGAGGCTTTGAAATATAATTCCTGGTATCGGGTAGGTGATGGCCTCAACATCCACTTCTAGACAAACCAGTGGATACCCGGTGGGATGTTAAAAGGTCTTTATCCATGCCTATTTTCCTTGTCCACAAAACCTTCATCTTGCTTTTTAGACATGGGGGGTACGTTTTAGCTTAGTGGGAGTGGCGGCTCAACTAGAAAAGAAGCCAAAGACCATCAAAGGAGGAGAAATTACAAAGCATGTCTCAATGGTTAGCAGCAGCCAACGACCATCAAAGTGAGAAAATTTCTAGAGAATTTGTTTTTGGAATTTCTTGAAATTTTAGCAAAAAAACAGGTATTTAATATCGGTTCAATATTTTATAGTATAAATTCACGGTCCTAATATAAAGTAAAAAAACTAAAATAAACACATGAGAAACTCATAAATAAATTCAAAATGATCAATGAATTTTTTTAAAAATTGTTTTTGAAGTTTTTTAAAAGTTTGTTTAGCCTTTTTTTTAAACACCTCGGCCTAGTTGGTTGGGCTATCAAAAACCCAACAAAACTCTTCTTTTTAAGGGATAGTTGGATCCAGTCTAGCTATATGAGTTGAGCCACAGGTCCAGCGTGAGACCACCTGCCTAGTTATTGGGCTGAATCCAATAGCCAGGTTAATTATGTTGCCTGCTGCATAACGTGAATTAATCACGTTCTGCATGCAAGAAATACAATAAAATAAAAAAAAAAGAATGAATACTCAAAGAAAGAAGAAAAAGATTACTTAGTCTGGAGCTATTCTTGTTATTTGCGCCATAAATGGAAGGTTGTTTCTAAACAGTGGGAGATGCAGGGCTGGCTACACAACGTTGCTACTAGAGGAAAGAGAAGTCGCTGCTGCTGCTACTGTTGAGTGGCGGAAACAACCGGTACCACCGGTTGTTGGGGTCTCTGGTGTAGTCAGAACAATGAGGGAGAGAGGTTGGTATTAGCTGGAGGGAGGGCACTCTTCTTCTCAGGGCGGAGCCAAAGAAAACTCTATGGCAAGCGGGCGCAGAGAAGAGGGGTCTTCTCTTTGCCCTTTTTTTTTCTTCTTCTCTCCTGTTTTTTTTTCTGCCTTATCTTCCTTTTTTTCTCTGCATTTTTTTTTTGTTATCATTATTCCTTTTTTTTTTCCCTGCTCTGTTCTTCCTTTTCTTTTATATTTCTTCGTTTCCCTTTTCTTTTGTCCTCCTTCCCATCTCCTGGTGAGGGGGTATTTATAAAGGCGGGGACTAGCTGGACCACCCTATGGTTGTCCAAATGCACGCCGAAGAATAGGATGGCTTGGCGGCCACTTTGCAACCGCTCTAGGGCCACCCACAGGACCTGTTTTCTCTAATCACTTCAGGTACAATGGTAGGCCATGATAGGGACGCGGGTTGTGTCGTGGTTTGGGGATGTGAAGGAGAGAGAAAGAGCTAAAACACGTTGTAAAGGAGGGGGAAAAGACCTTCCTTCCCCGTCTGTAAAACCAGTGCAGGGGAAGAAGATGGTGCCCATTACCATCAAAACGGTGTCTTTTTGTTCTTTACTCTTTTTTTACCCTACTAATTAACCAAAACGATATCATTTCACACAAAATATATTGTTTTATTTAAATAAAACGACACTGTTTTTATATTTAAAAACAAAATAACCTTAAAAGCCTTTGTCCTTAAATCAAACCTCAATTTTTAATTATTTAATCAGGTTTTTAATTGTGATTTTGATTTTAAAAATTAATTCAATTTCATTCTTGTTGTTACTACCCAATTTTTTATCCAATATTTTGATAAATTTTTGACAAAAATAGAAAAATAGAAAAAAAAACAAAAAACCTAAAAATACATTCTTGATATATTTGCATTTTTTTTAGTATTTTTAGCGTCGTCTCAAAAGAATTTAATTTTCAAAAGTCTTTAAAACGTGTTCGACTTTAACGCGTCATTTTCTAAGTTATTGATTTTTCTTATTTGAGTAAATGTTGATATTGCTTTTTAAAAAAAAATTTAAAATTTTTTTTTTTTTTAAAAAAAGAAAGTTAAGAGACTAAGTTGGGACCCCGCCACACTTCTCTTATAAATACCACTACACCAACACATACAAGGGGAGGGGCCGTTGGCGGTGAAACAATTCTGAGGTAAGAGACATCCTCTTTTCACTGTAATTAATTTTTTTGTTTCTAGTCCAAATATTGTTTTTTGATTTTTGGAAGAAAAAAAAGTGATTTTTGGAGAATAATCCAAAAATAGGTTATGACATAAACTTTGATTGAAGGATTAAATGAAAATTAAGAAAGTTTTAACAAAATAGTCAAGGGAAAAAAATCAGAAATAAAAAAATAAGGACTGAATACGAAAAAATAATATATGAAAAATTGTAATTCAATGACTAAATTGAAACAACTAAAACTTTTATATTAGGGCCAAGGATGACAATAAACAATAAAAAACAAAAGGACCAAAATTAACAAATGTAAAGAAAAGAAGACAAAGGTGCACTTTCTTTGGAAAAGAGAGAAAAGAAGGAAGAAAAAAAAAGAAACGATCATCGACAAGAAACCGATATGATACGTTGACACGTGCTGCCTTATAAAGAAGAGAACACAACAGTGTATTCAATGACATGGCAAAAAGGCAGGTTTAGCCACAAGATGAGTCTACATGCACCACTCAAACACCGTGAACAACATCTACGCGTTGGCATGTAAACGTGACACACCGGCACCTTTTTAGTATAAAATACCATTTCCCAACTTAGAAATATCATAATGCGCTTCTTGAACCTAGAATCACAAAAGAAAAAACCATAGTAAAGGTACATAAATATCCCTAGACGCATGTCTTGATTTTTATTTTTTCTAAGGCTATAATAGTATTTCTACTGTATTTCAAAGCACAAAAAATAAAATAAAAAACCTTTTGTTTAACAACTCAATCTTTTTAAACTTTAAGGGTAAATAAGTATTTTAATCATTTTAAAGTTTTTGAAAAGATTAAAACACTCGTGGACAACAATTCAAGAAATGGTTAAATCTAGAGACAAACCTGTATTTTTACTATGTAAAAAATAGAAAATACTAACATACATCTAAAGTCTAAACAATATTTTAAAAACTAATAAACCAATTATAAAAATTAAAATACTTTAAATACCATAATATTATTTTTTACTGTTGTAATTTACAGTAAACTATATCTACTACCAGTGATGGAGCCACAATGAGGATTACGGGGGCAATTGCCCCCTTAATCCTTTTTTTTTTTAATAATTTTTATATTAGAATTTTAATATAATAATTTAACCAGCTTTACTTTTTTTTTTTGAATTATTGTTCCTACCACTTGTCATAACTTATTTTTGGATCACTCCCAAATTTTTTTCTTTTCATAAAAAAAAAACCTGCACGGTGCCGTTTTAACGGCGCCGTGCATCTTCTTCTTCGCTGCACATGTAGAGGCAGGGAAGAAGAAGATTTTAAATCATTTTCCCCGCTCTCTCTCTCCACCCCACTTGCCCAAAAAAACCCGCGTGACCCATACCCACACAATCATACCCAGCAAGCATTATGGAAGAAAAATGAGACGGAAACCATGACCTCCGCCGGCGGCTCCCATCACCCACCTTACCTGCGCCATGGCGGGGGTAGGTGATCCTCTCCTCCTCTCGCTTATAAATACAAGAGGAGGAACCAGAGAACCCGGGGGGAAATTTTGGAGAAGGGGAGGGAGGCCGAAACGAAAGGAAAGAAGCGAGAAACGGGAGGGGCTGGAAAGATTTTTTGAAAGAGAAAGGGAGGAGAAACCGAGAGAGAGACCGACAGTTTTTAAGGGGGAAAAGAGAGACCGAAAGAGAGGAAAAACATTTTTTTAGAGAGAAAGGAGTGAAGAGAAGCAGACCGAAACACTAGAAATTAAAGAGGAGAAAAGAAAAAGGAGGGAGACCAAGAGAGAAGACAGAGGAGAGAAAGGGAAGCCATCAAAGAAGAAGGGAAGAACAGGAAGTGACAGAGGAAGAAAAAAATCCTGGAGAAGAAGGACAACCACAGCGCCACCGTGCTTCCTCTCCACCGCCACGACGCACCACCCGACCGCGGCAAAACGGCCCGAAGAGACAGAGGAGAAGAGGAGAAGATAACGAAAAAAAACACGGAGGAGAGGGGGGTGAGAAGAGAAACAGAGGAGAGGAGAGAAGGAAGGAAAACGCCGCCGCTGTCACCGCCGCCTTCCACCACCGCCGACGACCACAACCGTGCTTTCCCGCTCCGGTAACTTTCTCCCCTCCCCTGTCGTTGTTATCTGTTCATCTTCATTTTGCATGCGAACGTGAGCAATTCACTAATTTAAGATTCAATGACCTTCTGCCTTGTATGCACATTCAAGCTCTTATACCTAAAACTTGATTTTAAAGCTAACCAACTCTTTTTCAGATTTGATGCTAAGATATAAAATCAATATCGTAAGGAACAATTGTAAATGCAAGTAGGTAATTTAAAACATAACAAAGCAACTATTGAATAAAAATAAATAAAGAGAACACTTATAGAGTGGAATCTAGGGTTAAGAACACTTATTCATTGGTGCTAGCCTTTCACAATTCTCAAAACTCACTATATATCTTTCTTTCTTTCTTTTATGTTTTCTAAGCATGCTCAGTCCAGCAAAATGAAGATTAATTAGCTAGTTCTTGTCTTTGGGCACGGTAACTAGCTAATTATATTTTCTTGGCATTCGTGTGCGGCAAACAAGAACCCGACCCTTTTATTGCTTATGGGCTGGAACATCAACTTGACCCACGCGGGTCCGAGTCCAACATTGATATATGGGCCGGGTCGAGGCCCAGCCAGATTGTTGGGCCGGATCCGGCCCGATTTTTTATTATTTTTTTGTTAAAAGAAAAATTCAAAAATATTTGTTTGTAATTTTACAAGCTTCCCGCGTATTTTTATGTCATTTTGATTAATATCAAGCAATATTTTTTATGTTGCTAAAAATACAAAAATCCGATATTAAAATATTCGGTTTTCGTCAAAACTTTCAAAATACAAAAAAAAACTTGTTTTGAAAAAAAAAGAGAAAAAATGTTTTTGTGCATACGGCCATGTGTCTCAAAGCTAAAAAATCATATTGCGTTTTTCACACATCAAAAACAATGTTTTAGCATGCAATTTTGACTTAAATAACCAGTTTAGTAAAGTCAAGAGAACATTGGCCAAAATTTCAAAAACAACAAAAAAAAATTTTTGTTTGTCTTTTAGTATCCGGGGTACGAAATTACATGTAATACGTATTTCAGATATTAATTTTATTTTTTTTCAATGTTAGAACGGTTAGGTTTTATCCCATTAAGATAATAACCTCCTTATTGAGGAGGGCTTTTCTTGAATCTTAGACAAATAGGACCAACAATTAGAAAACACGACCAAACCTTAAATTTTGATCAGACAAAACAATGTAGCTTACCTTAGGTAGGGCGTATTTTGGGTGCTAATACCTTCCCTTTACGCAATCAGTCTCCGTACCAGAATATTAGGTGGCGACTCCCATTCTATTTTTCCACTGATAAGAGACAAGAATTCCTTGTCTCCTCATATTTTCCAGACCCACACACACATGAGTGTGGAGGGCAATCGCCGCGACGCCGCAGACGTGCGACAGAATGGCGACTCCACTAGGGACCTTGTAGACTAAGCTTTGTTTTTGTCTGATCATCATGTTTTATTGTTTGGTTTTGGGTTATTGTTAATTCTCATTCTCATTTGCTCATACGCTTTAATTTTGTACATATTTATTGATGCATTGTATAAAATTATTTCATGTATCATTCACATTTGAGGGGAATTATACTGGAAAAAAAAACTTTAGGTTAAGTGGGGGACTAACAGCTTACCTTATGACTTTTAGTCAAGGTTTAAGTTTGTGTAAACCCCAACTCTTCGCTGAGAGCTTAGACTGGTAATGATTGGTGCATATGCCATCCCATTACCTACTGAGCCCCTATATTGCCTTCACGAGGGTGATCACTAGGACAACAAGAGACCCTTTTGAGACCAGGTAGAAAGCTAACCATCATGTAATGGCCCAAACCTATCCTTAGAGTATGAACTCCCTAATACGCATATACATACACTTGCATCCATACACACATGTATCAGGTTGAAAAATAGGTCCCCAAAGAGTTTACAACACCTGAATCTGAATGAGAAACATGGAAGATGAAGAGTGTACTCACCATAAAGCCCATTTTCAAGAAGAGTTAGAGTTTCTGAAGATAAGCGTGACTTGCCTCTAGCTTACTCGAGCAAATACTAGGAAATACCTCTGAGGAAGATCCTTCTACTCAACCCGTCACTTTCAATCAATCCCCAACAACGACTCAGCCTGAAGAAATAAGAGGCAAACATGGTCAAGGGCCTCAACACATTCCAACATTTCTGCAAAAGCTTTTGTGGGAAGGCTGACCGAAGGGGAATTGCATCACAGTTGCAGAATGGAGCCTATTCTTGCTCTGTCCAAAAATAACTACCTCTGTTTGATCATGCCTTCAAAACTTCTTGCTTTTTTTTTTGTTTCACCATGTTCCAGTTTTTGTTGGTAATTTGGCTCATATTCCACAAGACTTTCTCTGTCAAATGAGCCTTTCTTATTAATAAGATCATGTGTTTTTCTGTGTTCATGAAATGCCTTCATTTTGTTACTGTCTCATGCAAATAACACATTGAGCATAACCTTTAAGCATGAAACCATTGCGCCAAGAATCTTTTGGTGTATTTTCCTTTTCTTCCAAAACTACGCATGATCACACATGTTCACAAAGATTTTTTGGGAATTCAAAGTTTAGTACAAAAACAGAAATCATGTTGGTGTTTGTCCGAAACAAACGAGTTCTGGAAATTCAGGTGATTCCTTAGAAAGGTAACCATACACCTAGAAAACAAAAAAACAAAAAACAAAAACACCATGAAGTGACTCCAAAAGCTGAGTTTTAATTGGATGAATAATGAGAAACAATTTTGCATACTCGCATGAAAGCAAGGCTTACCGATCCTAAATGCATGAGTTTGGAATGAAGAAAGGCCATCTTTGATAATCCTTTCACAAGGCTGAAATATATCCTTTGCAGTCCCCTTTTGAGCCTGATAACGTTTTTTGGAAATAACCTTGACTAGGATCACGCCCCACACTGGAAGGCAAGTGCGAGAAACATAGAAAAAAAAACTCAATGATTGAAAGTGCCCAAACAATACTGGGGGGCATAAAAGAAAATTCCCAATCATCAAAGCTGCCCACGCAAAGCTGGGGCATGATAAAGAAAATCCAAAAGATCCTAAAGATTTGAGCTTCTCATAAAAATAACTTAGATGATTATGCTCAACCAAACAACCTGAGGAAAACAAAGAGAAAGAGCCCAAACCCGACACTGGGGGGCATGGAAAACCATTTTGGAAAGAAATTCAAATGAAAAAGGTCAGGAAACAAGCACAAGTGATCCTTAGTCTTAAAATCCCTTAAACACCTTTTGAGCTTGCAAATATCCCATTTTTTATAACCAATAGCCCAAGCCTACATTACATGCCTAATCAAGCCCTTTCTGATCAAAGGCAAGCAATCTGGATCGGTATGCAATGCTTTCTCATGCGAACCAAATCATTATTCATGCAAATAAAATAAATGCTTTGAAAATCGGTTCTCAATAACACTCAAATTGAAATTTAAACTTTTTTTGACAAACCAGATGTCACTTCATATTTTTCACCAAAAGCAAACAAAAAGTTTTCATCACTTCTGAAAACCTCTCCATAGGAATCACTTGAATTTCTTCATAATAAGTTTGCTTTGAATCGATGTCAAAATGATTTTTGTGTCTGGAATAGCTTTGAAATTCCAAAATTTCTGCATGAAAACAACTCCTTGTCAAACCTTCCTTCACATAGCCTCATCCCCAAACCAGAATTGAATACTTGTGGGCATGATTAAGCTGGGGGGCAATCAAAAACTCCTGATAAAGCTGGCTTCATAATTCCCTTTATAAGAAAAAATGCCGGGCAAAGTTGGCAACCCTTGAGATAAAGGGTGGAAGACAAAGAAGTATGATGATATAAAACCCTTCCCAGAGGTCAAGATCACAAGAGATGACTCGAGTAAGCAAGAGCGAAGAAGCCATTGAAGTTTACTACCAACACTCCAACTTTTGAAAAAAGAAAGACACCATGAAGAAATGGGGACCTGTATTTCTCAGGTAAGTATACATGCATATCAATCATAATACATTGTTTTCAACATTTCAACAAATTGTTAATCATTCATTAAACTTTTTAGGTAGTGCGTTTTCTAACCCTACCTCTTTCTTTTCGAGTGTGTCGTTGAGCCCTCGCTTCCTTTTGAGTGCGCCGTTGAGCCCTCACTTCCTTTCGAGTGCGCCTTTGAGCCCTCACTTCTCAGGTAGTACGTTTTCTAACCCTACCTCCTTTCGAGTGCGCCTTTGAGCCACCATTTCTTAGGTAGTGCGTTTTCTAACCCTACCTCCTTTCGAGTGCGCCTTTGAGCCCTCACCATCCTTTTTTAGGTAGGTCACCCATTACAACTCGACCATTCTTCATGTTTTTTTATCTGGGTAGGTCACCCATTACAATGAGACCATTCCTCCACCTGGGTAGGTCACCCATTACAACACGACCACTCTTCCTGTTTTCCATTTTTGGGTAGGTCACCCATTACAACTTGACCATTCTTCATGTTTTTTTATCTGGGTAGGTCACCCATTACAATGAGACCATTCCTCCACCTCGGGTAGGTCACCCATTACAACACGACCACTCTTCCCGTTTTCCATTTTTGGGTAGGTCACCCATTACAACCTGACCATTCTCCATGTTTTTTTTATCTGCGTAGGTCACCCATTATAATGAGACCATTCCTCCACTTGGGTAGGTCACCCATTACAACACGACCACTCTTCCTTTTTTCTATTTTTGGGTAGGTCACCCATTACAACTCGACCATTCTTCATTTTTTTTATCTGGATAGGTCACCCATTACAATCAGACCATTCCTCCACTTGGGTAGATGACACGACCAAAAGATTGATGTCTTCTCCCAAGTGCAGGAGTGTCAAAGTAATAAATAACCCGGCAAGACCGGGGTCGAACCACGAGAGGTTAATTGTATAAATTATAAATAACAATGCAACAACAACAACAACAATAATAATAATAGTAATAATAATAATAATAATAATAATAATAATAATCGATACGTGGCGTTGTTATACCCGAGAATGATCTAAAAGATCGGGTCACGGGTTTCCAACCTATATACCGATTTTATGAAAAGATCAAAGAGATATATTATATAATATAAACAGATTTCGATGCGAATGAACAAGGCAAGACCAACAATGTCGGGATCCTTGATCAAACACAGAGCATACTTAACGTATATAACATATAACAAGAATGTAAATAATAATAATAATAATAATAATAAAAAGAAGAAGAGGAAGAAATTAATGAGAACTTTGAGATGGAAGATTAATGTAAGGATTAAACAATGATAAAAACAAATGTCAAGGTTAGAGGATTCACTAATGGTATTTCAAATAAATATAATATAAACTCTTTTTATTACTCAACTAGAAACCACACACAAAGGAGGTTCTAATCGGATGATTTATCATTAATGGCTCATTATAAAGTATTAACATGATCATATTAATTATCTTGTCTAAGTAACACCATACTTATAAATATCATCGAGCATTCATGTTGCTAGCTTATGTTAACAACAAATCAAGTTCCTATCATAACAACGATGTCGTACTAAAACTATGAAGGATCAAGCATTCGATGTACCAAGTGTTATACAACATAAATCTAAATAAACCATTCAACAAGCAAGGTATTAAGGATTAGTAAGATAAAAAGATAAGACATGCTAATAACAATTTTTCTTGGATATAAACATTAAAGTCCATGTTGAGTTTATATTATACCTATTCTAACACCATTAGTAAAACCTTTTCACCTTGACATAATTAACTTAGTTAAACATAATGAAGAAGAAAAACATAAATAAACAAGATAAGGACATGATTATGATATAAGTTAACTAAGTATATGAAAGGAAATGAAAAAGCATAAACAAGAGATTAATATAACATGAAAGAAAACTTGAACATTACAAAGATATAAAGAAAGAAAGCAAGAACATGATTTTGATCCGAAAAATAATATATCTAAATACATGGCAAATGCCTCCTTTTATAGGCTAAGATTCAGAACTATTGATTGGTGGACTAAGAAAATAGTTGGTGGCCAACCATTGATTTGGTGGCTGGTTTTTGACATTGTTGGCTGCTGGTTCTTGAAATTGTTGGCAGATTTTTGATATTGTTGGCTGGCCAAAACGTCATTGCTAACATCAGAATTTGAGCCCTTTGTTTCATGAAATCTGTGGGAAATTATCTCAGCTTTCCAACAAAAAAAACCAGAGCTCATTTGGACTTCTAGAACTCAAGATATGAGCTGAAAACCGAACAGTGTTTGAGCTGCAGGACAGGTTCCGACTTCCCCGTTGTTGCTAAGATTTGAACTTGAAAACGGCAGAATTGAGTCTTGGACCCTTCATGAAAGTTTTAGTTCTATGTCTTATCTTTCCATCCATATAAAGTGGACCTAAATCCGAGTTCTACAACTCCAGTTATGATCAAATAACCGAATGGTGTTCCAGTTTGGAATTGAACCAGCATCTCCTCTCCTAGCCTAGTCCTCTTTTTGTCTCTTCACTTTCAATAGTTAATCACATCAATCAATCCTTTGAATTGTGAGATATACCTGCATTCAAAACAAGCATTTACCATAAATTAAAGATATATTATATTATTAGACTTGTTATTATAAAACATGCTTTAGTTAGGGAATTTAACGATACTTTAGTGCAATACGATGATATAAAGCCTTAATGAGAATGCACTTTCAAGTACTAATCACACCCCCCAACCAGCTTATTACTAGTCCCTAGTAATCAAAGCGTTAAAATACAAAAACAATTTGCAAGTTCCACAAAGCAAGGTATTCATCATTTAACTTCCATTAATCTATCCAAATAAACAAACTCTCGTTAAATTTATATATCTGCTTTATACTTCTTAAACAAGATATTAATAAACCTTCCTTTTTGTGCTTAGTAAATCAAAACATAGCTATGGAGCTTTTCATGGAAGAAAACAAAATTTTTGTTCCAATGTTTAAGGTTAACTTCCTTGGGTTGGGATTATTATCTCTCTTTTTTTTTTTTTTTTTTATTTTTTTTTTTTTTTTTTTTGAAAGCAAGAATTTATAATACAATGTATCTTGAACCCATGTAACGAGCTTTCAGCTAATGACTCCCAGCACCGGTTGGTCTTAGGGCATCGAGTGTTGAGACACCCCTACGAGCTTAGTAACTCGGGTTGCGATCTTGATACATAGATAGTGCAATGTTTGATTCCCTTAAGCTTTTCTCCTTAACCCATGTAACAAGCACTAGGCCAATAGCTCCCAAGTCGATGACTTTAGGGTACTAGGTGTTAAAACACCCCTTCGGGCTTAATTGCTTAAGTCAAGGAGGCTACGAAACCAAACTTATCTACTTTTTTATTTATTTATTTATTTTTTTGTTTTTTTTTTTCATATTATATATTATCCCTTTCCCTTAGTTGTTACCTTTAACAAAAGAACATAAATAATGTAATAATCCAATATGCAACCCACAATCATATGTTAAAGTGTGTGTGTGAAAATGAAGGTTTAAGAATACTTGTTAAATGAGTATATGAGCGGAATTAAGTGATAACAATGCGAGAGTTTGTAAATCTGAATATTTCAAGAAGTATTATAATAGACCTTGTTAAGAATGTTTACTAAGATGCGTCTCAAGAGTCACTAAAGTTCCTCCTTTACTCTGCCATCCTAGTAACAACAGGTTTGCAAATGGTTGTAACAATAGAAAACACAGTTAGTTAAATTTATTTATTTTTTTTTTTTGTAATATCAACTACTACCCTCTCCCCCCAACCAAAACGAGACATTGTCCTCAATGTTATAAGGTAGAAAGATAGAGTAGAGAAGACATCACCTGAAACAATTCGACTACTAACAAACCCGAAACACACTTTAAACAAATATAAAAAAGAACAAAACACAAATATTATGCTATTAATAAAACCAAAAGACACAAGTTGTCACGAGACTAAGGCTCAAATCCAATCTAAGCTTTTTACGGCATTCCGTGATTGACCAATTAAGTCGACTCATAGAGGAATCAACTACGGGGATGAAAGATTGAAGTTCATCAATCAATTGTTCAGCGATGCAGCGAGAGATGAGGATTTGTCGCATGAAAATGTTAGAAATTGTTGTTCCACAGATGATCAAGAAAAGACAGAAAGTATTATAAAAACCATTAACATTTAGCAAACCTATAGGTTTCCGGTGAATGTTCAAATGAGCCCAAGATGAAATATGAAATATCTCTTCTAAAGTTCCCAAACCACCTGGTAAAGCAATAAAGGCGTCGGCATGGTTAAACATTACGGATAGTCGTTCGGACATTGTGGAGACTTGTAGTTCCTCTCCGATTTGTTTCCAATGATGTCCCCTTCGACTAAAGCTTTGGGGATGACCCCCAAAACTTCACTTGCCTCCTAAAAATGCAGCTATTGAAACACTCCCCATTAACCCAAGGTCGCTTTGCCTCCCCATACACTAAATGAATCTTTCTCTCAGCTAGTACTCGACCAAGATGATTTGCTGATTCTAAAAACTCCTTTTCTTTCCCAGGATTGGATCCACAAAAAACACAAATATTTTTTATTTTAGGAACAGAGGAACTGGCCATTTCTACACACTTCTATATCTATTAAATGAATGGGTAGAGTAGAAATGATGGGAAGGAAGAGAAGATTTTATAGATGAGAAATTGAAAATGCAATCATACCACCTATATGTAGGCTAGCTAGAGTCTCACTCTCTCTCTCTCTCTCTTTTTGTTTTTTTTTTAAAAGCATGTGTATGTACAAGCAGCTGTGATTGTGGCTCACATCTTCCCTTGGTTTTACGTCCAAGAACGGCTTAAACGCCCTCTATGGGTCGGGGATAGGCTTCCCATCCAGTTTTTTTAAAAACGACAAACATGGTCTTTTTTAGTCGATTCCCAAGACTAAGTCGATCATGTTCTTTATGAAAATGAGGCCATAAATCATGAATTGCACGATGCATATCTCCACTATGATGAGACTTAAGAGTCAATAGAAGATTAACTAAAGACTCTCGATGCTTTGAAATAAATCCCACCTTTTGACATTTTTCACAGGTTTTGCAGAATGCATGTGAGTCTTTGAACATGGTGGGCCAATAAAATCCACTTTGTAAGATTTTTGCAGTTGTCTTTCTTGATGAGAAATGACCCCCACATACCTCAGAATGACAAAATTTAATGACACTACTTACCTCATTGTCGGGAATGCATCTTCGAAATATTTTATCAGGACAATATTTGAATAAGTAAGGGTCATCCCAATAAAATTTTTGCACGTTGCTCAAAAACTTTCCTTTGTCTTCGGTACTCCAGTGAGCTGGCAAATCTCCTGTTGCAAGAAAATTGATATGATTAGCAAACCAAGGCATTGGACTACGAGAAAGTAAGGATTGATCAGGAAAGTATTTCTCAATTGGTGTGATGTCAAATGTCGAATCTATTGTCAATTTTGACAAATGATCCGCGACAATATTTTCGGTGCCTTTTTCATCCTCGAATTCTTCTTGTTTGAAAGTTTCAAAAATTTCAGAGTCGTGATTGACTTCTCTTTGCTTGGTCATGGCATGAGGAAATGGAAGTACTGGTGGGGAATCAGTCTTTTCTTTACAATATTCAGGTTTAACCCCTTCCTTACCCTCAAAGATTGACTCATCATCTTTCTCACAAGGTTCAAGAATTGGTTTTTCAATAACCTTACCACCGTGGAGAGTAATGACTGATTTGACTTGATCCATATGTTGGCTTCCAGAACTACTTGCATTTGAATTGTATTGCCCTTTGGGATTTTGCTGTGGTTGAGATGAGAACTTACCTTTCTCATGAAAATTGAGAGCAGATGTGAATTTTGCAAGAGTATCTTTAAAATCTGTCATGCTTTGAGCAAGTTGAGTGTTGATTGTCTCTTGCTTTTCAATGAATGCATATAAAGTGTCCTCAAGATTTCTTCCGGGAGGGGGAACACAAGGAGATGCATACCCATGAGAACTTTGAAAATTATGATGTGCTTGAAATGGTAGTTGTGAAGTTTGTGCATTATTGTTACCACTCTTCCAATTGAAATTTGGGTGTTCTCTCCAACCAGGGTTGTACGTTTGTGAGTATGGATCATGATTTTGCCATTGAAAACTGTTTAAAGCATTGGCATGTTCATTGAAACATTCCTTAAAAGAAGGCAAAGTTGGACAATCATTGGTTGAGTGTTCATTAGTTTCACAAATTTGACACACAATTTCTTGAACAGATTTTATTTGACCACTCTTTTTTAATTCTAGTGCCTCAACTTTTCTAGCTAAAGATGCAAATTTGGCTTGGAGGTCATGATCTTCCCTAAGGTTGTACATGCCTCCATTAGATGTATGAGGTTGAGTTTTACCCGGTGCCTCACACGTACCTGTGGTGTCCCAATTTTGAGCATTTTCTCGCTAGCAAGTCTAGGTACTCCATTGCTTCATCAGGGTCTTTGTTTTCAAAAGTTCCATTGCACATCAAATCCACCATTTGCCTATCTTTAGGTGTTAACCCTTCATAAAATTGTGAAACCAATCTCCATGTTTCAAAACCATGATGAGGACAGGTATTAAGCAAGTCTTTATATCTATCCCAACACTTGTAAAATGTTTCTCCTGGTTTTTGAGTGAAAGTGGTGATTTGTCTTTTGAAAGAGTTTGTTCTGTGAGACGGAAAAAACTTCTTTAAAAATTGTTGTTGCATTTCATCCCAAGCACGAATGGATCCTGACCTAATATTTTGTAGCCATGTTTTAGCTTTATCTTTTAATGAAAAAGGAAAAAGCTTTAATCCGATGGTGTTCATGCTACAATTTAAGTCATTATAGGTGTTACAAACTTCTTCAAATTCTCTTAAATGCAAATATGGATTTTCTAATTCTAAGCCATGAAAAGTGGGTAAAAGTTGAATAATACCTGGCTTAAAATTAAAATGAGAAGCATCGGGAGGAAAAACTATACATGATGGTGCACTTGTTCTTGTTGGATTCATGTGATCTCTAAGTGTTCTCATATGATTATTCTCATTATTCTCATTATGAATTGACTGGTTATCTTCTTCGGCCATGTTTTCTAAAGAAATTGAGGATTTCCTAGAAAGTCTACCACTTAATGTACGTGTCCAAACTCTCATGCAAGTGCAAAAGAAAAGAAAAGAAAAAGAAAAGGAACAAAATTAGAAAACAAATAAAAGTAAAAAAAACAAAAGAAAATAAAAGAAATATAAAATTTATACAATACTTACCTCCCCCAACGGCGCCAAAAACTTGACACGACCAAAAGATTGATGTCTTCTCCCAAGTGCGGGAGTGTCAAAGTAATAAATAACCCGGCAAGACCGGGGTCGAACCACAGAGAGGTTAATTGTATAAATTATAAATAACAATGCAACAACAACAACAACAATAATAATAATAGTAATAATAATAATAATAATAATAATCGATAATCACGTGGCGTTGTTATACCTGAGAATGATCTAAAAGATCGGGTCACAGGTTTCCAGCCTATATACTGATTTTATGAAAAGATCAAAGAGATATATTATATAATATAAACAGATTTCTGATGCGAATGAACAAGGCAAGACCAACAATGTCGGGATCCTTGATCAAACACAGAGCATACTTAACGTATATAACATATAACAAGAATGTAAATAATAATAATAATAATAATAATAAAAAGAAGAAGAGGAAGAAATTAATGAGAACTTTGAGATGGAAGATTAATGTAAGGATTAAACAATGATAAAAACAAATGTCAAGGTTAGAGGATTCACTAATGGTATTTCAAATAAATATAATATAAACTCTTTTTATTACTCAACTAGAAACCACACACAAAGGAGGTTCTAATCGGATGATTTATCATTAATGGCTCATTATAAAGTATTAACATGATCATATTAATTATCTTGTCTAAGTAACACCATACTTATAAATATCATCAAGCATTCATGTTGCTAGCTTATGTTAACAACAAATCAAGTTCCTATCATAACAACGATGTCGTGAAAACTATGAAGGATCAAGCATTCGATGTACCAAGTGTTATACAACATAAATCTAAATAAACCATTCAACAAGCAAGGTATTAAGGATTAGTAAGATAAAAAGATAAGACATGCTAATAACAATTTTTCTTGGATATAAACATTAAAGTCCATGTTGAGTTTATATTATACCTATTCTAACACCATTAGTAAAACCTTTTCACCTTGACATAATTAACTTAGTTAAACATAATGAAGAAGAAAAACATAAATAAACAAGATAAGGACATGATTATGATATAAGTTAACTAAGTATATGAAAGGAAATGAAAAAGCATAAACAAGAGATTAATATAACATGAAAGAAAACTTGAACATTACAAAGATATAAAGAAAGAAAGCAAGAACATGATTTTGATCTGAAAAATAATATATCTAAATACATGGCAAATGCCTCCTTTTATAGGCTAAGATTCAGAACTATTGATTGGTGGACTAAGAAAATAGTTGGTGGCCAACCATTGATTTGGTGGCTGGTTTTTGACATTGTTGGTCATGGGTTCTTGAAATTGTTGGCAGATTTTTGATATTGTTGGCTGGCCAAAACGTCATTGCTAACATCAGAATTTGAGCCCTTTGTTTCATGAAATCTGTGGGAAATTATCTCAGCTTTCCAACAAAAAAAACCAGAGCTCATTTGGACTTCTAGAACTCAAGATATGAGCTGAAAACCGAACAGTGTTTGAGCTGCAGGACAGGTTCCGACTTCCCCGTTGTTGCTAAGATTTGAACTTGAAAACGGCAGAATTGAGTCTTGGACCCTTCATGAAAGTTTTAGTTCTATGTCTTATCTTTCCATCCATATAAAGTGGACCTAAATCCGAGTTCTACAACTCCAGTTATGATCAAATAACCGAATGGTGTTCCAGTTTGGAATTGAACCAGCATCTCCTCTCCTAGCCTAGTCCTCTTTTTGTCTCTTCACTTTCAATAGTTAATCACATCAATCAATCCTTTGAATTGTGAGATATACCTGCATTCAAAACAAGCATTTACCATAAATTAAAGATATATTATATTATTAGACTTGTTATTATAAAACATGCTTTAGTTAGGGAATTTAACGATACTTTAGTGCAATACGATGATATAAAGCCTTAATGAGAATGCACTTTCAAGTACTAATCAGTAGATCACCTATTACAACACGACCACTCTACCTTTTTTCCATTTTGGGTCAGTCACCCATTACAACTCGACCATTCTCCATGTTTTTATCTGGGTAGGTCACCGATTACAATAAGACCATTCCTCCACCTGAGTAGGTCACCCATTACAACACGACCACTCTTCCTGTTTTTCATTTTAGGGTAGGTCACCCATTACAACTCGACAATTCTCCATGTTTTTATCTGGGTAGGTCACCCATTACAATGAGACAATTCCTCCACTTGGGTAGGTCACCCATTACAATGAGACCACTCTACCTTTTTCCTATTTCGGGTAGGTCACCCATTACAATGCGACCAATTCTTCATGTTTTTTGATCCGGGTAGGTCACATATCACAATAAAACCATTCCTCCACCTGGGTAGGTCACCCATTACAACACGACCACTCTTCCTTTTTCCCATTTTTGGGTAGGTCACCCATTACAACTCGACCATTCTCCATGTTTTTTTTCTAGGTAGGTCACCCATTACAATGAGACCATTCCTTCACCTGGGTAGGTCACCCATTACAATAAGACCACTCTTTCCTTTTCTACTTGGGCAGGTCGTCCATGAAAATAGACCAGTGTGAGCGTGTGTGGGCAGGTCACCCGTGAAAATAGGCCAGTATGAGTGTATGGGCCGGTCGCCCCTGAAAATAGACCACTTTGAGTATACTTGGGCAAGTCGCCCATGAAAATAGACCACGACTAGTGTGAGTGTGTGTGGGCAGGTCGCCCATGAAAATAGACCAGTGTGAGCATGTGTGGGCTGGTTGCCCTTAAAAATAGACTATTATGAGCGTGTGTGGGCAGGTTGCCTAAGATAATCAAATCATTTTCTTTCCTTTTGTTTTATTTACAAGCTTACTACGCAAAGTCTTTGCTCCGTAAGCATTGTAAAGAGGGGGGCAACTGTCATAACCCATTTTTGGGTTACTCCCAAATTTTTTCCTTTTCTTCAAAAAAAAAAAAACCTGCGCGGTGCCGTTTTGAACGGCACTGTGCAGCTTCTTCTTCGCTGCACATGTAGAGGTAGGGAAGAAGAAGATTTTAAATCATTTTCCCTGCTCTCTCTCTCCACCCCACTTGCCCAAAAAAACTCGCGTGACCCATACCCACGAAACCATACCCTGCAAGCATTATGGAAGAAAAATGAGACGGAAACCATGCCCTGCCAGCAGCTCCCATCACCCACCTTACCCTGCGCCATGGCAGGGGTAAGGTGATCCTCTCCTCCTCTGCTTATAAATACCAGAGGAGGAACCAGCAACCAGGGGGGAATTTTGGAGAAGGAGAGGGAGGCCGAAACAGAAGGAAAGAAGCAGAAACAGGAGGGGCTGGAAAGATTTTTTGAAAGAGAAAGGGAGGAGAAACCGAGAGAGAGACCGACAGTTTTTAAGGGGGAAAAGAGAGACCGAAAGAGAGGAAAAACAGTTTTTTTAGAGAGAAATGAGTGAAGAGAAGCAGACCGAAACACTAGAAATTAAAGGGGAGAAAAGAAAAAGGAGGGAGACCAAGAGAGAAGACAGAGGAGAGAAAGGGAAGCCATCAAAGAAGAAGGGAAGAACAGGAAGTGACAGAGGAAGAAAAAAATCCTGGAGAAGAAGAACAACCACAGCTGCCACCGTGCTTCCTCTCCACCGCCACAGCGCACCACCTGACCGCAGCTGACAGCCCCGAAGAGACAGAGGAGAAGAGGAGAAGATAACGAAAAAAAACACAGAGGAGAGGGGGCTGAGAAGAGAAACAGAGGAGAGGAGAGAAGGAAGGAAAACGCCGCCGCTGTCACCGCCGCCTTCCACCACCGCCGACGACCACAACCGTGCTTTCCCGCTCCAGGTAACTTTCTCCCCTCCCCCTGTCGTTGTTATCTGTTCATCTTCATTTTGCATGCAGAACGTGAGCAATTCACGTTCTGCAGCAAAATGAAGATTAATTAGCTAGTTACTGTGCTGGGCACAGTAACTAGCTAATTATATTTTGCTGGTTACTGTGTGCAGCACAGTAACCAGCCCTTTTATTGCTTATGGGCTGGAACATCAGCCCAGCCCACGCGGCTGGGCTGAGTCCAGCCCACAGTATATGGGCCGGGTCAGGCCCAGCCCAGGATTGTTGGGCCAGATCCGGCCCAGTTTTTTATTATTTTTTTGTTAAAAGAAAAATTCAAAAATAATTGTTTGTAATTTTACAAGCTTCCTGCGTATTTTTATGTCATTTTGATTAATATCAAGCAATATTTTTTATGTCGCTAAAAATACAAAAATCCGATATTAAAATATCCAATTTTCGTCAAAACTTCCAAAATACAAAAAAAACTTGTTTTGAAAAAAAAAGAGAAAAAATGCTTTTGTGCATACGGCCATGTGTCTCAAAGCTAAAAAATCATATTGCGTTTTTCACACATCAAAAACAATGTTTTAGCATGCAATTTTGACTTTAATAACCAGTTTAGTAAAGTCAAGAGAACATTGGCTAAAATTTCAAAAACAACAAAAATTTTATTTTGTTTGTCTTTTAATATCCGGGGTACGAAATTACATGTAATACGTATTTCAGATATTAATTTTATTTTTTTTCAATGTTAGAACGGTTAGGTTTTATCCCATTAAGATAATAACCTCCTTATTGAGGAGGGCTTTTCTTGAATCTTAGACAAATAGGACCAACAATTAGAAAACGCGACCAAACCTTAAATTTTGATCAGACAAATAAAACAATGCAGCTTACCTTAGGTAGGGCGTATTTGGAGTGCTAATACCTTCCCTTTACGCAACCAGTCTCCGTACATGATCTCTGAGACCAGTTAGGGTTCCTAGTGACCAGAATACTAGGTGGCGACTCCCATTCTATTTTTCCACGGATAAAAGACAAGAATTCCTTGTCTCCCTATATTTTCCAGACCCACACACAATTGAGTGTGGATGGGCGATCGCTTGTGACGCCGCACACGTGCGACACCACTTTTTCTTAATTTTTCTTTAATTTCTAGACTATTAATTAGTTAAGTAAGTGACTTTTTATGCTTTATGTTTTATATTTTAGATGAGTTTCCTTTATTTTTTCTATTTATTTCATTGTTTAATTTTAGTTATGTTCCTTAATAATTAGTTATTAAAGATATAGAGTTTATGATAATTTATGGATTTGTTAAATTAATATGTGTATGTATAATATTATATGCATATGAATATAAATTGAAATAAGTTTTGATGAATTAATATGTATTTTGTTATGAATTTTATATGAAAAATAATAATGATCAATTTATTAGTGATTAAAAATGAAGTACTAAACAATTTAAAAACTTAGGGATACAATAAAAAAATTAAAAAATATATTAATATTTATATTTAATTCACTTGTATAAAACAACAAATCAACAAAGAATTATTGTCAATAATTTCATTAGTCCTTATAAGATTTAGAAATAAATGAATGAAAGTTTAATTGTATATATTGAGAAAGAATATCTTTAATAAAATTGATAATAAAATTATTATTAAGCAATTTTAAAATATAAAAACTCGAAAAAAATAATTATAATATAAGTTTTTTCATTTTAAAAATATTTTTAAATTAATTTTACTTGATATGAGTTAGTACATGCATTTCAAATTAATTTCTCGATATATAACACATGTCTATATAATATATAATATCAAGCATTTATAATTTGCCCTCTCATTTAAATTTTCTTGACTACGCCACTGTCTACTACTACCATAAAAAACCTATATGTGTTAGAGTTTTTGTTAACTAAACCGAGTTTAGAAGTCAGCTCTTGCAATTAAAACAATTAAAGATCGATGTTCAGCTCATTAATTAATACATTAATTGCTGGATGTGCGTCTCAGGCAACAGGGAAGCTAGGCCTAAAAGGAAGTAAAGAGTTTGTCCTCGTTAATTTATTAATGAATTAAAAGTTGGACGTCTTATTTTGTCTTTAGTAATGTGATATTGATTTCAGTCTAAAGTATTTTTTACTTATAAATATATTAAAATAATATATTTTTTATTTTTAAAAATTTATTTTTAATATTAACATATTAAAACAGTTTGAAAATAAAAAAAAATAATTTTAAACAAAAAATTATTTTAAAAAAAATCATAGTTTGAACGTGTTTTCAAACTGAACACTATGAAAGAAGGTACCAAGCTGCCAATGGGTTGTGCATTAGTAGTAACAAGTCAAGTGTTTACACACGTTCATACATTAAAAGTTTGATGTTTTAGAGTGTGTTTGACAGTGTGGTTACAAGTGCTTTTCAAATAACTTTTTGTGCTAAAATGCATGTCAATAATATTTTTTTTATTTTTTAAAAATTATTTTTGATATCAATACATCAAAACAATTCAAAATATATAAACCAATTCAAAAGTCGTGTTCTTGTATAGTGCATTAATAGATGCGACAACAATTGATCTTATCTTAAACTTTGAATGATTTTTTTACTGAGAAAAATAAATTAATAAAAAAAGATTATAGTAGCAAATTATCTTATTTATAATGAAGTACTTAAATTATAATTTTTCTTAAAAAAATATTAATATATGATTAAATAAAAAAATTTAAATAAATCTCAATGACAGAAGATCTTTATTTGCATGTATCTCTTAGCTTCTCAATTTAATTTTTTATTTACATCAACATTTTTTTCTAACATTTATTTGCCTAAACTTTTTAGTTCATAATAAAAAAATTTGTTCAAGCTAAAAAATTTATATGACTGTGCTTGTAATTTTTTTTATTAAAAAATATTTTTTAATTCATTACACAAAATATCAACAATAAATTTGCTTGTTGATTTTTAAATCACATGAAGTTCGTCATAAGAAAAAAGATGCCTAGATGAAATACACAATTGTCACGCACTGTAACTCTTAAGAATAGACACACATGAAGTACTATATATATTAATGTGAAGTATGTACTGATATACAGCAAAAGTTATTCAGGTTCTCCATCTCTCGTTACTGAAAAGCAAAACGAAAACGATATGGTCTTGGAGAAAGAAGAAGACGTTTTAGATCCCGTGAGTCCCACTGGACAGTACTTCAACAGCTCGGCTCTAAACGTCTCCGTTCTTGGTGTTTTGGAGACTGAAGTTCCCATTGATGACTCAAAAATTATCCCTTTGGTCAGGGATGTTTTTCTCCCCATCAACCCACGTTTCTCTTCCATCATGGTACCCTCTCTCTCTCTCGCCCCCTCTGTCAAGTGTATGAACATGTGTCTCATTACTTTTTCTTCTTTACGGGAAAAAGCTACATTTTTGTCTGTTCAAAGACATGCTGCGGTACTATATCTTTTTCACCAAATAACAATCTCAGTCCTTGTAAAATTCTGGTTGTTATACTGTGAAAAGAGATATAGCAGATATTTTTCTCCTACTCTTCTTTGGATCAATTAATGCATTATGCCTCGAATATATTTCTCACTAGAAAACTGTGCTTTTTAATTTTTTTCTTTTTTGGATGAGTAATCTTTGATTCAAATAGTGAAAGTGTGGATTCAGGTTATTGACGAGAATGGAGAAAAAAGATGGAAGAAGGTGGAAGTAGAGCTCAAAGACCATGTTTATATCCCCATTTTCCCAGAAGAAATGTCACTACAATTTTATGACGAGTACTTTGAAGATTACTTATCAAAACTATCAATGTTACAACTTCCACAAAGCCAACCCTTATGGGAAATTCATTTAATAAAATACCCCACAAGTAATGCAGCAGGCACTATAATATTCAAGATCCACCATGCAATTGGAGATGGTTACTCTCTTATGGGGGCTCTTCTTTCATGTCTACAAAGAGCTGATAACCCTTCTCTTCCATTGACATTGCCTTCTGTTCAACCACGCGTAGACACATCTGGTGATCATCGTACAATCTTTAAGACTGTGCCCAAGATTTTCTCTTTGCTGTTCAATACCGTGTCTGATTTTTTAGGAAGCCTTATGAAGAGCAGTTTAGTTGAAGATGACTTGTCTCCAATCCGATCAGGAGATATTGGAATTGAGTTTCGACCAATTGCTCATACCACAATAACATTCTCTCTTGGTCAAATTAAACAAATTAAGGCTACTCTTGGTGTGGTAAGCTTACTTAATTTCAAGTAATATTTTACTGTTTTTCTTCCAAAATAATTATTGCGATCATTTTCGATTCGATTCGGTTTTTATCAATAAAAATAATAAAATTAAAATTTTGTAAAATACAAAAAATAAAACCGAAACCAATTCCAACCGTCCGGTTTTGGTTCGGTTCGGTTATTTTATATTAAAAATCAAAACTCAACTCACCAGTTTTGGTTCAGTTTGGTTATTTTATATTAAAAACAAAAAACTATATTGTTTTTTGGGTTTATTTTACTTTCTAATGGGTTTTTTTATGGGTTTGGTTTCAGTTCGATTATTATATATTTTTTTAACTAAATCGGTTCGATTCGGTTGAGATTTTTTGGTTTTAGGCTTATGAAACTGAAATTGAACTAAACCAAATATTTTTCAAAATATTCTAATTGGTTTAATTAATGCTTTTTCATCGTTCAATTTTTTGATTTTTTTTTCTATTTAATCGGTTTTTTAATTTTTTTTCGAACCCTATAAATAATAACATTTTTGCGCAATCACAGACAGTCAAATGACTAAATTATAGTTTTTGAAAAACTAGATGAAGTAATAAGTTATTACATCGATAAAAACATAAGGATTATATTATTAAATCTCTCTTCTTTTTTTAACGGCTAGGGTATCAAATATTCATGTTATTTCATCCATTCAATTGAATTAGACAATTTTAGATTGAGTTGCTTTTAGTTTTCTTCACATGAAAATCTTAGCTTATCCATGCATATATCATCCTATCTCCTTACCAAATTACATGAAGATTTTTAGGCAGAATAAGTCCAAATTTTATTTTGTTCAAATTACATCCTATCTCCTTGCCAAATCTTAGCTTATCCATGATAATTTTAACACAAGGGATGGCTAATGATTGATGAGACAATCCTTTCCTTTTATGTTGTTCTTATCTCTCTACGTACATCATCAAGCTTTTAATTTGGTTTTCTTGATATATATCAGACAATAAATGATGTTATTACTGGAACAATTTTCTTGGGAACTCGATTATACATGCAAGAAATGAGCAAAGTGTCAAGCGATCATTCAAATTGTACAGCATTAGTGCTGCTTAACACAAGAATGTTTCGTAGTTACCAGTCAATTAAAGAAATGGTAAAACCCAAAGCAGAATCACCATGGGGCAACCATTTTGCCTTCTTGCATATCCAATTACCTGAGTTGGTGGCCAGTACTGAGTTAAATCCAATAGAATTTGTCAGGAAAGCTCAGCAAATCATCAAGCGAAAGAGAAGCTCTTTGGCTGTCCATCTCACTGCTTCATTCTTTGAGATCGTGAAGAAATTAAAAGGACATGAGGTATGCTAGCTTATCTATACGTTCTCTACAACAAAATTGAATTTCAGTAGCATCTTGTAAGTAAATATTATGATGAAATTTAAAGTAATTGCATATATGGAGTTAAATTAGTATATATTTTGGATATTTATAGATATTAATTGGATCTAAAATCATTTACACTAAATTATGCCTCTAAAATTAGTACTCACATCTAGAGAAAACTATTGTTACATCTATTGTCGGTAAATAAATATCACAATTAAATTATCGTTACATGTCATTAAAGATATATAATAATAACAATTATGTAGTAGGGTAATGCTACACAAATACACATTTTGAGACTTCAATTTTTTATTCCTTTCATTCTCCTAAAATGCATGATGTAGTAATAACTATTGTTACATCTATTTGTCACCATCTTGCTCAAATAGATCAAGGAGATTATTCCCAATTTATTATTTATACAGAAAATGACTCGATGAGATATTCTTGGTCAAATTACTATAAAAAAACTTAAAAATATATGTTTTTTAATGGTTGATATTTATAGAAATGTATTTTTTTTAAGAGTATCATTAATATTATTGATTTAAGGCATGCTTGTAGGATGCTTGCTAAATTGATATCAATTAATCAACCATGTGCCTCAGGTAGCAGCCCAATGCATTCATAAAACAATGGTGAACGCAAGCATGACAATAACAAATATGATTGGCCCAGTGGAAAAGATGTCTTTGGCTAATCACCCAATCAAAGGCATGTACTTTGCCGTTGCTGGCAATCCTCAGGTAACTTATCAAATTTAATTAAATTTGTCCATTCAACAAGAAATTAACCACTTATCAAATTTCAACAAAACAGTATATAACATGTGCAGAGTCTTACCATAACAATTGTAAGCTACATGGACAATCTAAGGGTTACAGTGGGAGCTGAGAAGGGCTTCATAGATGTCCAAAAGTTGAAGTCATGCATAGAGGAAGCTTTCCAGATGATACTCAAATCTGCTGCCGGTGAAATTCAGCAAATGAAATAAGAGGGAATCAAATCATATAACAATTTCGTTTCCAAAAATCGTACTCTTTATTTTTCTTGTCATTTGAATTATAATGGTTATGGGAGCTAGCTAGTTTGATTAAGGATGAATATTATTTGCCGAGTTAATTATATATAAATCATATCTTTTATCTCTTTGCTAATTTCAATTGAACTCTTTTCTAAGAAGCTAATTATATGGATATTTTTATTCATTGCAGAGCCCAAAAGTGTCCAAAAGGTAGGGTTAGAAGTGAAATCCTATATATACTTATTTTTAACTATATTGTCGTACTCGATATCACAACAAACATTAAACATTAAATAAAAAAATAAATATTTGATATTTTGTTTTTAAAGAAAAAAAAGATCTAATTTAAGGAACAATTTTGTTTCCAAAAATCTTACTCTTTATTTACTGATTTACTGGTCTTTTGAATTATAATGGTTATAGCTAGTTTTATTAAGGTCAAACATTTTCCGAGTTAATTATATATAAATCATATCTTTCATTTTTTGCTAAATTCCACTTAATTCTTTTCTAATTGCCTTTAATGTGTGTACATATAAGATGATAAGCTTCTATGATGTTGTATGGATATTTTTATTTATTGTGTTAGAAAATAATATAAATCATATTTTGCGATTTTACCTAACAATTTAAACTTTTGAGTTGAATTGGTTTTTTGATATAGTATCAGAATTTTAATGACCAAACGGTCATGAGTTCAAATCTCACCAACCTTATTTATTTAATAAAAATTAAGCACAAAGTACTGTGGACTTGTGCAAGTTTCAAGTTCAAAGGACTTTCATTTGAGGAGGTGTGTTAGAAAATAAAATAAATCATATTTTTGAATCTCACATAACAATTTAAACTTTTAGGTTGAATTAATTTTTTGACACATTGTACATAAAACAAAACTAAAGAGTTCATCATTTTTTATTTTTTATATTAATAATCGAAGAGAGTTTATTAAGGCTAAAGAACCCATCTTTAACAAATCTAATATTAAATGCTAAAATTAAAAAAATAAAAATTAAATTCATGAAATCAATATATAACCTAATAAAAAAATTACAAAGCACAATTTCTAAAAATAATTTAATATTAAAAATAAAATAAAAAAATATATTGTTGAAGAGTAAAATTTAAAATAAAAATAAATAAAGAAATATAAAAATTATTCCAATAAATAATATTTTATAAATATAAATAGATTAATTTTGCCATATTTTGATAATTCAATGTTCCCGAAGCAAATAATTGGAGATCGATAGTCTACAATGACAGCTCTTTTTGGCTGTTTTCCAAAAATCAATGATTAGTTGTTGGCTTAAATTAATTGTTATCTTTATATTAATTCTCTCTTTATGGTCCCTTTGCCGAATTCAGATGGAAAATGATTAGTTGTTGTACTTTTTGGGCTGTTCAAAGATTTTTTTGGCTCCACTTTTCTATTTGTCAACGATTCCATTAGAGAATATGTTAACATTTTATTTGAATATGAATAGGTATGATTAGGATTTCAACCAAAAAAAAAAAAAAATTAAAATATGCATTAATTATGCTTGTGACGGAAAATTCTCTCCCTCTATAAATCTCATGTTGGATGTTCTGTAATGAATCAAATCACAGAGTTATCTTCAGCTACCACTTTTCTTTCAAGTTAGGAAGGGAACAACATGGAAATTCAAATTATTTCCAAGGAAATCATCAAGCCCTCTGCTCCAACACCTCACCACCTAAAAACCTATAAGCTTAATCATTTATGTAGTAACCCAGTGGTTTTTTAAAAACTTGAAATCAAGAGATTTGCTTTCTTTTTGATCTCAGGTTCGAACTCTATAGTTGTTCATATGATGGTCACTGGAGGCTTATATAGTCGTTAACTTCAGGGTCTGTGGGATTTGTCGAGGTGCGCGCAAGCTGGCCTGGACATCCATATTAAACTTTTAAAAAAAAAAAACCTATAAGCTCTCAGCTGTCGACCAGCTTGCTGCTTTTGCAGCGGATATCCCTGTCATTCTTTTTTATTCCCCAACAGATGAAATTTCCAGCAAAAACTCTGATTATCTAAAGAAATCCTTCGCTAAAACGCTAACACTCTTCTACCCTTTTGGCTGGACGAATACAAGATGATTCATCCATTGATTGCAATGATGATGGAGCCACTTATATTGAAGCCCATGTAGCAGGCAACATGTCCATGATACGTCAACAGCCAGACATGGATCAATTGGAACAGCTACAGTCATGCAAGCCGGACGAAAACGTTGATGAGCCAAGCGGCAAGGTAATGCTAGCAGCCCAAGTGAATTATTTTGATTGTGGTGGGATAGCAATCAGTGTTCGCATTCGCCATCGAATAGGTTATGCATCCTCACTGGCAAGTTTTGTTAAATGCTGGGGAGCAATTTCTTGTGGTATTTATGATATATAATGCAGGAACGGTTGTTGATTGCTCCTCACTCTTCCCTCCGCAAGATTTGTCAGGCATGTCATTCTTATACAATCTTATACCTCGTAGTTCATTCAATATATCCACGAAAAGATTCGTGTTTGAGGGTCCTAAGCTAGCTGCGCTAAGAGGAAAGTTGTGCAACGGGCCATATTTGAATCGTCCAACCCGGTTCGAGGCTGTATCTGCCCTTATTAATTTGGGGTGTTGTTGGAGAAGATAGTGAGTCTAAAAAGGTAAATAAACCCGCAACAATTGCCGTGGATATGCGGAAAAGAATGGATCCACCCCTACCACAACACTGTATTGGAAATATAGTCCATTTGGCTGTGGCAAATTGGGAAAATAAAGTGGTGGACTGTAATGGTTTTGCTGGAAAAATTCATGAGTCAACAAGCATGAGAAACAGTGACTATGTGAGGCAGGTTTACGCAGACGGCACCTTCTTCAGTTTAATGAGACAAAGAATGGCGGAGATGGCAGAAGATCCTAATAGCTTTAGGGGTGTAATTGGTTTCAGTAGTTGGTGTAAATTTCGATTTTAGAGGTTGATTTTGGATGGGGAAAGCCCATTTGGGTAGGCACTATTGATAAAGATAAGAGTCATCCTATGTGATTAGGATGATCTGCATAGGATGTGGCTTATCCTGTATTTGAATCCCATGTAAATTATATCTCTTGTAACAAACGTAGAAAACTGGTTTTTGTATCAGATGTAAACACTGGTCTTTGTATCAGATGTAAACACTGTGGTTATATAAGCTAGAATACAAAAGATATCTGGTAACCTTTTCCAGAATTATTTCATGGTATCAGAGCCAATTATAGCTAACGCTTTTGTCAATCCTATGGCTGCTATCACAGACTCTTCTTTTCCTTCCGCTGCTTTTCATCTTCCAGCTCAAGTTATCTCTATTAAACTTGATGGAACTAACTTCCTAGCCTGGAGTGCTCAATTAATTCCTCTGTTTCGAAGCTATGGTCTAATGGGAATCATTGATGGTTCCGAACCTAGCCCTCCTCAATTTTCCAGTGATGAACACAAGGCCCAAGGGACTCTTAATTCTGCTCATGTGATTTGGCAGTATAAAGATCAAACAGTACTTGGCTGGATTATTTCTTCCTTATCTCCTACGGTGGTTTCCACCATTTATGGTCTGGAGACTTCTCGGCTTGCTTGGCAAGCTCTTGGTGCAAGATTTGTTGCGCCCTCAACTTCACGAATTTCTCTTATCAAGAGGAAGTTACAATCTTCACAACAAGGTTCCATGTCTTGCCAACAATTTTTGGATGAAGTCAAATCCTTTGCCGATGAACTATCTGCTGTGGGGAAACCTGTTGATGATTCAGATTTAATTTTATCTGTTCTCAATGGTCTTAATTCCTCTTTTCACTCTTTTGTGACAACTTATATGTTGCTTGCTAAGGAGAAGTCCATGCTATTTTCTGACTTTCATGCAGAGTTACTGAATTATGACCTTATGCAAAAATTCCATAGTCACTCTATTCAACCTGAGGCAGGACCATATGCTTTGTACACGCATAAAAATGGTTCCAAACCTGGATATCGACACAATATCAATAAATCTCGTTTCTCTGGATCTTCCAAACCCTCTGGTATTTCTTCTTCTCAGTTTCGACAAACGTTACCTCACCTGCCATCCTCATCACCAGCCACACCTGTTACTGCGACTTCACGCTCGCGATCTCCCTGTCAAATTTGCAGAAGGGAGGGACATCAAGCTCTGGACTATTTTAACCGCATGAACTACTCCTTTCAGGGCCGTCATCCTCCAACTGAATTAGCTGCTATGGTGGCTGAAGCTAATACCACTTATCTCGATCAAAATCAATGGTATGCTGACAGTGGAGCTAATGTTCATGTTACCTCCGATATTGCTAATCGGCCGGCTCTCAACCTTATACAGGAGATGACTCAGTCGGCGTAGGTAATGGGACAGGTTTGATCATCTCTCGTCTTGCACTTGCTTCTTTTCATACTCCTTCTTCTACTCTCACCTTAAACAATGTTGCATACTTGTCCTCAAGCATCCGCACATCTGCTCTCCATTAATAAATTTTGCAAAGACAATAATGTCTACTTTGAACTCACCAGCTCTCATTTTTTTGTGAAGGACATCTTGACGGGGAACACGCTTCTAACGGGGCCAAGTGAAAATGGATTGTACCCAATAAACCTACGTCAACTTCCATCTTCCAAATTTCATGCTCTCACCATGACAGTTGGCGTCAAGGCTTCTACCTCCACATGGCATTGTCGTTTAGGCCACCCCTCTTCTGCCATCCTTCATCGTGTCATTTCAAAATTTTCTCTTCCAGTTAATGATTCCATCAATAAACAGACTCTTTGTGTGTCTTGTCAACTTGGTAAATCTAAACAATTGCCATTTTCTGACTCTACAACCGAGTCCACAGCTCCCTTAGAAATAATTCATTCTGATGTTTGGTCCACATCCACACCTTCGTTGAGTAACTGTCGGTATTATGTAATTTTTATTGACGACTATACTCGCTTTTGTTGGCTATTTCCCCTTTCTACTAAATCTGATGTTTATTCAGTTTTTGTTAAATTCAAACTTTTAGTAGAAAAACAATTTAATTACACCATTAAACAATTTCAAAGTGACAATGGTGGGGAATATTGCTCTAACATCTTTAAGCAATTTTTAAGTGCCAACGGAATTTTTCATCGTCTTTCTTGTCCTCATACCTCACAACAAAATGGTCTTGCCGAGAGGAAACATCGTCATATTATGGAAATGGGACTTACTCTTCTTGCCCAATCCGGTTTACCAAAACAATTTTGGGTTGATGCATTTCTCACCTCTATTTTCATTATTAATCGTTTACCTACCAAGGTTCTTGATTATTTATCCCCATTTGAACGTCTTTTCCACATTCCTCCTGACTTCACCTATTTCCGTGCTTTTGGATGTCAATGCTTTCCATATCTTCGTCCTAACTCAACTGACAAGTTATCTTATCGTAGCACACCCTGTATTTTCATCGGTTATTGTTCTAATCACAAAGGTTTTCGGTGTTTTGATCCATCTTCTAGGCGTGTCTATATATCCCAAAATGTGATTTTTGATGAAGGTAATTTCCTAGCAACGATACAATCTATCTTCACTGACTCTGCCAGCAACGTGTGCTCCTCAGGTAATTCTCCTAATCTATTATTATCCCCTCCCTCCACTATATTTATTTCTTCACCTGTTTTTCCCGCTCCTACTATCCCATCTTCACCTTCCATTTCTCAAAATTCCACTTCACCTGTCCATGATCTCCATCCATTTACACCAATTTCCACCTCTAGTCATTCTGCAACTCCTCTAGCCTCTCCCAATTCCTCTGCACCTATTCGTCAATTTTCTTCTTCCCATGACAGTGAGCATCCAGCTCATCAAGACATATCACCTTCTCTTCCCCTACCTCCCTCTCACATGGTCACCAGATCCTAGACTGGCCACCTTAAACCCCGTAGCTTTCCTGGTTTCCACATATATTACTCTACCCGTCACCCTCTTCAAGCTCTGCATGCAGGTGTGGTCATATCTGAGCCTTGCACCTATGCTCAAGCAGCTTCTCTTCCTGAGTGGCAAGTAGCAATGGACACTGAATTTCAGGCATTACTAAAGAATGACACCTGGTCTTTATGCTCTCGTCCTCCTGGTAAAAATGTGGTGCCTTGCAAATGGGTCTTCAAACTAAAAAGACAGCTGATGGAAGTATTGAACGTCACAAGGCTAGACTTGTTCTTTGGCTATTCTGAGAAAAGTGGGATAGATTTTCATGACACGTTCGATCTGTCATCAAACCTTCTACTTGTTCGTATGGTCCTTACAATTCTTTGTTTCTTTCAACTGGGACATTAGGCAGCTTGACATCTCTAATGCTTTTCTCCATGGCATTTTAGAGGAAGAGGTATACATGACACAACCGAAAGGCTTTGAAGATCCGGTGCACCCTCACTTTGTTTGTAAGCTTCACAAATCTCTCTATGGTTTAAAGCAAGCCCCTCGGGCTTGGTTTCATCGTCTATCTACTACATTATTGTCTCTTGGCTTTCATAGCTCCCAGGTTGATCCCTCCTTGTTCACTTATCATCACAGTTCAGTGCATGTGTTCTTATTAATATATGTGGATGATATCCTTGTCACGTCTAATGACCAGGAATTCATTACATCTCTTATCGCTAACCTGCAACTTGAGTTTTCCATGAAGGACCTTGGCCAGTTGGCTTACTTCTTGGGTATTGAAGCTACACGTTCTCCTTCCGGGTTGCATCTTCGACAAACAAGATATATTATTGATCTTTTAGATCGAGTACATCTCCTTGGCATCCGACCTTATAGAGCTCCTTGTGTCTCAGGCTCCAAACTATCCAAATTTGCTGGGGAACCTCTTACAGATCCAACTGAGTACAGGCAAACAGTTGGTGCCTTACAATATGTCACCCTAACGCGTCCTGACATTGCATACTCGGTAAATCGGCTTTGCCAACACATGCGAGACTCCAACCTCTGCCCATTGGACAGCAGACCAAACGTGTCCTATGTTATTTGAAGAATACACTCGATCATGGCCTTTTCTACAAACCTGGTTCCTTCTCTATTAATGCCTACTGCGACTGACGATTGGTGGTGATCCCGATGATAGACGATCAATGTGTGGTTATGGTGTTTATGTAGGTTCCAATCTCATTTCATGGTCGGCTAAGAAACAACCTGTGGTTTCCAGGTCTAGCACTGAGGCAGAATACCGTTGTTTAGCTCTTGTTACAAATGAAGTGTATTGGCTGCGTATGCTTTTGTGTGAGCTGAAAATTTCCCTTCAGGCTGCCCTCGTTGTTTGGTGTGACAATATCGGACTTTAGCCCTTGCCTCCAATCCAATTTTCCATGCACGGTCTAAACACATCGAAGTTGGTTACCATTTTGTCCGTGAGAAAGTGGCCAATCGAGACATAATTTTACAGCATGTCCCCACCTCTTTGCAGCCTGCCGATGTTTTTACCAAGGGACACACAGCTGATCGTTTTTGTTCGCTGCGGGACAAACTCTCTGTGTTGGATCTCCCTGCTGATTTGCGAGGGAATGATAAAGATAAGAGTCATCCTATGTGATTAGGATGATCTGCATAGGATGTGGCTTATCCTGTATTTGAATCCCATGTAAATTATATCTCTTGTAACAAACGTAGAAAACTGGTCTTTGTATCGGATGTAAACACTGGTCTTTGTATCGATATAAACACTGTGGTTATATAAGCTAGAATACAAAAGATATCTGGTAGCCTTTTCCAGAATTATTTCAACTATTGGATACAAGAGATGGAGAGGGAATGGAAGTAAGGATTGCATTACCCAACGAAGAAATGGTCAAGTTCGAACAAAATCCAGACATCTTAGCCTATGCTTCTTTCACTCCAGCCATATGAGCTTTTATGTCGGATTCCCTTTTTTTACCCTTTTTTTAATGAAAAATTTGGATGTTTCATGTGTATAATAAAGGAACCCTAAGGATTAATAACAAGGACATACTCTTGCGCATTAAGCCTAGTGGTTTGTTCTTGGTCCTCTCCTAGTTAAGGGATTGATTGTCCAGGTTTGAGCGTGTACTACTAGGCACATGGGGGCCTTCGTTTAATTAAATTTCACTGGAAAAGAAATAATTATTTGCTGTTTACAATATATTTGTACTGCCACCCATTAATTGTTCCCCATCAATTAAGATGAAAAGTCTTAAATCTTTTATGAATTTTTTTTCAATATTTGGGGTGCCATGACCCCGATCTTCATGTCGTTTTGTTCCTGTTATAGCAGACTAATTATTTTTTCTCCAAGTCTTTTTTTTTTAATCATGCCCTTGTATTTTACTTCGGTTATTAATTTTATAGTTTTTTTAATATATTTTCAATAATTATAAAAAAAATTGTCGAGCAGTGCAAAAGATCATGTACAACTGGAGCACATTTATATTCAGTAGTTGGTGCAGATTTCAATTTTATGAGGTCCATTTTGGAAGGCACTGCCTTGAGGTTAAAAATTAATGGCGGCATTCTCTTAGATACATGAGATGGTGAAGGAATAGAGAAGCTTGGGTGGCATACCAAAGGAAGAAATCAGAGCTGGCTTAAGATAATGAGACATTTGATAAAACTATAGATATAGTATTTTAAAATATTTGAAAATTATTTTTTATTATTTTTTATGCACGTCTAATAAGTAAGGCATTGAACAATTTTTATTTTGTATTCGGAGCTTTTTATTAAATAAAAATAATTGTCATTTTATAAAATATAATTACCAAGTATATCTTATTTATTAATAAATATATTTTTCTGTTAAGTGAGAATCTTAAATAGATCGGGTGTTGAATTATATAAGTAGGTGGTAGCTTAAAAATTCAATTTTTTTTTATATATTTTGGATCGTTTTGATGCGCTGATATCAAAAATAATTTTTTTAAAAAATAAAAAAACTTCATTTTGATGCATTTCGACACGAAAAACACTTTAAAAAACAACCGTAAACAGGCTTACTTCTGAAACAATGGTCAAGTTTGAAAAAAAATCCTGGCATGTTAACCTATGCTTCTTTCGGTCAAAGCATATTACCTTCAAGTCATTTTATTTTTTAATTGGAAAGCTTTTCTTTTCTTTTTTGTGTGAAATTTGAGTTGACATGAGATTGTTGGTCTGTTCCCTGTCCTCCGAAAGGATTGGCATGGCTCTGCTAAAAAATTGCTCATCATCGCTATGTTTTCTCAAGTAACGATCATGTGCTTGGCAAGTCCCTTTCTTGCACAAAAGTTTAAAATGTTGTAGTGTTTTACCTAGGAGTTTTAGCATAGTATACATAAGAAAGAAATATATTTCTTATTTGTATATTCCAGAGAGCAAAATAATTGCAATATTGCATATAACATCGTTATTCAATATCCAACAGAAATATATGTAATAATTCAGTATATATGGTAATAATGCCTTACAAATCCTCTTCTGTAGACTTGGAAGAAGACTTTATGTTTTGGCTGAAAAAGAAACAAAAGAAGATTCTCAAGGCAGATTTATTTCGACCCTTCAAATTATATGATCCCTGAAGGTATCTCACATGAAGATTTGAATATCATTTCAAAGGCTGTCTCCATGCAGGACTTGAATTTTTTAGAATCCATAAATCCTTTCTCTGTTCCCACAGCTACTCTTAGCTTTCCTGCATAACTTACCATTGTTATGGTAAGACTCTGCATTACCATTCAAATAGAAATTAGTAAGTAGCTGTAAATGAACATGAAGAGCTCAGCAATGCTGATTTTACTGAGTATTCTTTCCAAAATCACTTCTCAAAAAACCTCATGCATTGAATAAATAGAATCGTTTATGGAACCCATAATTCCAATGATTAAAATTCTCGAAAATCGATTGAGTAAGAACTGTTCCATAAAATTAATTAGCAGTACTCGATGAACATAATGTTATGATTAAATTAACAAAAAAGGAAAAATATAAGCAAATATGTACCTGGGGCACACCAACTACCATAAAATAGAAGCCTTTAATTGGATGATTAGCCAAAGCCATTTTGTCAACAGGGCCAATGATATTTGAGATTGTCATGCTTGAGTTGAATAGTGTTTGTTTGATGTACTTGGCCGTTGCCTGCAAAGTTACACACTCATTGTTCTTCAAATCAAGCTATATTCAAACGAAAAAAAAGATAATTTTTTTTTAAACCTTGTATGATGATCTTCATCATTTATTTTCCAACAGCCATGTTACTAAAAGGATACGAGTTCTTGCTTTAGCATTAATGTCTTTTATGGAGTGTTAAAAAGTAATATAAAATCTTTCGTAAGATTTTTTATTTACTAGCTTAAGCTTTGAATTGAAACTGTTCTTTTACGTGATATCAAATTTTTAACAAATTAGAACAAGTTGAAACAATTCATGTCTCTAAGAAGCAACAGCAGAGTAAGTAATTGCATATGTTTAATGTCAAGCTCATACCTCAGGGCCTCTAAACTTCCTCAGAACCTCCAGGAGCCTACCAGTGAGGTTAACAGCAAGAGAACTTCTCTTCCTCTGGATGATTTCCTGCGCTATTGTGACGCATTCAAGAGGTTTAGAAAACCTGGAATCAGTTAATTCAGGTACCGAAACGTGCAGGAATCCGAACTGGTTCCCCCATGGTGACTCAGCATCAGGCTTGACCATTTCCTTTACTGATCTGTACCCACTAATGACTCTAGTATTAAGCAACACCAAAGCTGTGGAATGTGCATTGGTTGATTTATCATCAACATTTTGCATATATAATCGTGTTCCGTAGAAAATTATGCCAGTAATCACATCGTTTATCGTCTGTCGAAAATAAAAAAATTTTGAATGTTAACATACAGCTTCTGCAACGTATTTCTGATTTCTTGTTCTTGAAATTGTTAGTGAAATCCACGACAGCGACCAAGTTGACAACTAGACTAACTAATGAAATTCTAGAGACAATTCATACAGGCACCAAGAACATTATGCAACCAAATCTGCTTTCCAAGATCTCATTCTGTGTGGCTAATGTTCAATCTTTTTGTCCCAAATTTTTTCTTATCAAAATCAGACCTTGAGTCTTTGAATACAGCTAGTTTGCAAAGATTTTATAGTCTTAAAAACCAAAAAGATACTGGAAAAAGTCCATTAAACTTTGCTAATTTCTTTGCAAATGTTTAACGAGAGCATGGCTTTTGGGGTGAATCTGAAGATGACATATAAATTGGAATTGGAGGACCGCAGCACATTTATTGATCGAATTCTGAAGTAAAAAGTAGAGAGGTTGGAGGCACTCATTTAACAAACTCAACCATCCAGAAAAGAGTTGTTGATATCATTAACTAAAAACTAAAAGTCACTATCCCTCACATGGCATTATGGATGGATTATTTATAATGTCTTTTCTCTCTCTCTTTTTTTTTAATAAAAAATTTGGCCCGTATTGGATTAAATTATAAGTTAATTTGTTGGTAGAGGGTGAGATTGAAAGATGGAGGATTAAATTTAAAGCATGGAAACACACTCCCCCGTCCCTCTATTTTATTTTCACGTTTATTAACTACCTAATGCATGTAAATTAAGAAGTGATAGATGCATGTCTACTTTATATAAGCTTACAGGGAAGAAGTGAAACTAGAAATTCAACATAATTAAATTCTAATTCCATTTAATTATTTCTTTAATTGTTAGGCCATTAAACAATTGGAAAATTTATGGATGTGAGGAAAGAGACATTGTTTCAACTTACCACTCCAAGTCTGGACTTAATTTGTTTGATGTGATCGAGAGAGAATGTGATTGTTGAAATCACAATCGGCTTAAACTGGACTTCTTCATCCCCAGATCGAATAGGTGAGCGAGAATCTTCAACAAAGCTACTCTTCAGAAGGCTCCATCCGAAATCAGAAATAGTGTTAAAGATCGAACCAATACATTTCGGTACAGTGATGTTCAACTTACTAAAGCTGCAGTCTGGATTTGAAGGATATTGAAGTGAAGGAAATGTTAAAGAAAGAGAAGGATTATCGGCTCTTTGTAGACAAGAAAGAAGAGCTCCCATGAGAGAAAAGCCATCTCCAAGTGCATGGTGAAGCTTGAAAATGATATTTCCAGCTGCTTTGCTGGTGGGATATTTCACAAGATGAATTTCCCATAAAGGCTGGCTTTGTGGAAATTGCTTCAGTGCTGTTCTTGATATGTAGTCATTGAAGTAGTTGTCATAAGAAGTTGTTGACAACCCAATTGGAAAGATTGGAATGTTAACATGGTTTTGGAGCTGCACCTCAACTCTCTTCCATTGTTTTTCACCATTTTTATCATTAACCTGTTTTCCAGAAAAAGTTAAATATATTAATCATGCAAGTTACTGAAAGAGACAAATTTCTTAATGAAAGTAAAGCTTGTGTTGTGAAAATGGAAGAAGAGAGAAATCATTTTTTGTATGTTGAGTTTACATTTCAATATAACAGCTAAAATTGTCAGGGAAATGAAGACAGGAAAGTAGTTCGGATAGCTACGTTTTTCCACAAAGGAAAAAACTAACAAGAATATTAACACTTACTTTTCCAAGATCTAAGACAAAGAAGAAAGGAACTTGACAAATAAGGCAAAGAAGCAGAGAGTCCAGCTATGTTCTCACTAAATTGTCGATTGCTAGAAAACCAGGATTCCACAATTCTGTGAAGAGAGTAAGATTTTGGGACAGAGAGCTATGAATACCATGATTGAAGAGAAACGAGGATTTATTGGAAGGAACACATCCTTGAGCAATGTCATGGTAAGTGAGTCATCAATTGGAACTTCTGATTCCAAAACAGCAAGAACACATATAGAAAGGACTGAGCTGTTGAAGTACTGTCCAGTTGGGCTCACTGGCTCTGTTACCTCTTCTTCCTCCTTCTCCTTGAACTCCATCGCTTTGTGTTCTTGAGCTTCACCTTCCATTGAGAAAATTTATGATATGCCTTAACTTCTAACTTCAGGTCCTATATACATCAGATTGCAAAAGTCAGTAACAGGAGGCTTATTAATTATTGTCATAAGACATCAATTTCGTACATAGTTACGTCCATGGGATATGAATGTGAGTACACTAATTTCCTGCCGACCTTTACCTTCTAACTTTAAATATTGAGTGGTAGGGAAAGAAAGGAATTTTCATAGTTACGTGAACTCCGTGATCACGACATCATGTAACTCATAAAAAAAAAAATTGACACAAACTTTAAAAAACTAAAAATCAGATTTGAAGATAGAAACCAGACAACAATTACCTTAACTGAGACATCAAGACTATTGGTATAAAACACTCCCCTAATAATTATAATGAATCACAAATAAAAAGTATAAGGAATGATGTTATAAAAATAATTATTATCTGATAAGTTAAATTTCAATTTATTCGAGAACCTAAATATGAGAGTCCTCCCAAACACACATAATTCATATAATAAAGTTTATACCAAAGTCCTAAAACTTAATGGTTTGAAATAAGATAAAAAATACAATAAATTAAGTTTTCAACAAATAAAATAACAAAACCCAAAACTCAATGCAAGCATGTAGCTGGAACTGTCCTAGAAAAGGAAGGCTTTCAGTCTAGTGTTTGACCATATAAAGACTCCACAACTCAAGGAAATCTAGGCTATGTTTGTTTTTCGGAATTCACTTTCTGGGAAATCACTTTCCAAACTTTTCTGTGTTTGTTTGCTATTAAAAAAGTTGGTTAACGAAAAACACTTTCCAGTTAAAGGAAAATTTGGCCTGGTTTTCAGGAAAGTGTTTTTCTGGAAAATTTGGGCGGAAAACACTTTCCGGAAATTGTGAAAAATTTAGAAATGTCATATTATTTGCTGATTATATCAAATTTGGTCCTCAAACTTTTGATTGCTATATATATTTTGTTTTGAATATTTATTTTTCAATTTCATCTCTTAAAATTTAATTTTATATTAATTTTGGTCCTCATTTTTATAATTGTTATTTGCTTTTCCCTTATCATTTTTTATTGAAATTTTTTATATATCAAATTTTGTCCTCATTCTTTTTATTGTTACGTATTTTATTTGACATAATTTATGAAATGTTAATTATTATTATTTTAATTTCTTCATCTTTTATTTTTTTTTTAATTTTTTAGATTTGATCTCTATTATTTTGATTATTATTTATTTTATTTGAGATAATTTATGAAATTATATTTTTTTTCAATTTCATTCTCATTTAACTTTTTAATTTGTAAGATTTGCTCCTCATTATTTTAATAAACTTGAGAAAAATAAAAAATTAATAAGTTATTTTCCAAGATATAACCAAACACTGAAAAGTGTTTTGCAACTTATTTTTTATTACACTATTAAATATCAGAAAATAATTCACTTTCCCGGAATTCATTTTTCAAAAGGAAACTACTTTCCAAAGAAACAAACGAGACCCTAGTAATTTGTTGCCCCATTGTTGTTGAATATCCTTATGTCACTAGAAAAAAAAAACACATGACAAATAAGAAGCTCAAATGTCAAAAGAAATCAGATAACAAAACCCAAAGTGGAAAAACATTCCAGAAAAATCTGGGTAAATTCTCAACTTGATTCAAAGAATAAGATTGAAAGTTATGATTGTTGCCGTAAAACTAGATAGTTGGAAACATTACGACAAAATCTAAATTTGATCATTTTATTGTTGTCTGGATCATATTATTCTCTCTCTTTTCAAGATGATTCATCCTTGAATCACCAAAAAGGATAGTATATGTTTTATATGCCTTTTTTTTAAAGCCTTCAAAGCTCCTTTCTTTTCAATAGTTGTCTCCACCAACACTACATGAAAGTAGCAATCTTTCTTTTTTTTCTTTTATTCTTTTGGTGTTGTTGCTCCTCTCTTTTTGAAGCGTGTCAATCATTGAATAATTCTATTAAAATTCTTGCTTCAAATCCCCCAAGTGTGAGAATCCTCTCAAACACGCATATAATTCATATAACAAAGTCTGCAACCCTTAAACTTCTTTTCAAAATGGCATTTATAGGGTACCAAAGACTTTAAACTTAATTGTTTGAATATAAAACTACAAATACAATAAATTAAGTTTTTTAACAAACAAAACTCAAAACTCAAAGCAAGCATGCAACTGTAAGTGTACTTGAAAAAAGGCTATCAACCTTGTGTTTGGTCATATGAAGATTCCGCAGCTGAAGAAAATCTGGATTTGCTGCCCTATTGTTGTTGAATGTCCTTGTGTCACTAGAAAAAAAATTCATGACAAATAAAAAGTTCATAAATCAAAATGAATTAAATAACAAAACTCATACAACAGTTTATAGGTTATATCATGATGCTTTATTGAACTCCAATTAATTTGAAATTTTAATCGAACAATAGTCTAATAAACTTTGGGTAATGTTTCATCTTGATAGGATGGACTGAAAGTTAGGATTATTACTGTAAAAATTGACAGTTGAGAGGCAAAATCTAAATCCCGGATCTCAGGTAGTGGTTGGTGAAATATTAATGTCAATGGTGATTGCTACCACAAAGACTATTTTCCTTCTAACTTTTCTTTTTCTTTGTCCATGCTAGACAAGATGCCTTCTTCGTTCTTCTCAAAGACATTGGAAAAGGCTATGAATATTGAACTTGATGTTTTGAACATCCATGATTTCGTTGATTCATAACTGGATGTTTGATGGATGTCTTTTCCAATGTATTTTGATTTTTATGAAGTCCTGGTTATAACATAAATCGTTAAAACTCTAGAAAGTGGAGTATAGTTTGAATTTTAAATTAAAAGTTTAAGTTGTAAAATGATGTTAGAGATCAATATAAATTATATTTTGAAATCTTATCTAATCACTTAAGTTATTGGGTTGAATTGATTATTTGACATGATATCAGAATCTTAATAACCAAGTGGTCACGGGTTCGAATCTCACCAACCCTATTTATTTAATAAAAATTAAGCATAAAGTAATATATGTTTATAGAAGTTTGAAGTTTAAACGGCTTTCACTTAAGGGAGTGTGCTAGATAATAATATAAATCATATCTTGGGACCTCATTTAACAACATAAGTTATTGGGTTGAATTGATTATTTGACAAATAAATTAAAATAAATAATTTTATATTATTTTGTATTACACCTTTTTAGTAAAAGCTTTTTTAATTTAAAAAATTACACAGACAAGCCACTTCCTTATGATTAATATTTCATTAATTAGAGAAGAATAGAGGTTGTGAGATATAATCTCATATTTGTTTTCTTCTTCTTCTTCGTTTAATTTTCTAAAATAAGTAGAAGAGAAGATTTATTTCACGCGTTAATTTAGGTATGTATTGAGAGCTTGCCACTTTAATGCAATGTTACCATCTGGAGCCACACTGTCAAATTGACCAAAGAATTGCATATAGAAAAAGCTCTCAATACAGCATGATGGAGAGTATAAATTAATTCCAAACCTGAAAAGCAGGATTAAAATGCATAAATTATTCGAAGAACAAATTAAATAATTTCCCTATTCACATTTTGGCATTGGACCAAAACGCCGTCGGTGGAACCCGTAGTTAATGCTTTACATCAACTTGTAATAACTAAAAGCCTATATAGGTAGGTAACACTCCCAGCGAAGGAAGTAAATAGCAATTTAATGCAACTTGAAGGTAGTTTAATTAGTTAAGTTTCATGTTGTTTTTTAATAATTACGAGTTCGAGTCATCTCAGTGTTATTGAAGATTTACATGGTCGTTAATTTCAAGGCATGTAAAATTAATCAAGACGTGTGCAAGCTGGACCGAACACCAACAATAATTAAAAAAATAGCAATTTAATGTTGACACATTTGAGAAAGTTCGGTAGCTTTCCTTTAAGAGCCACTACTACATGATACAGACTAGTAAACAGACCAGTAAGGTAGGTTAACCATTAAACCCAAACATGCAATACTGGTGATGCCATAAATACGGTAGGAATGCATAAAATGGAGTCTGAGTTATACGGTATCATGGAGTTGCTAGGAAGGGTAGTAATTTTATTTTTTTTCCAAAGGGAAAAGTAAGTAACGTCTTTATCTTTATTTATTTAATTATTTTTTTTCACGAAGGCTTTTGCTTTTTGTGCCGGACTTTATCCCTGACTTCCTTCATCTTTAGCTTGATTTCGAACAAGAGAACAACATAAGTAAATTGACAATATGAAATTAAATCACTTATTCAACTGATAAAAGACTTGATAAAGTAATTTATCTTAGTATACATACGGTGAACCCTTTTCTAGCTTGGTGTTGAACAAGTTCTATTTCAGAATCATACATATTATTTACATCATGGACTCCTACAATACGTCACCTAACAAGCAGCCATTTCATTTCCGATGGCCCCAAATTCTGATGTCAATGTATTATTCATCACAAAGGTAGAGTCTAGGGTCCGTAACGGAGTCCCACAAGCTGAAAAGGAACATCATGGATGGTCCACACGTACAATTGCCTTAGAAAGAAACTAGATAATTGTCGCCCTACAATGTGGGTCTGATAAAAACAAATGTAAAAAAAAAAAAAAAATACATGTAGCAAGAAACTCTTTATTATCATTAAACTTAGTGAACGAGTCAACCTTAAGAGGATGACTCAACTCCTTACATAATCTAGTTTCAAATTAAATTATATAGAGATTATTTTTTATTTGACAACTTGACTAGATGGGTCAAATTAAGACATTCTAAATAATTAGTGAAAACGTGATTTGATTTAAAAAAAATAAAATGACATCTTTTTTTAAAAAAATATTAAGACAGCAACATATTAAATTGACTTGTGTTTCTTAACTTAATCCGTCAAACTTAAGACCTAGGATATGAACTTCACTATATTTAATAACTTTGTTGTATGTTTTTTTAAACAATTTTTTTTATATAATTATATGATAATAAAAATAGATGAGTGTAAAATCAAGCACCAATCACATACCGAGGCATTTAAAAAAAAAACCGTGACAACCTTATTGGAAAAAAACTAAAATAAAGTACGAAGAACAAAGGAAAAAAGGCTAGCGGATCAAGCTTGTGTGGCCCATCATGTCTAGACCTTTAAAAAAAACTAGGTGCACGGGCTAGCTAGCCTAGGCCCATATGTCGGTTTTTTTTGTTCTTTTTCTCAGGTGTGGGTGACACGCTATCTATTTTTTTTTTAATTGGGCAACAAGTTACCTCTGGTGACAGTTTTTCTTCTTGCTACTACCCAAGATCCAGCCACTAGTGTGGTTGTTGAAAATCAAAGACAAGTTGGTTTAAAAATTTATTTTTACTTAAAAACACCTTAAACACATCGTATAACCTTTGTAAATCACTTACCAACCCTAAAAAATCTCAAAATCACTCAAAAAATGAAAATATTAATGATACATAATCTACTTTTCCTAGCATGGTTATAAAAAAAAATCACTATCATTAAACTTGTCTCGTCTAATTAATGAAACCCTTTATGTTTTGCTAAACACACCCTTAGCAAAATTAATTTGGGCCGGCTGGGCATGAGGCTCAGACTTGGCCCACTCTTTCTTTTTTACTGGGCTAGATCTAGCCCAGCCGTATGGGCTGGGCTAGACCCAGCAGCCCGGTTACTGGCCCATGCCAGTAACCGGCCTTCTCTTTTTTTTAGCGGTGGGCGTGCTGTTCACGCACGCTTGCCACAGTGTCCAGTTAATTAAATTGCAAAGAGGGGGAAATATGAGCTTACTTGGTGCTTGCGTTTTCTGGGCGAGAAATCTACAGGCTTGTGGTGGGCGAAACTTCTGTTTTTGGTCTTCCTTCTGCTTTCTGCCTTTTCTTCTTTTTTGTTCTTTTAGGTTCTGTTTCCATGTTAATTCTCTCTTCTCTTCTCTGTTTTTTTTTTGCTCTGTTTCTTTCGGGTTCTTTTTCCAAGTTAATTCTCTCCTCCCTCTCTCTCGTTTTCTCCTTTGATCTCCCCTCCCATCTCTGTTCTTTTTCTTTCCTTTTCTCTCCTTCTTTTTCTTCATCTATGCCTCTGCCTTTTATAGGCATTCTGTTCCGTTGCCTATCTTCCATGATAGTGATAAGGCCTGGGATTTTGTGTTTTGGCCGGATTGGGACACCAACAGTCCTGCCATTGCTGGACTGTTGGTGGTGGTTTCCTCCACGCTTCAATGGCTTGTTATGGCGGCGAAGAACACGGAAACGAATTGAGAAGGCATTGCAATGTGTCTGGTGGTGTGAGTTGCCTGTCTGGGTGGCATTCTGTACTTCCTTCGCAGGTGGTCTCCTTTGTTTCCAGAGGAAGAAGAGAACATCTTAAGTAAATTGATAGGATGAAAAAACTTAAATCACTTAAGTAATTTATCTTAGTATACTTACGGTGAACCCTTTTCTAGCTTGGTGTTGAACACGTTCTATTTCAGAATCATACATATTATTTACATCATGGACTCCTGCAATACGTCACCTAACAAGCAGCCATTTCATTTCCGATGGCCTCAAATTCTGATGTCAATGTATTATTCATCACAAGGTGAAAAGGAACATCATGTCATCATGTATGGTCCACACAACTGCCTTACAAAGAAACTACATAATTGTCTCCCTACAATGCGGGTCTGATAAAAAAATATATGTAAAAAAAAGTACATGCCGCAAGAAACTCTTTTACAACACGTAACCTAATTATCTAGTGAACCTAAAAGGGATTCTTGTAAACTTAAAGATCAGGCGATGATTTTTTTTTATGTGATCGTTGGTCACATGAAATTTGGTGAATTTTTTTTTAAAAAAAAGGATTTTTATGAGCTTAAAGATTAGGTGGTGATTCCTAGTAATATAAGATTTGGTGAATCTTTTAAAAAAAGGATCTTGTTAATTAGGATTAAAGATCAGGTGATAATCTTTTTAGGTGATCCATGGTGACATGAAATTTGGTGAATCTTATAAAAAGGGATCCCTTGAAAACTTGAAACTTCGGTGAATCCTTGAGGACTTGAACTTTGGTGAATCCTTTTGAAGGATCTTTGAAATCTTGGAGCTTTAACTACACTTGGATAGACAAATTGTTGGTGAGTATTGCTCTGGACTTTTGGAATAAAAATTTTACCCCCTTTTTTTTTTTTTTTGTAGGAATGGCTTCTACCCAAAGTAAAGTCTAAGATTGCCATTAATCATTCACGTCCATTTAATGGATGGATTGTTGATGCTAAAGATTTTAACCAAATAAAAAAATATATTTACTTTCCATTAATTGATGTGAAATACCATCATATTGGCAAAATGGTGTAGCTTAGACTTGCGGTACATAAGCCCATGACAGGTTCTTGGATGTCAAAGGATAACTCCACTTTCAAAATTAAATACGAAGACCATTAGTGTGTAACCAACGAAGAAAAAAATGGTGTCTGGTGATGTTATTGTGTCAGATCATCAACCATTTTTATGTTTTCCTTCCTACCATAATAATGAGCAGGATGCTCCACAGGCCTATGTTGTAAACTTGATCAACAAAAGAAAAGTTATGTGAGGAAATAAACTTGATTCACAAGGAGAAATCCAGTATCTTAGAGGATTTTGTGATTGGTCTATAGAAGCCTACCAGGTGTTGTTGAACAACAAATTGGCATATGCAATTCATTCAGCCTCTTTTGATTATCATCGATCGAATAATATGTATCATGCATTGATAGAGACTTGGTGTCCTGTTAAGAATACTTCTTGATTTTAAATGGTGAAATTGGGATTTCAATTTGAGAAATGTGCAACATCACTAGCTTATCTAGTTTGAGAGAGTACTATGAAGAGGTTGTCCCCAGTTTTAAAGAGTTCTTGTATGTTGAAGGCGAGTCTTCATTGTTTAGGACTTGCCTTTATTTATTCTGAGATTTTGCTTTGATCGCACGAGAAAAGAATTCTGATAAAATCTATCATGTGGCCTAATTTTTTGTTTGATTAATTATGAATCATTCATGTCGATTCCTTATTTGTCACTAGAGTATAAATGTATTGCAAAGTCAAAATGTGATGCACGTGGGAAGCAAAAAGAGTCTCTTGATATAAAAAGACCTTTTGAAGATATCTCTTATCATACAAGGCACCTAAAAGGATCTACAAGAGTAGAAGATCCATTCACTCTCTTAGACTTTGATTGGGCACCTGAAGATTGCAAGGAGTTAAAACTTGCTGCCTATTTGAGTCTTTGGCTTTGTTGATTTCTACTTTCTTAGAATGAGGATTTCATTCATGTTGGCATAATAAAGGCTGCTTCAAATATGACGAGAGGTGTCACTTATAGTTTGGCTTCTCCTATTCCGGAATCCATATATAAAGGTCTATCTTAGACTATTAATTCGTCTAATGGTAGTACAAAACTTGGGATTGTACAAACTTTATTTCTTAAGCATTTTCTCTATGTTTGGGTTGGATTACACTTTCCTCATGGGGTATAAGGTATTGTTGACAAATATGTTTTCTTCTTATATGATTAGGAGATTTAGAGATACCATGAATGCATTCTAATTTTAAGAACGTAATGCTGTAGATTGTTGTAAACTTTTGTGTGGTCCCATTCAAACTAAAGATTTTTTTTTTGCTAGCCTCAATTTAACTAAACCCAAACCGCGTTAAACAAAAAGCGAGTTAGGAGGAGAAGGACCGGGTCGTGACCCATGAGAAAATGAATTAAGACCGACCCCAAGATAAAAACGGGTTGTGACTCGCCCTTAGGAACTGGGTTGAGGACGACCTAAACGAGGGTGAATTAAATGGCGTTCCGCATGTAGCAAACCCGTTACAAGCGGGGAAGAAAAGTGGCGATCCAAAGGAAACAACTTTGAACCTTACGTGCGTGCTCACGAAAAAAAAACACAGAGAAGAGCCTCACCACCATTTAATGGCTGGGATTCTATCCTTAACACAAATGGTTGGGATGAGAGTATTAACATAAAGAATAATTACTGGAATCACAGGGTATGAATCACATAATATTTTAGTTTCCTAATTTGCTTTATTTGATTATAAATCAACTGAGTTTATATCTTAGATTAGTGTAGTGAGTCTTTCCTAAATTAGAGCTATGTATAGGCTATATATATGCCTCCTCGGTTGACCTAAAGTTGGGGAGGGGAAGAAGAAAAGGGAGAGAGGAGAGGAAACAAGTAAACAGAGAGAGAAAAAGAAAAATAGAGAGTAACAAAAAGAAAAGAGAGTAGAGGTAGGAGAGAAAACAAAGGAGAGGAAGGAGGTGGAGAGTATAAAATAGAAGAAAACAACGAAAAAGAGTAAGGTTTCTTCGTAGGGACTGCATTTCAGTTTGATTTACAGGTATAGTTTCCAGCTTCTTCTTCCTTGCTATATTCAAACTTTGCATATGTGGTTTGTTATGTTCTAGAACCTACTTCTTCCTTTGCTCTAGATGTTCGTTTTCTGCTAGGATAAAAGGTGGTATGCTTATCCACTGTCCTTTTCATGGCTCTGAGTTGGATTATTGTTTATGTTAAAGCTATGTATTCTTTTCTTGTTTTTTGCTGTGAAGGATCGTGACCTTTAAAGGTCTTCATTGTGACACCCGACATCGCGGCGACCCTAAAAATAATCTTGAATTATGGAAAAAGAACAGATTTCTGGTATCTTGTTCTTTTAGGAAAAAAATGTCTTGTTTAAGGAGTCGCCACCTAGTATTATGGTCATTAGGAACCCTAACTGATCAACAGAGATTCTATGGTACGGGACTTGTTACGTAAAAGGAAGATATTATCACCCTTTAAACGTTACGCTCGAGGCAAACTGCATTGCTGGTTTTGTCTTAAATTGCTAAATATGTTTATTAGTTTATGCTATGATGATTTGCTTATAATATTCCTGACTCTGGCGTCAGTGAATATTCGACTATGGATGCTTTCAACTGTGGCGTTGGTAAGTATTACGTAATCCAAAACAAAAATGAATGGTGTTGCTAACTCTAGTTCTTTAAATAAACCAATAAAAATAAATTTAAATATATGCATGCATATTTTTTATTTTATATATTTTTATTTTTTAATTATTTTTTGGGGCTGGGCTGGACCCAGCCAGCCCAGTCTCAAAATTAAAAAAAAGGTCGGGTCACTGGTCCAAACCAGTGACCCGGCTGGCCAATGCTGCATGCATGCGCGAGTGACTCATGCATGCATGCAACAGTAACAGGGTAATTAATTTAACAAAACAGGGAAAGATGAAGAACTTACCTGGCGAGGCTGAGGGAGACGGTGCTTACGATTGGCGATTCAGCTTGCTGTTCACGGCATAGAAGAAACTTCTCACGACTGAGGAGCCGGTGGACGCTGGCCTTAGGAGCACGATGGGGGAAAGAGGGTTACTTGTTGGCTGGACACTCTCCCCTATTTCTTCTTATCTTCACTGGTTCTCCTCGCCTGTTTTCTTAATCCCCTGTGTTTGTTCTGGTTTTCTCTTTCGTGTCCCTTCTGTTTTTTCATTTTCGTTCCCTTTTGTTTGCGTCTGTTTGCCCTCTATCTTCCCCTTGTGGCTGAGATGAGACGGCTGCTTCAATGGTGGACTGCTAGATGTTCACCGTATGGAAGAGCTGTTGGGGCTGGTGCAGCTGCGGGGTGAAGGCGAAGACGATGTCGATGGTGACGGAGGCTTGCCCGACTGCTGCTGCTTCCCCTCTATTTCTGTTTTTCTGCGTCTTCCCTGGTCTTCCTTTCCTAAGCTGTTTCTTGTGCTATTATTGGAAGACGAAGACGCAGACGAAAACAATGGTCGATGGTGATGGAGGTCTGAACAGAGGAGATAGGGGTTCTTCTCCTGTGTTTTTTTCTTTTTTTTCTTGCCCTCGGATCTGCTCTTTCTTCCCCCCTTTTCAGTCCTCGGTTCTGCCCTTTTTCCTCTGTTTTTCTCAGTTCTCTCTTCCGATGGTTTGGAGTGTGTAGCTAGAGACGAATAATTAGGCTGACCAACGCTTGCCGTTTCCCTGCACTTCACTTGCGTTTTGAGAACAAAGGCAAAGCAGGCCTGCTGTCCTTTTGCTCTCTCCCTATTTCTCTGTTTTTAGGTCCCCTCTCTGTTTTCGTTCATGCTCTCCATTGGCCCCTCAGTTTTGCCCTTTCTTCTCCTCCCCCTGCCGGTTCTCCTTCTCTGGTTTTTATAACCAGAGAATGCCATGCAGTCGCATGGATTTTAATGCAATAAAGGCATCCGTTTTCTTCTTTTTTCGGGTGAAGAAGATGAACAGTGTTAATGTTAATGGCCATTTGCGTTTTGATCCTTGACATTTTGAATTTTTTCAGTCCAGTCCTTGGGTTTTAATTTCTTGCAAATTTGACCAGAATCAGCCCTATACTTTGATAGTTTTTCAATTACATCCCTGAATAAATTAATTTCAAGCTTAATTAAGTCTCAAATCTTATCAATTCTCCAATTAAACCATTAATTGGATTAATTAAATTAATTCCAAGCTTAATTAAGTCTCAAATCTTATCAATTCTCTAATTAAACCCTTAATTGGATTAATTAAATTAATTCCAAGCTCAATTATGTCTCAAAACTTATCAATTCTCCAATTAAGCCCTTGATTTGATTAATTAAACTAGTCAAGAATTTAATTAAATCTTTAAACTTCCAATTATGTTGCCCTTAACCCAAATTTTAATTCATTCTTTATTTATTTTATTTTTACTTGTTTTTCATTATTTTTCAGTAAATAAAATAATTAAAATAAAAAGATCAAAAATTGGGTTATGACATTCATCATCCCTTCCTCCTTTTGCTCGAGTGTCTTCTTACAATGGAACGTTGTATAGGAATAGTTGTGGCTTATAGGTGCAGAAGCGAGAGTGAAAAACGTGAGGGAGGGTCTTTCTTTTAGTTAAGCTTTATTCAGGCTTTGGCTCTTAGATTTGTTCAGGCTTCAAGTTTAAATTGGTGTGCCAAATCTTGTTTATTTGAGATAAACTATTTTAGGGTTCTTGTGAATTTTGGAATAGATGAGTATGTTTTTTTTAATTGAGATGTTTGTGTAATCGTATTGTTTGTGTTTTGACAAAACAAAAAAAATGTTTTCTTGTGTGTTACATACGGCCAATACCCTAAAATTTTTTGAATATGCCTTTGAAGTTTAAAAGAAAATGTGTTTTAGCATGAATTTCTTAAACACAAAAAAAAAATTTCTTGCATTCTTGGATTTTACATATTTGTAAATTCCAAAGGGTGTTGGCCAATATTTCAAAAAATATAAAAAATTTATTTTTGGAGAATTCATCTATTATTCACCGTTAATATTTGGATAAAGAAACCTCAAGTGGTTAATATCCAAAATATATTTTTAGGAATAATAAGTCATTATCCTTTAATAATATAAGGACAAAGAAACCGATAAAAGGTAAATGTTCAAAATACTGTTAAGAGTAATACAACTTGTTTGTTTTTAACATAAGTGTAGATTTATGTCCAAAATGTTATTTAGAACAATATAATTACACATCCTTGAAATAAACCTCAATTATAATTGGGGATATTTCATTGTTTAATTTCACGGTTTACAAACCATGAAAGTATGATAGCATGTTTCGTAAAACATGTTATCAATTTTTTATTCCACAGTTTATGATAACATTTTATGCAAAGAATTAATCATGTAGCTTGAATGTGGTTTGTTCATAGTGATAGATCTATATCTCATCTACATGTTTTAGGTCCTTTGATAACATGTTTATATCTCAAGATACATGATTAAAGATTAATTCTTTGCATAAAAGAGTATACTACCTAGTTAACCTTGATTAGAGAAGAGGATCATCTATAAAAGAGCCAACTTTAAGATTGTTCTCTCTTGGTAAAGTTTATTGTATAAAAGACAAAAGAAAACTAAACATCATAACTTTTAAAGAAGGCTATAGAAGAAAGAGAGGAAGGGAGGGATAATCTTCCAAAAAATAACCTATCCTTGAAAAACCACCATGAAAATGGTGAGTGATTTTGTAAATTCTTGAATTTGCTTTAGCCTATAAAAGGGTATCTTTCTAGAGAAGAAGAGGGGATTAAGAAAACATAATTCAGGAAAGAAAACAGGAAAAAAAGTAAAGGAACAAAGGGTTGAAATGGAGATGGAAACAAAAAGGAAATAAGCAATAATAAATATAAAAAGGCTACATTTTGACTGCATTTCGATGAGTTGGTGTAGTTTAATGGGCACACCCCTCTTTAATGCCTTTTGAATCCTTAAATGATATTGTTCATCCTTTATTTATAATTAGTCATTAGTTTAATAGGCAATAAATGTTTTTAGTATATCAAATTATGTTTTGAAGTAATATGCATGCTTTGAAATGTATGTTAAAAATGATATTGGATGCATAGTTTGATGTTTTAGGATAGTTAAGGTTATAATAAGAGTTTGTTTAAATGGCAGCCAAGTTAGTTTTGATGTTTAGTTTAGTCATTGGATTTTGTTTTGATTACATGTGTTGATAAGTGATTTATCAAAATTATGATGATAGGTTGTTTCTAGTTAGATGTTGTGTTTAATCAAGCCATGTTCATGATAATGTTGATTGAAAACAAATGTTATAATCAATGTGACGGTATTTAGAAATACATTTTTGAAGTTTCATGGTTTGTCTAAATTAGTTGTTACATTGCTTCTTTTGTTTGTTTTCTTGAGATTTTTTTTATAGTTCAAGCAAGTCATTAAAGGTATGTTTAAGTTAAATTTAATGAGTTTAGGTTATTATTATAGAATTTTGGTCAGTTTCAGGTTTAAAGCCTTTTATGGATTTTTTTTTCTACATTTTCGAGTTGGTGTTCATATGCTACCACTTTGATTTCCTTACAAACCAAAGTTTTTGGCATATTTTGTGTGCTTTGATCAAACTCACATACATGAGTGTTTTATACTCAAATTAATCATCTTATAGCCTGCTTTGGATCAATTAATCGTTCAACCCTGATGAAGACTTGAGTTTAGGTTTAAACCGTTTGGATTGGTTCGAGAAATATCTGACATATTTGATCCCATTCAATACGTCTTTCTGCTATAATTTTACATGTTCTCTTTTTTATATGCCTTTAGTTTGATGTAGTTTGGTCTTTTATCTCTGATTTGGATTATGTGTTTTTAGCCATGTTTTTAATGTTCTTGAGATGTTTAACCAAAAATCCATGTTTGATCTTTGTAATTTTTGTTTTGACCTTATGTTTTGTTTATAAGTTTGGACCAAGCCATGAAGCCCAATCCACTTGATTAAGTTGAGCCTTCAGGTTTTGGGTTAAGCTAGGAAATCTAGTTCACATGATTATAGGCTGATCATTTTAAAGCCTAAGATCATGTTTGACAAATTCAAGATTCATCAAAGAAAAAAATACATTTTTGGCTTGTTAAAGCGTGTTTGGCAAACATGTCCTCAATATAATTTTTAAGCTTGTGATTTTTAGCTAATAGTGTGTTTGCCAAACATGCTCTAATGTTTTTTCACAACTTTTTTTTTGTTTTGCCAAACACCCTCTAGTTTAATTTTAATTATTTTTCATATTTTTTTTAAGAAAATGTACTATTTTATTATTAACTTGGGTCTTTTATACTATTTTATCTTTTTTTTTTTAATATTTGAGATTATAAACTTTTACATAAGATATTTTTCCTGTACTAAATAAATCATTTTTTTAAAAACATATTTTATATTTTAAGTTACATATGGCCAAGTTTCTCTAAAAAAAAAATTGTTTGCATTTCTTAATAAAACAAATACAAGAATTTGAAGGAAAAAAAGAGAAAAAAAGAACAAAAATACATTGCATGATTTAACATTTCTTGAAAATTCTAAAAACATTAAAAAAATACTTTTTATATTTTACTTGTATCATGGACTTATTAAAAAGTTTGTTAAACTCGTGGTGGCCTTGACCTAAATTTAAAAAAATATACAAGAAAAATCAATTTTTTTTTAATTTTAAGAATTACAAACTTATACATAAAATGTATTCTTAATATTAAAATAAAAAAAAATAGCTTTAGAATTGCTAGATTTGATCCATAAAGTCATAATCTACCTTCTTGAAGTAAATTTGTTTTAACCAATAGACAAACTAATATTTAGAAAAACACAAAAAAAAATCTTAATAATAAAAAAAAAAAATACAACTTATTTTAGATATGATCATGTATTAAAGATAATATTGTCTTTCCTATACATAATTAATTCTCTTATCCAAACTTTCTAAATTAGTTAAAAAATTTAATAATAAAAATATTAGAAAGCAACTCCAGGTCTTTATAAACAATAAATATATATATACTAGTTACGTGACCCGCGCGATGCCGCGGGTTAATTTTTTTATATAGAAAAACAAAAAAAAATTAAGATCTAAAAGTGTTAGGTCTTTCTACAAAGCTATATCCAAAAGTCTTGGGTTTGGCTGCAACGCCTGACCCAAAAGTAATATTTATAATATTAATAATAATATTAAACTTGCATGACCTAAGTTTAAGTGGGTTTGACTGCAACACTAGACCCAATAGCTTTGAATGTGGGTTTGGCTGTAAGGTCGTGTCATAAAAGTATGAAAATTAAATAGATTAATGAAAAAGAAAAAAACAAAGAAAAAAAACCAACAAGAAGAAAAAAAAACTAATGAAGAAAAAGGAAAAAAATCTGAATTAACTGGGTTAACCCTTCAAACCAGGTTAACTTGTCAAACCTGATATTCACATCATAAAAGTTTGATAACTAAATAGAAAAAAAAATTGACGGGTTAACTGGGTTAAATCGTCAAATCAGGTTAACCCGTCAAGCCCGGAATACGTGTTATGAAAGTCTGATAATTAAATAGAAAGAAATTTAACACTAACAAACTAAACTAAACGAAAAAAAATTAATTAAAAAGGAAAAAAGCAAAAAAAAAAAATTCGGGTTAACCCGTCAAACTCGGGATCCGTGTCATGAAAATCTAATAACTAAATAAAAAAAATTTAACATTAACAAACTAAATTAAGAAAAAAAATATTAAAAAAAAAAAACACAAAGAAAAAAGCAAAAAAAAAAAACCCATAAAGACATAAAAAAAACAAAAAAAAATTAAAATCAAAAAAGATAAAAAAACAGCTCAGATTATTTTAATATATGTTATTGTTATTATATTATTATAAGTATAATTATAATATATAAGTACAGGCGTGGGGAAAGCTACCCACGCCTTTTAGAGTATTGTTAATACACACACACACACACACACGTTTTTATAGTACAAATCCAGAAGAATAATCATCCCACACGTTGCGGCGAAGCTTTGTACAAAGTAAGGACGTGATGGTAAAGTGAAGACTTGCAAGGCCTTTGATTCCATAACGCTGAAGACCTTCCTTTTGTGAAATTTCCACGAACCTTCTTACATTTGAAACCAAGAAAGAAGTTTTACTGGAGGAGGAGGCCTGTTCAAACTCACCAGTGAAGTTACTGTTCGGTAATAAATATCAAAGTGATCTCTTGTTATCAGTTCACTTTTCTTGTTTTTATTCACTTGTGTTCGTACCTCTTCAATTATTAGATTGCTTTTTCCCTGTAAGGCTAAGCCCAAATGTGGTTCAATTTCTAGCAATTTATGGTTGGAGAAGCAGATCAGGTGAAGAATATCCGATTAATAGTCCTTTCTTGTCTTTCAGCTCATATGATCTAGAGAATTTCACCCTACAGCCTTGTGTAATTTTTTGATCTCATGGCTTCTTCTTCTTCTTCTTCTTCTACATCAACCATCAACCTTCCAAAAAAACATCATGTCTTCCTTAGCTTTAGAGGGGAAGACACCCGTGTTGGTTTTACCAGCCACCTTCATGCAGCTTTGGAACGGAAAAACATCCTAACTTTCATAGATAATGACCTTAGGCGAGGAGAAGAAATTTCTCCATCACTTGTAAAAGCAATTGAAGACTCCATGCTCTCTGTGATCATTTTTTCCCAAAACTATGCATCTTCCAAATGGTGCTTAGATGAGCTATTGAAGATTCTTGAAAGCAGAAAAGTTAGAGGGCAGATTGCTATTCCAGTATTCTACGAGGTTGATCCTTCTGATATAAGAAAGCAAAGTGGAAGCTTTGGAGATGTATTTGCGCAACTTGTAAAGAGGAAAGCTTTGAAGATGGAGGAGGAGCAATGTTTCAGAGCTGCTTTGAACGAAGCTGCCAACATATCTGGCCATGACTCAAGGAAGATCGAGTAAGCTTTCTTTAATGTATAATATTGGTTGATTCATTTATATATAGAGGGTTTTGATTGCATGTAACTTTTGATTTTCTATTCTAATACATCGATTGATTTGATAATTTGATGTTTAACTAACTTTTTTTTTTTTAATTTCAATGATCTGAAAATGAGATTGTTTGTATCCAAAATAAACATCTTCAAAACAATTATGAATAATTGGACTAAATTGAAAGACTTTTATCAATAAGAACTAAATCAGATGCTTCAAGCAATTCAAGGAAAATCCAATTAAAATGGTTGGCTTCGACATATTATGTGAAGACAAGCAAAATTCAATTCAAATATTTTGTTTTTTCATTAAGAAACAAGGCTAAAGCCCAAAATTACATGAAATCATAGTTATATGATTTAACTTGCTGGTAGATTTGGTTCAAGATCTAGGAGCGGGATAATAGGTCAATTTAATTTATGATGTTTTTTTTTTTTTTAAAGAAAGAACTTGAAATTTTTTTGTTTTATGAATATTTTTCAAAAAAATCAATTTAAAATAAAACTCAATCTAAATTAATCAAATTAGATTGATTTTTATAACTATGCATGCAAGAAAAAATCAAATATGTGAAAGCCACCCATTTAAATTATGAAATTCCGAAGAATAACCATGGATGGTCAAGATTAGCAAGCCCAATCTAGGCATTTAATTCCTTCTCGTAATGCTAGTGGTTCTTAGGTTCTCGTGTAATGAGAATGGTCGTGTTCGAAAGAACGGTAACATGGATCCGGAATTTCTCTATAGATTCCAAATTAACTGTTAGCCCTCCAACAACAATATTAGTCAAAAGCCCCCAACTCTGACAGAGATAGGAGTCTATATATATATATATATATATATATATTAAAAAAAACAAAAGTTGTAGTATTATTTAATCTGAGCGTCCTTACCTAGCCAAGGGAGAAAAACATTATTAAAGTTACTGTAACGCTGAATGACGTGATAAATTAACTTAAGTTCTTGGATTTTTTGTTTCTTACCATTATAGTTTTATATTTAGATTCTTAAACTTTATTTGGTAGATCATTGCTGGAAAAAGATAAAGAGAAAATGAATTTAATAACTCATATTCCATCCATAAAAAATTGTCACCTATAATAATTAAAGCAATAATCAAATTTTACCCTTAAGGTAAAAGTAACCAGCGGCAGAATCAACTGCCTTTGTGAATAGGAATTAGAGGCAAAATTAGGTGAGGTTACAAAACTTATGGCAGTATTTAAGCCAACATTGTCTTTAATTTGATTGAATATTTTCTAATATTAAAAAATAATATAAATCATATCTTATGATTTTACAAAATAGATTAAACTTTTAAACTGAAATGGTTATTTGACACGGTATTAAAGCATTACTGACCAAATTACTATGAGTTTAAATTTTATCACCTTCATTCTCGTTTCTAATTAAAATTAATTAATAATACAAATTAATGTTGGCCTGTATGAATTTTAAGTTTTTTAAAAAAGTATTTATGAATAATATAAATTATATGTTGAAACAATATTTAATAGCTTTAGTTTCTGGGCTTAACAATCTTATTGTGTACACATATATAAATTTATAACGTGCATGCATTAAATTGTCATTTTCTATCTTTTATTATGTCCATTCCAATTTACAAATGTATGTTCTTTAAATTTGTAGGTCCGAGTCTAAATTTATTGAGGTAATTGTCGAAGATATTCTGAATAAATTGTGCAAAATCTTCCCCGTCCACCCCACGAATCTTGTTGGAATTGATGAACACGTAAGGAAAATTGAATCTTTGTTGGATATGGAGACGCAGGATGTTCGGATTGTAGGAATATGGGGAATGGGTGGTATAGGCAAAACAACTATCGCTCGAGCTGTATATAACAAAATTTGCACCAAATTTGAAGGGTTTTCCTTTATGGCGAACGTCAGGGAAGAATTAAAAAGACGCACAGTGTTTGATTTGCAAAGAAGATTTTTCTCGCGAGTACTGGACCAGAAAATTTGGGAGACGAGCCCTTTTATAAAAGATAGGCTTCGCCGAAAAAAGGTGCTCATTGTTTTTGATGATGTAGATAGTTCAATGGTTTTGCAGGAATTGCTACTCGAGCAACGTGATGCATTTGGTCCTGGAAGTAGAATTCTGGTGACAAGTAGGGATCAGCAAGTGCTAAACCAAGAGGTTGACGCAACATATGAGGTCAAGGCATTGAATCACATGGATGCTCTTCAGCTCTTTAAAACGAAAGCCTTCAAGAAGACCTGTCCCACAATTGATCATATACATTTGTTGGGCAGGATGGTGACCTATACAAAAGGCAATCCACTGGCGCTTGTAGTTCTGGGCTCAGCTCTCTGTGACAAAAGCAGAGAGGATTGGTACAGTGCATCGAATGGGTTAGGCCAGATTCAAAATGTTGAAATTCTAAATGTGTTGAGGGTCAGTTTTGATGGACTGAATACGGAGCAAAGAAGTATTTTTCTTCACATTGCATGTTTCTTCAAGGGAATCAACCGACTCCATTTTACAAGAATATTAGAGAATAAGTGTCCTGCTGTGCATTACTATATAAGTGTTCTAATTGATAAATCTCTCGTATTGGCTTCGGACAACATACTAGGGATGCATGATTTACTACAAGAAATGGCCTATAGTATTGTTCATGAAGAATCTGAGGATCCCGGTGAACGTAGCAGGCTTTTTGATCCTGAGGATATCTATAAAGTATTGAAGGAAAACAAGGTTAAAGTTAAACTCATGACCTTTGTTTCCCTCTTTTTGATAGATATTTTTACCTTGCTTCTACATGTTTTATGAATTATTTATTCTGTCTTTGATTTCAGGGGACAAAAGAGTTAAAGGCATATGCCTTGACATGTCCAAATCAAGGAAAATGAGCTTGAAAACTGATTCCTTTGCAGGGATGAACTGTCTTGAATTTCTCATATTCCATAATCCCTCTTACTTCGAGGTGGAAAAAAACAAAGTGCACCTTCCTCACGCTGGCCTTGAATATCTTTCCAATGAGCTTAGATATTTCCACTGGGATGGATTCCCTTCCAAATCTTTGCCACAGGATTTTAGTGCTGAAAACCTCGTCCAGTTTGATTTTCCTGAGAGCAAGGTAGAGAAACTTTGGAGTGGAAAACAGGTATGCTGCTAACATTTCTATCTATGAATTATAGAGTACAAAATTCTTATCCTCTCAATTTTTTGCGACAGAATCTTCTGAATTTAAAAGGAATCAACCTCAGTTCCTCTCGGTGTTTGACTGAATTGCCAGATTTATCAAAAGCTATCAATTTAGAGTATATAAATCTTAGTGGTTGTGAAAGTTTAAAAAGGGTTCCATCGTCCTTTCAACATCTGGAGAAACTGAATCGCCTTGATCTTACCGACTGCCATAATCTAATAACTCTTCCTAGAAAGATTGATTCAAAATGTCTCGAACAACTTTTTATAACAGGTTGCTCAAATATCAGGAATTGTCCAGAGACTTGTGCGGATATAGGATATTTAGACTTAAGTGGGACTTCTGTAGAAAAGGTGCCCTTGTCAATCAAGTTGAGACAAATTTCTCTGATTGGTTGCAAAAATATTACTAAGTTTCCAGTGATTTCAGAAAATATAAGAGTGTTGCTTTTGGATCGAACTGCTATAGAAGAGGTGCCTTCATCAATTGAGTTTCTTACGAAACTTGTGTCTTTACATATGTTCGACTGTAAAAGGCTATCTAAACTCCCAAGCAGCATCTGTAAATTGAAATTTCTTGAAAATTTCTATTTATCTGGTTGCTCAAAACTTGAGACCTTCCCAGAAATCAAGAGGCCTATGAAATCTTTGAAAACACTTTACTTGGGTAGAACAGCAATTAAGAAGCTACCATCATCAATTAGGCATCAGAAATCTTTGATATTTCTTGAGTTAGATGGAGCATCTATCAAAGAGCTACCGGAGCTTCCACCTTCATTGTGTATTTTATCAGCAAGGGATTGTGAATCATTAGAAACCATATCAAGCAGCACTTTAAGCCAATCGATACGTTTGAATCTTGCAAATTGCTTCAGATTTGATCAGAATGCAATAATGGAAGACATGCAATTGAAAATTCAGGTCTCTCTACATTCCCTCTCTCTCGCACACACATAGTCGATTAGATTTACTTATTCTAATAATATAATTTCTGTCATACAGTCTGGAAATATTGGAGACATGTTTCAGATTCTTTCACCAGGAAGTGAAATTCCACATTGGTTCATTAATCGAAGTTGGGGATCTTCAGTTGCCATTCAGTTGCCCTCGGACTGTCATAAGCTCAAGGCAATTGCTTTCTGCCTGATTGTTCACCATACAGTTCCATTAAATGATTTGCTTCAGGAAGATAAAGCCATAAACATTAAATGGCAATGCCATGCCAAAAGTAATAATTGTGAACATGATGATATCATTTTCAAGACAGAATGTGAGATATATAACTTCCAGGATTCAAAGATGCGTGACTCGGATCACATGTTATTGTGGCACGAGAACTGGAAAGAAGATTCTTTCTGTAAATACTCTGACAAAGAAATTACATTTGAATTCTACCCGAAAGCAAAAGCGAAATCTTTCGATCGGAACACCTCAGAGATGGAGTTGCGTGAGATTGAAAAGCATTGCAAGGTGAAAAGCTGTGGGGTCTATCTTCTATTTGATGAGAATCCATATCTATTCAGCATTTCTGATGAGGATTTGAGTGACCAAGAAGATGATTACTATTCTCTTTGTTCCAGCAGTTCTTCTGCTGAGGATTCAGGTGATGAAATTGATCATGAAAATGGTGATTCAAAATCCTGCAAGACTAGCCCAGCAACGTCTTTTTTCTCCCACCGACAGGGCTATCTCCTTCTTCTATGCTTCTTGACATTTGCTTATTTCTTTGTCTCATGGACATCCCAATTTTGTTTTGCACCTCAATTCATTCGTAAGTTGCCTTTTCTACCTTTACTACTCTTACAACGTATTTTCTTCTTCTAAAATATGTATAGCATAAAATTATGAACAATAATTGTCGGGTCCGGAAAGTGTTTTTAGGTTCTTGTTTTTGTGGGATCATTTATTTTGCAGTTTTAGGAGAAATAATCAAATGTAAGTACTCATCAAGATTATCTTTGTTCTCTTCCCTCCCATTTTCTGTGCAGCTCCACCACCAACTTGAGCTTCGAAACAGAGTGATTTCCTATTTCCTCTACTTCCAGATCTCGAATTTCAGGTAATAATTTAACACTCAATTTACCACTTTCATCATTTTACACACACACAAACATATGGTTGGGAATTGGTGATATTTAGTTGCGATTTTTTGTATGTTGAGTCTTTGAAATTTGAAGTTTTGGACAGGTCCTATTCAGGTTTATTCAGAGAGCAAAGCAATGAGTGAAGCTAAAAGTTTGGCAACAGAACTTACTATCATCAGGTTTATTCAGAGAGCCAAGCAATGAGTTAAAACTACTGATTGTGCTCCTTTGTTTTACGAAGGTCCTTTTTTTGTGATCGATTTATTTGGTCTGCTATATTTCAACTTGTGCTCGGTGACTCTGACAAGAGTGCTATTATAGTTGTCCTCCTTGATATTTGAGTTTTTATATTATAGATTAAGAATATTTTTACTTTTTGAAAATATATTAAAATAATTTTTTATATTTTTGATTTCAGCATGTTAAATAATAATAAAATAATAATTTTTTTTAAAAATACACTTTTAAAATACTCATTAAAGCAAAAACTTACACTAACAGGCAACTTGAATGAAATAATGATGCAAGACTCCAAAAATGCACTATAACGTGCCTGGGTCTCGTTAATTCTTTCATTTTTTTTTTAAATACAATCCTCATCTTTAACTTTTATCAAACAGTGTTATTTTTTAAAAAAAATTGTGGTCAATGCCAATTTATCAAAATAAAATTAAATGAGCTGATTTAAAAAAAAAAATCCTAAAAATTACTTGTATGGACGTATTATCCTTCCTAGAATCCATAAATAATGGCAACAAATGTTGTTGCAAGGAAAAAAGAAGGATCCTATTTTTTATAGTGGTCATTGTCTGCCACTAATTTTTTGGCACCCCGATAGACCTCATGATTTTCAGTGAGTATTGTCGACAATTGACAGTCGGGTGGAACACAGGCTACTAGCTAGGCTCCTAGTTGCAGATATGGAGGGTGACTGTTGTCTGTCACTTTTGATACTTTCCTTCTTCGTCACCTCACCTAAACCAGGCTTGATGGAAAAGAGAAATTAATGGAGATAATTCCACAGTGTCCGGGGAAGAGCCTCTCCCACTCAAAGTAGAAAAAAAAGAAAGAAAAGTTTGAATTCATAATGGGAAGGACGCTCCCTCACTTGAAATGACTGCGCAGATCCAACCAAGTACAAGCGGACTTGGATATGCTGAAATAGAATAAGACAGGAACGAATTTCCTTTTTGTTTTTATTTATTTTTAATAAAAATTTAAAACAGTGATCAATCCTTTTCTGAAGGAGTTTCGAGTAGATGTTGAAAATTGACAAGTTGTAATTGAAAGTTTAGCTCTTTGCTTTTCATTAGTTTTTCAATACATGTCGATACAGCTGTTTCGGGTCAAAATGCTATGACAAAGTTGGATTAAGATGTGTTTAGTATTGTGGCTGAGTTTATTATTTAAAATATTTTTTATTTAGAAATATATTAAAATAATATTTTATTATTATTTTTAAAATTTTATTTTTGATATTAATATAAAAAAATACTAAAAAAAGTGACTTGGAGCAAAAAAAATATCAAGGTTTTCTGGAAATTATAGTCATGCCACGATTATAAACATTATAAACAAGCTCTAAACTTGTGCTTGATCCCAATCATATGGTGTTTATACGGTGAAGATTCAAAGAATCAACCATGACTTGTTGAGAACCAGTATATATTCTGTTAGATAAAATTCTAATCAATGTAGGAATCCTTGTTAGATTTTTTTATTAGAATCATTATTGAATTATTTAGAATTCTTGTTAGATTAATTTTTTTTTGAGTACTTTAATTCATTCATGGTCTAAGATTTAATGCCTACAAATACATTTGTAATCAGAAGTATAATTCATAAATATAGATAATTACGAAGAAGAGCTCATAGTTTATATCTTTTGAGAAAACACTTAATGAAAAATATCCTTCCTCTCAATTTTTCATTGTTTTTAGCTTTGTTTTTTAAGACTGCGCTTGTTTCTCGAAAACCAGTTTTCAGGAAACCACTTTCCAAACTTTTTTAAATTTGTTTGTCATTAGGAAAGGTGGTCAATAGAAAACACTTTCCAGTCACAGAAAAATTTAGTTTGGTTTCTAAGAAAGTGTTTTCCTTTTATTTTGGGCGGAAAACACTTTCCAAAAATTGTAAAAAATTTAGAAATGTCATATTATTTGATGATTATATCAAATTTGGTCTTCAAACTTTGATTACTATATATATTTTGTTTTGAATATTTGTTTTTCAATTTTATCATTTAGAATTTAATTTTTATATTAATTTTGGTCTTTACTTTTTTATAATTGTTATTTGTTTTTCCCTTATCATTTTTAATTGAAATTTTTTATCTATCAAATTTGATCCTCATTCTTTTTATTGTTACTTATTTTATTTGAAATAATTTATGAATTGTTAATTATTATTATTTTAATTTCTTCATCTTTCAATTTTTTTAGTTTTTAGATTTGATATCTATTATTTTTATTATTATTTATTTTATTTGAGATAATTTATGAAATTATATTTTTTTTTTCAATTTCATTCTCATTCGACTTTTTAATTTGTAAGATTTGTTCCTTATTATTTTAATAAACTTGAAAAAAATAAAACATTAATAAGTTATTCTCCAACTCATTTTCCATGACATAACCAAATACTGGAAAATATTTTCCAACTTATTTTCCATTACACTACCAAACATCGGAAAATAATTCACTTTTCCATAATTCACTTTTTTAAAAAAAACTACTTTCCAGTAAACAAACAGGGCCTAAGTTTAGTTTTTACCACACCTATCCTTTTCTTCAAGAAGTGGTATTAGAGCTTATGTTTAATTATTTGAGATGGTCATTCCAAACTTCTCATTTCAATGTCCTTGTTTGAAAAAGGATAACTATGAGACTTGGTGTATTTGAGTAAGAGCTTGGTTAGGTTCCAAAAATGTATAGGAAACAGTTGAAAAAGGCTCTAAGAAGCCTATAAAAAAAGTAACGTTGACTTAAGCTTAAAGAGAGGTCAGAATCGAGAAAATTTTTATTTTTACACTTTTTATATGGACATCTAATATTCCCTTCACTAATATTTCTCGGATTAGATAGTACATAATTAATAAAAAAACTTACCCCAATATAATGATTCATTATCCGCAATCCCTAGGATGAAAATCTATATATCTATGAATGATCATCCATTACCTATATCAAACACATATAAAAGAATAATGAAAAAAATATATTAATAGTAATATTAATTCATTATCAATTATCTACATAAACTTGAATTTCTATACATTTACCAAAAATTTCAACTCGACAATAAATTGAACAAAATATAAAATAAAATTATTAAATAAGTCATTATTTATTTCATCACAAAACATCTAAGTCACTAATTCAACGTAAATTTTATCAATTTAAAAATAAATATAATTTTACAAAATTTTAAACAAACCCTAACATGTACAAGTCATAAATTCATACAACAAATTTGTATGAGAAAAAATTATAAAATAAATAAACACTCAATCAAAATACATATACTACAAAAAAATTACAAAAAAAGAATGAACATTTTAAAATTGAGTTCAAATAAAAAAAATAGATTTGCTTAATTAAAGTACAGAATCCTTAAAAAAATTTGAATCAGAACTCGAATGCTGATAAACTGAGTGTTATGGTGGCCGAATTTGTTGTGGGGGTTGAATTGTGTTGAGATTGAGTGGGAGGGGCTATTTGTTGTAGAAAAAATGCATAAGAAAAAAAGAAAAATGGAGGAGGGAGAGAAGAGGATCAATCCCCAGGTCATAAATTAAATATCATTGAACCAACATAATTATTTAGTCGGTCATTCTATTAGTAAAAACATCACGTCACCATATGATTTGTCTTTTTGAATCCTATTATAATTACCTTTTTAATTCCCTCAGTATATATCAAAGAAATGTTTTTATCAACATATTTTCAAACATAATTTACTGTTAAGTTAATTCCTTTAATAATGATGTCTTTAAAAGTTACATATTATTATACTGTTTGATTTTATTTTCATTCTTTATTTACTCGTTATGATTCTCTCAATATATGTTGTGTGGTCCTGTACCATATGATGGGGGACCACCACATTAATTACGAAGAGAGGCAGCTGGCTGCCTCTTTGATTTAAATTAAGCTGCCACTGTAGAGGCAGTAGTGAAGAACAAAAGAGAGTATAGAAAAACGTGAGAAAGAAAGAAGAAGAGGCAGCAGAGCAGTCTGTCTTCTTTATTTAATTTCCAGCTCGTTCATCATTAAATCGGGCTGAGATTTGGATAGCAGCTTCTAGACACGTTACTCTTCATTCTAAACGGTTGGATTGAAGATTGGTGGTGTAGAAGCTGGTCGTTGTTGTCGCGGGGGCGCGAGCGCCGCGACGTCGTTTGGCGACGGCAGAGACTACTTTTCGTGCCTCTTGTTGTGAGGTGTTGTGTGTTGGAAATGGTCTTGGATTTAATCATAAAATTATGATTAATGTTTTAGGAGTCGCCACCTAGTATTATGGTCACTAGGAACCTATGGTTTGCGAGAGTCTAGGTAAGGGACTGATTGTGTAAGGGGAAGACGCATCACCCCCAGTGCACCCTACCTAAGGTAAGCTGCATTGTTGTTTGATTGTTTTTTCTTAGTTGGGTCCTATTCGTTGGTCTTTTCTAAGGCTCAAGGTAGATCTATCTTCATGACAGAGTCTCTACCTTATCGGGTTAAATCCTAACCGTTCTAAAGTTTGAATTTTAGCATCGCATTTATTTAAACCTTGTATTTTTAATACTTGAGGGTGTACTTTATCGTGTAATTTTACACCCCACAAATATTAAAGTCTACATCTGGATCCTAGAAAAAAAGATTGGAAAAAGGTTTTTGATATTTTGGCCAAACCCTAATGGATGATCATAAACTGGTTATGATATCCATTTTTTTAATTTTCAAAACATGAGAAAGATGCAATCTTTTAATGAAAATATGCTTGGAAAATTTTTAGGATTTGGCCGTATGAAAACAAAATATTTTTGTTTTTTTTTGAAAAGGGAAATTGATTTAAAAGTTTTTGAGATTTTTTTTTTGAAAATGTTTTGAATTTTTTTTTAATATTTCAAAAAAATCGGGTATTTTAATACCAGATTTGTATTTTACAGTGTAAATATACAACCTGATATTATGAAAAATTGGTAGAAAATTATTTGAGAAAATCACAATTTTTTTCAAAGGATTTTTGAATTTTTTTGGAATTTTTTGGTTTTTTTATAAATATTATAATATATTATTATAAAATAAATAAATAAAAATAAAATAAAAATCTACATGGGCTGGGCCGGCCCAGCTAACTGGGCTAGGCATAGCCATAAAAGAGGTTGGGCCGATCTGGGCCCGAAATGGTGGGGCCGACCTCGGCCCAACACTTTTTATTTATTTCTTTAGGGCTGGGCCGAACCCAGCCCAGAACTTTGGGTTGGGCCAGATACGGCCCGGCCCAACGTCCACTGCATGAGCAGTGGGCGTGAATTATAATTCACGCCCACTGTTCATATGAACAGTAGGACGTGAATTATAATTCACGCCTACTGTTCACGTAGTGAACAGTAGGGAGGAGGAGCAAGAAGAGGGGGGAAGGAAGAGGAAGAGGAGAGTTACCTGGCGTGAGGGTGGTCTGACCGAGGAGGACGACGTGGTGCAATCGGTGGCAACGGTGGAGAGTTGGGCCGCCGGGGTTGCTACTGTTCGAGTTGCAGGTGCTGCACTGTTGCGGTCGATGTTGCGGTCGCTGGCGTTTGGAGCAGATAAGGAAAGAGTCGCCGCCTTTACGGCTGCTGGCAAGGGTGGAAGCCGCTGGAAAGGGTGGTCGCTGCTACTGTTGGAGTCACGGTGGCGGAGAGGGAAAAGATTTTTGCAGAGAAGAGAGAGAGAGGGAGAGGTGGTGCAACCACCACGTGAGGTTGTTGGAGTGTCGGGTTGTTATGAAAGCTGTGATGAGAGGGACGGTGGCAAGATTAGTGGCGGCCGTAGGAGCGGCTGAGAAGGAGGAAGCAGAAAATGATGAAAAACAAGGGAGAAAGGCTGATTTTTTGTCAACTTTGCACTCGATTTTCTTCTTGCTCCAAACATGAAATCTGCTCCTATTTATAGGCGATGGAAGAGGGCAATCTTGTCTTCACGAGGGAAAAATTTTCAGCCCTTTATTTGAATGGAAGAATCCAGACCGTCCGTTCAAAGTGTGCACCTCGAACTGCCAAATTTGACAGTCCAAGGCTGCCCGAGGTGGCCACTTTAGGCCGGTCATCGGAGCCGTTTTGATGTTTATAGGCCTGAACGGATAATACTCGGGGATAGAGGGATTTCAGGTGGCTATTTTGGTGCATGATTTGTCAATTTTGGGGGACAAACGATGCATTAAATGCACCTGTAAAACTGCTACCCTGACAGTGTTCACAGGGAAGATGATGAACAGTGAACAGGCGACGCGTCGCCTGGTCTCTCTCTGTTTTTTTTTTCTTTTTTAATACAAAAAGGGCGCTGTTTTGGGTTAAAATTAGGGATTTTTGCTGATTTTCAATTTAATCCTCCATCTTCCAATTGATTTCAATTGAACCCCCAATTAACCCTAAACTCTTGATTTAATGCAATTAGGCCCTTGCGGAACTTCAACTTCAGCCCCGGATTTACGCGCCTTTTGCAATATGGTCCTTGGTCTTGGATTTATGCAATTTAACCCCTAATTGACCATTAAACTTTCAATTTCTTGCAATTTGACCCCCAGATTTTGTCAATTAAACCCCTATAGTTTGCCCCTTGTTGCAGAATGGTCCTTGGCTGCGAATTTTGTCAATTTAACCTCTAATTGACCCCAAAACTTCAATTTTCTTGCAATTTGGCCCCTAATTTCAATCAATTAACTTGGTAAAAAATGAATTTGGTCTATTAAAATTCCAATCTTCTCAATTAAGCCCAAATTAGGCTCCCAAACTTAATTGTTCACCAATTAAGCCCTAAATAAAATTAATTTGACCCATTTAAAGTATAATTAAGTCCTTGCACTTAATTAAATCCTTAAATTGAACCCAAATTAATTCTTAAACATAATTAAAATTTAATTTGGCCCATGATTAAATCAAATTGGCCTATTAAAAATTTAATTATGTCATTGGACTTAATTTTTATGCAAATTCGTCCAATAATCATTTAATTTAACCTTGAATTTGCATTGTTTTCTCCATTTTTGGGCATAATGGGGCACAATTAGGTCTTGAATTTCCTCAAAAAATTGCAACTTGATTTCCCCTATTTTGTGCAGTCTTTCTTGATCTGCTTTCTCCACATTGCCAGCCTTTATTTTATTTATTTTATTTTTATTTTGAAAAAAAAATTGATTTTTGGGGAATAACCTAGAATTGGGTTATGACAGTTGTGACAGAAAACAGGACTGTCAGTGTTGTGAGTTTTTCTCTAACATTACTCTCTTTAATCTTGTTGTATTTCAAGAATAAGTAGTTCTTGATGATATATATGTTGTAGCCCTTAGTTGAATCTTAGGAAGAACAATTGTGAACCCATTATTTGTTGATAGTGGAAGTATTTAGGTGGACTACGGTCCCGTGGTTTTTCCCGTATTGGGTTTTTAATGTAAAAATCTTGGTGTTAATTTGTGTAATTATTGAATTATATTTGTTTATTATTTGATTCTATTTTTTACTGCACAAAGAGAAAAAAAGATTGAGACTTGTGAATTGTGAATTATATTCCGCTAAATTGGTGTCCAGATATTCCTAGTTTCCCAACAATATATACTTAGAAAATTTTTCTATTAATATTTACCGATAAATACAAAAATAAAAAATTATATCACTAAAAACCATCACAATATACCAATAAAAAGTTTCTTCGTTTATAATTATCAATCTTCCGACAGTAGTTAATCAAGTGACAAGGATACAAGGGAAATTCAAAAATCAAAATTAAGAGCAGTACCGTAGTTCTCGTACTTCTTGGATTTCTTGCCTTGGTACACCCCGTAGGGCACCGTCCCGATTGGACCTCTTAATGTGGGATCAGAAAGATATTCTTGGTAATGTTATCTCCATCTCCTCTCTGAGGTCGACTTCAATACTGCACTTAATAACCTAGATATATAGAAAGACACAACCTCAAAAAACACCGAGTTGACAACCAGAAACAGCAGTTCGAAGCCACGTTGTTCCCTCATTCTGTAACTTCAAACGGTTCTTCAGAGCATACGCTTCAGGGTTATCTCTAAGGGACTGATGGAAGCCAGATTTCAGTGAAAAAACAAAGACTCCTGTCACGTGTAAGTGAGGAAAAGAGTGAAAAATATCAATAATACGACTAGCCATCAAATCACAAAAAAAATGCGGCAAGCCATCTAATCGCCGACCAGCTAAGCACTCCACGCACAGCAGACGACGCATATCTCCTGACAAAATAATTACTCGCTTGGAAAAAATCTCACGTAAATAAGAAATATTTGTAAAATAATCTCACGTAATTTTTAAAAGCCAACTTGTGTTTTCAGCCAATGTTTTCTTTTGCTTTGCCGTGTGGTTGAGGCAACTCTGTAAAAACCTGATTTCTTTAATTTCTTTTTGTTACGGGCTTGGATCATAGTTTGTTAATTATCTGTGGAACATTCATGTTGGGATAGTTGATTCCCCGGTAAAGATGTGTTTGGTACAAGAGATTGTGACTGGAAATTTTCATTTGCATAATGTTTAGTGTGCTAGAAACTAGTTTTAATTTCAACTAGATCAAAGTCCCACCTCTCTCATTGAATACTCTTGTGTATTTTCAAATCCCATCTAAGTCCATATGTTCTCTAAAGTAACTCTCTTATCAACTCCTAATAAAAAGTTGTCTCGGTAGAAGACATAATTCTTTGGGAAAAGTGTTTCGAGTGCCTCGAAATCATCCTTAATTATTTCCTATCTTTCCTTCATTACAAGATCATTTCTTAAAGGTTGTATCCGCTCGTATCCTCTGAATTCAGAGGGAGAGAACGGTGAGGAAGGAAAAATGAGAGAAACCTCTCTCTCTCTCAGGAGTGGCGGAGGCCTCATGGACGTGGATCTGCTGCTGCACATGATGGTTAGGGGAGAGAGAAGCAAGAGAAAGCGCAGGAGAATGATGATGAAGATAAGTAACAGTACTGCCTTCCTATATATGTGTGTGTAGTAATGAAGGAGTTTTTGTTACGTTTTAATATACCCTTTGTGCTTAGCAATTCTATATTAAAAAAAATGCAACAGTGAAATTGCTGCTTTGGATAATAATACTTCGCTATCAAAAAAAAAAAAAAAAAAAGTGTAAGGAAGCTAGAAGTGTTCTACTTGAATTGTTTCATAACCATGAGAAATAGGGTGACCAGTTTTTTTATGATCACTTGGTGTAATTACCGCATCATATAGTAACATTTGTCTATAATTATATGTAATGGAATTTAATCCTTTATTCTCAGTGTGGAAAGAAATGAGAAATTTAAATGAAAAACCTACGTAAAATGAGTAGAAATTTAGGCGTTTTTTGGTTTTTGTGTTGTATGCATTCTTAAAATTTCAAAAATGATAGATATTGTTTATTAAATTATTTTACAATTAAAAATATACTATTTTTTTAATTTCTTAAAATTTATTTTTATATCAACCTATAAAGAATATAATTTAAAAATAAAAAAAATAAAAAGTAATTTGAAGTAAAAAAAAATAACAACACTGTTCGATCTCAAGTCAAACAGGAACTATATAAATAACTCCCGAGTTACAAGAAGTAGAACCTCCCAAGGGATTTCAACCACTGATAGGGTTTACATTATTCCTGTTTTTATTCAAAGTCGCAATATTTATTGATACATGATACAACGAAGCATCAAGAAACCTAGCACATCAGAGAGCTATATATGAAAGCCCTCGTTTATTTCCGTACATTATTAGAGCATATAATTAAGAACAACATCATGAACATAGCATCGACGCCTTGACATTGTATCCATGGATATTTTAGAGAGAAGACAACTTATTTCTTCCCATAAGAAGTTAGATTGTCGTCTCTGGTTTAACAAAGATGCCAATGGCGTCAAGGTAGTATCCAGCTCTTCCATGGAATCCAACTACCGTATTATTATTTATCGGGATGGAGAAAGGTGTGCCAGAAGCTCTTCCAAAAGGTCCATAAGTAGCCCTATTTGTAGTAAATGACAGCGATGTGATCGTTAATAAAGAGTTGTAATTGCCATATGTCCCACTTATGGATGTCAGGTGTTCAGAAGGCCAGTTAATAAGAACCTGCAAATAATGCAAAGCAAAATAGATATATTTTATTTAGTAGTTTATGAACCATAAGTGCCTTGTTGTTTGCTGCAGGGTCTATAATATTATTTTCAAATGCTTGTTTCAATAATTATTTTCCATACATGAAACAATAGTCCTAAATAAAATTAGACAGGATTTTTTCTATCGAAAAAACTTGACACGCCACAAGGGGGAATACTTACAGTTTTGCTTTCACCAATATCATTAGGGTTTTTGCCGCCAAATTTTCCGTACTCTTGGCCATTGCCGTCTTTGAAAGAGAGGGACTTGATATTGACTCGTTCATGGACAATTATCTCTTTTATCCAGCTTCCCACCGTAAAACTAAAAGGATCTCCACCTGGACCACCCCATGGCCCAACTGAAATGCTTCCATTTGAATTTGCCTGCACGGAAAGCAATAGTCATAGTCAATTATTTCTGTTGTTACTAGCCATATGGCTTGACTCACCTTCTACCCTGCATTGCGACACTTGGGCGAATGTCTAAAAAGGATACATGTCTAAGAAATATATACTAGACGAGGCTGTAAAATGTCACAGAAAAATGGCGTACTGATATATAGAAGAGGACGCTAGCTTAAAAGAAAACAATATTCATAAAATCCATCTATATATATTCATCCAAAGAGAAGTGAAACTTTGAGACTCAGACGAGGACGCATGCTTAAAAAGAAAACAAGCATCAATAATAACCATATTTACTGATAAAATATAGTTGAATGAACTTACCGGTGTCACAAAAATACCGAGTGCATCAAGGTAGGAAGCACATCTCCCATGGAATCCAACCACGGCGCTATCTGCTATAGGGATGGAGAAAGTTTCACCAGGAGCTGTTCCAAAAGGTCCATATGTGGTGAGATTTGTAATGAACGATAGGGAAGTGATCACTAATTGTCCTTCGTAGCTTCCATAAGTTCCGCTTATAGATTTCAAATGCTCTGAAGGCCATTGGATCTCAATCTATACAAAACACAACGCGCGCATAAAATAAAAGGTAAGTGCTGCTTATCTATTAATATTTTTATTTATTTTTTTAAAGGCAGAACGTATTAAAATTATAAAGGGAAATGAAGTACAAAAACATTCAGCAAGAAACAGAGATAAAAACCCCAAAACAGAGATAAAAAGGATAAAAGAATCCAAAAAGAAAAACATAACAGACAGATTATAAAGGATCTACAAAAATGGTACGAAGTCAGTAATACGATTTTGCCAATCCATCAGCTATGGAATTAGCCTCCCTGTAAATGTATTAATATTTGAATAGCTAAGTCACCTTTTTCTCTTCACCCCTGTCATTAGGGTCGTTGCCCCTGCCACCGAATGTCCCAGAAACCAGGCCACTGGCATCTTTGAAGGAAATGGACTTGATATTTCCTTCTACACGGAGGACTATCTCAGTTATCCCATCGCTTGCCCTGTAACTCCAGCGGTCGCCACCTAAACCTCCCCATGGTCCCAATGAAATGATTCCTTCCAAGGATGCCTGAGCACAAACCAGTAGTCATCATCAAAACACAAGTATCTATTAGCATGTGAAGAAAATATACCTTAGATAGTTTCATACCATTTGCTTAGACGAATATGTTGAATGTTGGAATGTATCTGTTGTTTATGTGGTGGTTAGTGTAATTGTGTGGGCGGTATATATAGACGGATTAGAAACGGAGGGAGGTACAAATAGACAGATCAAGAAAAAACTTTCCCTTTCTTTGCGAGTTTTAGTAACGAGAGAATTTTTTTTTTTTTTATCAACCTTTTAAAATCCTTCAAAAGCCTTCTTTTCTTTAAGTTACTCCAATGTTAGAGGGTTTTGGAGGAAAACCTTATTATTTTATAAGTATGCTTTTAATTATTTGTCAAAATTTTCTTAATAAGGAAATTAAATCCTAAACTAACATAAATTCAATTTGTGCAAAACATTATTACTCCCTAAAAAAAAATGAATGATTAAGTATTTTACCTTCCATTTTCTTTCCCTTGTTTATTTCAAATATCCAAACAATGAGAAGAAAAACGTGCAAAATATTGCAATCCGATAAAGACAAGAAACTTTTTTAATATTGATAAAAAATTACATTACATCTGTTATTGCAGGAAAACGTGCAATATAAACTTTAATAATTCAATCCAAAAATTTATTTGTCACGGACCACTACAGCATATATAAGACAATTAGCATTGTCTAAGACTTATCGTCAGAAATAAAGAAGGATTTCTTACGTGGTTGCAAACAAATATTATCATTTATTGAATTGTTCATTGAATGGAATATATTCCCTGTTCGCATATAGTACGTGTGAGTTTTTCTAAGATTTATCGCCACAAAAAAATATTTTTTACTTGTTAATTAATTACTAGATGATAAAACTTGAGTGGTACATATATTATTGATGTAAAGAGACTTGCAAGAGTGTTAAATATAGTGATAGATGGAACACAATTTGGATTAATTTCATATTAAAAACGATAAGAAAAACTTAGATTCTTATGGTAATAAGAGAATTTTACAAGGCGTTTGAGTGTGTCATCACTCATCACTGATAGTGGTGTCTTTTGTCAATTTGATAAAATGATGAACAGAAAGAACACTACTAGAAATTCGCTAAATAGCAACGGATTTACCGATGGAATATTTCTGTCTGTAATTTGAGGTCGAAATTACGGACGGAAAAGTTTCTGAATTAAAAAAAAAGATGGGTCGCTGACGTGGAGGTTTTGGCGGGTTAATTTTTTCGACAGAATCACCGACGGAATTAAAAAGACGGCCCGTCTGATGGCGTAACCGGTTTGCCGTTTAAATTGCTGACGAAATCACCGAGGGATTTGAAATGGCAGATCCGTACAGTGACAAGTCGATTTTTCCATCAGAATCACCGACGTACTCATCGACGGCGTTTCCGTCGGTGAAATCGTTGGAAAAAGTTAATATATATTAGCTCTGCCGACCCTCTCCTCCCCTATTTCTCCTTTTTCTTCCTAATCCCAACTCTCTCCATCTGCAAACAACCACCCCCTCCCCCCCAAACAAAAATCTCCCTCATATAAGCACAATAAGTTATATTTCTTAAAGTTTTGTGGTCACAGCATCCGTGTTCTGATTTACCGACGGATTTTATCAATTTTTGTAAGTAATTCTATCTTTTTAAATTTTAACATTTAATTAAATGTCAATTTTATTGTTTTTTTAATATATGTATTTTGTTAGTAGATGCACATGTTTTATTGTTTTTTCTCAAATAAACTTGTAGTATATGAATGTATAATTCTATACCTGTTATGGTTTGTTTTAGATTTTGTAAGATTGTATTTGTTTGTAAATTGTTAAAACTTTATGGAACTACCGAAGTACATGTCTTTGTTTTGAAATAATTAATAGCTTGCTTAATGGGTCCTTTTAAAGTTTTATCAATGGTATTGCGGAGTGGTAATTTCTATAAATTTATATATTTTAATTTGTATGGACGTTGATAAATGATAATGAATATTTAATATTTATGAGAAGTTGTGATTGGTTTGTTGGATAATCTCGAGGTAAAGTAATATTTTTGCAAGTTTATTTACCTAACTTAGTTAATTAATACATGATGTCATCATAATTTTATAGAGATTCGATATAAGTCATGGATGATCGTTCATGGATGTATCGAGATTCACCCCAAGGATTGCGAGAGGATGGATTATTGTAACGGGGTTCGGGGTTTTATTAATTTTGCAACATTTATTCCCGAAATTTCTTGGAGGCGGTATTAGGTGTCTATGCGGAAGTGTCAAAATAAAAAGTATCTGCATCCAGATATTGTAATGATGCATCTTCTACACAAAGGGTTTGTGGAGAATTACCAGTGTTGGTATGCACATGGAGAAGTATTTGTTAGTAAGAGGAGAATGGAAAAAACGGTGGTTGGGTTTAATTCTAGTGCTAGCAACGTGCATGAAGCGGCAAATGATAACACTAATCCTTACGAAATATGGTTATGGATGCAATGAGAATGAATCAAGGTAATGTCGGTCAATGTCCAATCGTAAAAGAAGAACCTAATGCGAGATGCGGCTAGGTTTTTTGATTTGTTGAAAGATTCGCGAACCATTATGGGATGGCCGCACGAACCACACGTAAATTATCGGCCGTAGCACGGTGTTCACTATCAAGTCGATCACGGGTTGAGTGAGGCCGGGTATGACAAGATTATTGAATGGGCAAGAAGCATTTTACCTGAAGGGAACAGTGAAAGAGAACTTCTATCTTGCGAAGTCTATGATGAAACCCCTTGGTTTAGGATACCGAAAATTGACATGTGCCCTAACTTCGCATGTTATACTACCTTGAAAATGCTTGAGATGACTGAGTGCATGACATGCGGGCATTCCCGTTACAAACCTAGATCTGGCAGGGGAAAAACTCTAGTGGCATATAAAAAACTTAAATACTTCCCAATCACACCTAGACTGCAGAGGTTATTCATGTCATCAAGGACTGCTGAGCACATGACATGGCACCAAGCACATGATGAGGTTGATGGAGTGATGGTGCATGCTTTCTGGTTGGAGCACGCATGGGAAACTCGCTTTGTCCATACTGTATGGAAAACAACAAGGCATTCACGCTAGCAAACGGAGGTAAAGCTTCTTTTTTTGATTGTTACCGTCGTTTTTGCCACTTAATCACAGTACGGAAAGAACGAAAAGATTTCTTTGTTGGTAGAGTTGAAAAAGATGTTGCATCCCCGCGTCTTTCTGGTGAAGAATTGCATGATGTTGTCTCAGAGTACGGTAACATTGTATTTGGCCTTCAATCAGGTAAGCAAAAGTTTCCAGGTTTTTTTTTGACCCATAATTGGGTAAAGCGAAGTATCTTTTGGGAGCTTCCTTATTGGAAGACCAATCTGCTCCGCCATAACCTTGACGTCATGCACATCGAAAAAAACATGTGCATGACTGCTAGTCTACAAATGCTAGTCTACAAATGGCTTAAGAGTCTGGGTTTTCCGAATGGACATGTATCGAACATATCAAGGCTGGTTAATATAGAGGACTGCAGATTGTATGGATTGAAGAGTCATGACTATCACATGTTTATGCAAACACTCATCCCATTAGCTTTTCATGATTTGTTGCCAAAAGGAATATGGGATGCACTCACGGAGATCAGTCATTTCTTCAGAGATATATGCTCCAGCAAGTTGAATGTTGATCACATTGAGAGGCTTCAAACGAATATTGTCGAGACACTATGCAAACTTGAGATGATATTCCTTCCATCATTTTTTGACTCAATGGAGCATCTCCCTATACATCTACCATTCGAGGTAAAAGCTGGAGGATCGATCTAATATAGATGGATGTACCCATTCGAATGGTTAGATATTACAGTTGCAATGTAATTCATATATAAAAGTATTTTCTATGTTTTTCTTAATTGAAAATACTTGATTAATTCAATCCAGGTACTTGTTTAATCTCAAGAAAAAGGTTAAGAACAAGGCGCATGTTGAGGCTTCGATATGTGAGGCCTATATTATTGAGGAGATCTCAACATTTATCTCGTACTATTTCGAACCTCATCTAAGAACGAGAATCAATCGCGTTTCACGGCATGATAATGGCAGTGAAGTGCCTTCTAGTGGGAACTTGTCAATATTCTCTAATATTGGACGACCCACACCTAAGAATGTCGTAAGAGGAAGATATTTGTCGGAAATAGAGTTCAAACAAGCACACAACTATGTTCTATTTAACTGTGATGAGTTGAGACCTTTTATTCAGTAAGTTTATATATGTGTAATACTAATTAAACTTTGTGAGTAATATACTGTTAATTATATATTGTAATATCATACACTCACTATCACTTGCAGGCAACATCGACAATATTTGCTCTCCAATAACTCACAGCTGACCGAATACTAGATCTTTCAATTACAAGATGAACAATTTGCCACGTGGTTCAGAACACATGTAAGCACTATCACAAACTCATTCTAACTTGCAAAATTACTGTATGTATGCATGTCATTACGAGATTCTCGTTCATTTACTGTTTATTGATGTACATTACATATAAGGTTTATCAAATGGGAAGGAGTGCGCCTAAGTTATTATCTTCACTAAGCCTGGGGCCTGAAAGAAAATGTAAGTGCTACAACAGATATTTTGTCAATGGATATGTTTTTCATACTGAAGAATACGGGCAAGGAAGAAAGACATACAACAACGGTGTTTGTGTTAAGGGATCCACAAGTAGTGAGTTAGAAGTTGACTCCTATGGTAGATTAGAAGAGGTCGTCGAACTGCAATATCATAACGAGCAGAATATAGTGTTTTTATTCAAATATTATTGGTATGACATGACATGTTCATCGTGGTCTATTTTCGGGGCGACCAGCCCACACACTCATACTGGTCTATTTTCAAGGGCGACCGACCCACACACTCACACGATCTATTTTCACGGGCGACTTGCCCTCACACTCACATTGGTCTATTTTCACGGGCGACCTACCCATAAATGTTCATCCTGGTCTATTTTCAAGGCCGACCGTCCCACACACTCAGACTGGTCTATTTTCATGGGCGACCTGCCCACATATACTCACTTTGGTCTATTTTCAAAGGCAACCTATCCTTTTGATTGGGTTTACCTAAGATCCCATCTGACAATCTAGAACTAAAATCTGTGTTCTTCCTGTTGGCAAGGTTTGAATTGGCAAAATCTGTGTCCCTCACACTCACATTGGTCATTTGTTTTTTGAAAATTTCCTAATGGTAGGGTTCTTCTCATTTTTCTTTCCATTCCACGGTCACAACAATGATTCTCTTTTAGTATCAGCTCAACATTTTTTTTTCTTTTTTTTTCTTTTTTTTTCTTTTTTTTCCTTATGAGGATTTTCCTGTAACAAATAAAAATATGTGTGCAATGCTTTGAGGTTAGATGACATGCATGTATCCTTACCTGATTTGAAATATAGGTCCCCCCCTCTTCGATGTTCCATCATCATAAGGTGCCTTTGTTTGCTAACCAAAGCCTTAATTGCTTTTTCCATGTACTAGCCCGTTCATATGCTAGTCATCCACTCCATTGTAAATGCAGCGCCTATCCTAGGTTGTCTTTGATGATTACTGGTTTCACTGTTTATCAAGCTTGACAATGCCCCTCCAAGTGTGGTGTTGCTTAATTCATCATGAGGGAACTTAACAAATCATTTCATCTCCTGGATTCTTTCGAGAATCATTCTTTGATTAGCTGTATGCATCCTACCAACACTCATCAATAGGTTTTCTAGTGTCGTCCTCATCTTAGATTGCTAATCAACCATCGACTTACCTCTAGTATGATCTGAATTTTGAACTCCATTGTCCTCAGTTCACCAATTCATCATTTAATCATTTTTTTATTGCCCCCTAGCTGATCTGAATACTGCTTATTTTTCCTTTTCAGGGTCCACTGTATTGCCCCCAGCTGTTCAACTTTTCAAGAAGTGTCGAGAAGTATTGATGTCACTTCTGTCAAGATTTTGCAAACTCGATCGGTGCTCTTTTTGTTTGACAATCTCTCTTGTTCGGGAATCAACTCTCATATTTCAAAGATCATGCCTATTTCAAAGTCTAATTGTTGAAATCAAATCAGAGAGATGTCAGTATTTTTTTTTTAAATTCAAGCATCTTTGGTCAAAAACCCAACACGCGCCATTCAATACATGTAGTCCTTTGATTATCTTGTATTTTGAAAATAGAAATTGACCCGTTGAAAGATTAAAATGGCTTTTTTCATGGTTCTTTGTGTTAATTTTAATCTCTGATTTTTTGGTATATCTTTCGATAATCTGTGATGAGATGACCTTTTCGTGAATTTCAAAACAAGAGGCTAAAGTCAGACCTCAAGCTTATCAATAAATTTTATCAGCATGCATAATAACAAGTAGCTTAATCCATGAAGCCACGACCCTTATAAAAAAAACTCTTCAAGCTTTGAGAGCGCCATTTATCGGTTCAAATTGCTTACTTGATCAAAATGGGCTTTTAAAAGCACGTAATGTAGGCTATGGTTTATGGCTATGAAAAAAAGAAATTTTTCAGGCTCAAAAGGTGTTTGAGGGTTTCAAAAACCTAGGATCAACATCAATTATTCATTATTTCTCTTTATCTTATTGTCTTTGTAGAGAAAGCGACATATAACCTTATTAACCTCAAGTTTCAGAATTCTCTTAACATATGTCATAATGCAAATCCAACTCTTTTTTTTTTATGAATAACCAATCTCAATCATCTGATAACATTAGGAGCTTTATCATGGATGCCAAAAGTCATGTTTATAGCCCAGATTTTTTTTGGCATCGACTTTTGACATTTGTTGTGAAACTTCTTTTGTCTTTCCTAAACTTAATAGGCATTCTCCTTCCTTTATCTTTGACATGCCTTTAAGTGTAGGCAATTTTTTTTTCATGGCTTTCACATTAGCCTTTCTCAAATGTTGGACTTTTGTTCTAAGCCTTCCCTTTCACTTTTGTCTTCTCTTATTTGCCCCCAGTGTGGGGTGTGATCCTCGTCAAGGTTTTCTTTTGAAAAGAATATTCTATTAGGCTCAAAATGGGATTGCAAATGATATATTTCCAATATTGTGAAAGGATAAAACAAAGGTGGCCTTTTCTCATTTCAACTAAGGACGGTGTGAACCGATAAATTTTGACCTCGTCCAAGGTGTAATGATTTGGACTTGCAAGAACCTTGATTCACGAGTCCATAACTACTGAATCCATTACATATCATTATGCATACTTGCTAAAACTTAGCTACATGGTGGGTGATTCAGCTTCATGTGTGAGCTCAAAATTTGTTTGGTCACCCCATATCATTTTAACAAGCATCGAGTCATTTCTGAAATCAAAATACTTTTAATCTTTCTAGGTTGATTAGCCTTAATTGCATGTTGGAGTTCGATCAAAATATTTTGTCAAAAATAAAATGCTAAACAATATAATTGATAATTCATCGCCATTCTTGGACCAGCTTTCTTAGCAAGCATTTTCAATCACTTGTCATTCGAAGATGTTCGGGGGACAATATAGCCAATGACATCACCTTTCACAAACTCAACTTGCCTCTTGCTCATCCACCTCCGAGTCATCTCTCATCATTGTTCTGAATCCATGACAGAACCTTCAATCTTTCCCCTCTTTATAGCTTGTTCAATTCTTTCAAAGAATCCTCACAACTTCATGGAAATGTTGAGCCGAACTTCCTATTAAATACGCATAATAAGGGGATTGAAAGGTGTTGGCAAACAACATCACCATTTCTGTATCTATCAGTGGAGGTTGAACATATGTTGCCTTATCTTGCCATCTTTGCGCTTATGCCCTCACAGACTCTTGGTTTTCCTTTTCCATAGACATTAGGATGGTTTTGTCAGGAGCAATTTCAAGATTGAACTTGTACTGCTTAAGAAAAGCCTCCACCAAATCTTTCCATTTCTTAACTTTAGCATTGTCCAACCTCATATACCAGCTTAGGGCAGATCCCGTTAGACTATCTTGGAAAAAATAGATCAACAGCTTATCATCATAAATCACCTCAACCATTTTATTGCAGTAAGATCGAAGGTGAGTGTTTGGACATTCCAATCCAGTGTATTTGATGAACTCTGGTATCCTAAAGTTCTTTGGTACTATGATGTTTGGTACCAAACACACTTCAGTTGCTCGCATAGGATCAAACCAATCATTACCCTCAACTGCTCTTAATCTTTCTTCCAAAGCAGACAACTTGTCGTAGTTCACAAAATCAGTGGATTTATTGCTAGGGGGTCCATCTGCTGTTAAATCCAAGGTGATGGGAGCTTGACTTGACAGGATAGGGGCGATAGGCACAAAATATTGTTCTGCTGTTGAATCTGCCCCAAGTTTTCGATGTCCCCGGGACGTGGATTGATGGTGTTTTCACAGGAGGTTGTGCAAAAATCCCCTTTTCATTTTTGGAGCTCAGCTTTTGTTCAAGCAGATCTGTAAGTCTAGCTACTTCACCTTTGATGCTCTCAATTTCATTTTGATAATGGGCCTCCAATTGAGCTCTTTCTTCATTATCCATCTTTCAGGTGTAGCAAATCTTGGATAGAGGACCTATGTTTCAACCTGGCAACATGTATGGTAAATGTATAAGTATGTTCCTATATGATGAGTTCGCCCTTCTAGGGTTGACATATAGTCGTAACCCTTGCATTTTGATTTTTGCTCCACAACGGAAATTTCCTGAGTAACGACCATTGTGTCAACCACAAGTCTTGAGTTCAAGATGCTTCAGGAAGGGTTTACTTTGATGCAAAACAAAAGGTAAAACACACAACCTAAGGACATGTTCTATTCATTAAGTGAGACCAATGGTAAGTTGACTATTTAGTCTCAAAAGGGTCTCATATCTGCCTAGTGACGATCTTCGTAAAGACAGTGTGGGGGCGTTGTAAGGAAGAGTTAAGGCATGTATACTCACCATTACCAAGCAGGCACTCAGATATAAGTTGGGTGTTTCACGCATCTGAACCCTGACCAATAGTCATAAGGGCAGATCGCTAATTCCCCACCTAACTTAGAAGCTTGTGTGTGCTTTCCAAAAATTAAAGTATATGATGCATGAGACAGTTTTATACAATGCATGAACATAAATGTACAGAAATTCAAACGTGTAATAAATAAATAAAATAAGCTTGTTAACAAAAACACGCATACCAAACAAAACACAATTTATCAGACAAAAACAAAGCTTAGTCCATAAGGTCCCCAGTGGAGTTGCCATTCTGTCGCACGTGTGCGGCGTCGCGGCGAAAACATCCACCCTCGAATCTTATCTAATATGGCAAATGTGGGGAGACAAGGAATTCTTGTCTTTTATTAATGGGAAAATGGAATGGGAGTCGCCACCTAGTATTTTGGTCACTAGAAACCCTAACTGGTCTCAGAGATCAGGTACGGGGACTGATTGCGTAAAGGAAAGGTATTAGCACCCCAAATACGCCCTACCTAAGGTAAGCTACATTGTTTTATTGTCTGATAAAATCTAAAGTCTTGTCGTGCTTTCTAGTTGTTGGTCCATCTAGGGTTTAAGAAAAGTCCTCTTTGGTAAGGAGATCCTTATCTTATCGGGTAAAACCTAACCGGTCTAGTGCCAAAAAAAATTTAATATCCAGAACACGTCTTACGTATAAGATCATAACCGTAGATATTAAAAGAAAACAAAATAATTTTTTTTGAAATTTTAGAAATATTGGCCTAGTTCTCGTGACTTTAATAAACTGGTTATTAAAGCCAAAATGCATGCTAATACATATTTTTTAAAATTTTCTTTGTTATATGAAAATACAATATGATTTTTTTTATTTTTGAGATACTTGGCCGTATGCATGAAAACAAAACATTTTATTTTTTTATTTTCTAATGTCTTAACGAACACTGGGTATTTTAATACTGGATTTGTATCTTTACAATATAAAAATACAAACCGGTATTGATCAAAATGCAGTAAAAAAAATTTACAGAAAATCATATTTTTTTTTAAAAAATAATTTTTGAAGAATTTAATTTTTTTTTTGGGTGGGGCCCAGGCCAGGCTAGCCTAACCGGGTCACTCATAGTTTTGAAACCTGACCCGGTCATCGACCCGGTCAAGTGATCGGGTCACGGGTCAGATAGGTTGACTCGGGTTGACCCGGGTCAACCCAAAAAAAAACACCTATAAAAAAAACACATAACTAGTTACAATGCAACACTTACATAAACCAAATTTAAATTATAAACCAACAACATAAATTTAATTCAATATCCAAAACACAAACAAAATATAACAAAACACAAACAAAATATAAATTCTAAAATATTTAAAACAAAACATCCAACCACATAAATTCTAAAATATTTAAAACAAAACATTCAACAACATAAATTCTAAATCAACAACACATTCACTTTTGTTGAATGAACACATTAATTATACCCCATTATGCCCAAAAATGGAAAAAAAATGCAAATTCAAGGTGAAATTAAATGATTATTAGACGAATTTGCATAAAAGTTAAGTCCAATGACATAATTAAATTTTTAATAGGCCAATTTGATTTAATCATAGGCCAAATTAAATTTTAATTATGTTTAAGAATTAATTTGGGTCCAATTGAAGGATTTAATTAAGTGCAAGGACTTAATTATACTTTAAATGGGTCAAATTAATTTTATTTGGGGCTTAATTGGTGAAAAATTAAGTTTGGGAGCCTAATTTGGGCTTAATTGAAAAGATTGGAATTTTAAGAGACCAAATTTAATTCTTAGCAAGTTAATTGATTGAAATTAGGGGCCAAATTGCAAGAAAATTGAAGTTTTGGGGTCAATTAGGGGTTAAATTGACAAAATTCGCAGCCAAGGACTAATCTGCAACAAGCGCCAAAATTGGGGGCTTAATTGACAAAATCCGGGGGTCAAATTGAAGAAATTGAAAGTTTAATGGTCAATTAGGGATGAAATTGCATAAATCCGAGACCAAGGATCATATTGCAAAAGGCGCGTAAATCCGGGGCTGAAGTTGAAGTTACGCCAGGACCAAATTGCATTAAATCAGAAGTTGAGGGTCAATTAGGGATTCTATTGGAAGAAATTGAAAGCTGGAGGACTTAATTGAAAATCGGTGAAAATCCCTAATTTTAACCTAAAACGGCGTCGTTTGTGCGTTAAAAAAAAAAAAAAAAAAAGAGAGACCAGGTGACGCGTCGCCGGGTCACTGTTCATCATCTTCCCCGTGAAGCCGTCGGGGGTGGCGGTTTTGCAGGAGCATTTAATGCCTCGTTTGGCCCCCACAATTGACAACCCGTGCACCAAAATGGCCACCTGAAACCCTTCTATCCCCGAGCATTATCCGTTCGGCCTATAAACATCAAAACCGCTCCGACGACCGGCCTAAAGTGGCCACCTCGGGCGACCTTGGGCTGTCAAATTTGGCGGTTCGAGGTGCACACTTTGAACGGACGGTCTGGATTCGTCCATTCAAATCGAGGGCTGAAAGTTTTTCCCTCGTGAAGACAAGATTGCCCTCTTCCACCGCCTATAAATAGGAGCAGATTTCATGTTCGGAGCAAGAGGAAAATCGAGTGAAAAGTTGACAAAAAATCAGCATTTCTCCCCTGTTTTTATCCTTTTCTGCCTTCTCCTTCTCAGCCGCACTTTCGGCCACCACCACCACTCTCACCACCGTCCTTTCCACTACAACCTACATCACATTCAAACACCCAGCAACCTTGCGTGGTGGCTGCACCACCTCTCTCTCTCTCTCCTTCTCTCTCTCTTCCCTGTGAAACACTTTCCCCCCTTTACCACCGCGACTCCAGCAGCAGTAGCAACCACTATTTCCAGCGGCTTCCACCCTTACCAACAGCAGCAGAGGCGACGACTCTCTTCTCATCCGCTCCAACCGCCAGCGACCGTAGCATCGACCGTGTGACAGCGGCAAAGACTTGCAACTCGAGCAGCAGCAACCCCGGCGGCTCAACTCTCCACCGTTGCCACCGCTTACACCACGTCGTCCTCCTCGGTCGGACCACCCTCACTCCAGGTAACTTTCCTCTTCCTCTTCCCCTCCCTCTTCTTCTTCTTCATGTTGTTCACTGTGTGAACAGTAGGCGTGAATTATAATTCACGTCCTACTGTTCACATGAACAGTGAGCGTGAATTATAATTCATGCCCACTGCTCATGCAATGGACGTTGGGTCGGGCCGTATCTGGCCCAGCCCAAATGTCTGGGCTGGGTTCGGCCCGGCCCTAAAGAAATAAATAAAAAGTGTTGGGCCGAGTTCGGCCCCACCATTTCGGGCCGAGATAGGCCCAACCGTTTCGGGCCGAGATCGGCCCAACCTTTTCTATGGCTGAGCCTGGCCCAGTTAATGGTGCCTCGACCCATGTAGATTTTTATTTTATTTTTATTTATTTATAATAATATATTATAATATTAAAATATTAAAAAAAAAACGAAAAATTCAAAAAAAAATCCAAAAATCCTTTGAAAAAAATTGTGATTTTCTCAAATATTTTTCTACCAATTTTGCATAATATCGGATTGTATATTTACACTGTAAAATACAAACCCGGTATTAAAATACCCGTTTTTCTTCGAAATATTTAAAAAAAAAAAAAACAAACAAAAATATATTTTGTTTTCATGCATACGGTCAAATCCTAAAAATTTTCCAAGCATATTTTCATTAAAAGATTGCATCTTTCTCATGTTTTAAAAATAAAAAAAATGGATATCATAACTAGTTTGTGGTCATCCATTAGGGTTTGGCCAAAATATCAAAAACCTTTTTCAATCTTTTTTCTAGGATCCAGATGTAGACTTTAATATTTGATGGGTGTAAAATTACACGATAAAGTACACCCTCAGATATTAAAGATACAAGGTATAAATAAAATACGATGCTAAAATTTAGACTTTAGAACGGTTAGGATTTGATTTAATAAGGTAGAGACTTTCTCATGAAGAGAGATCTACCTTGAACCCTAGAAAAGACCAACAAATAGAAACTCGACTTAGAAAACAATCAAATAACAATGCATTCTACCTTAGGTAGGGTGTACTGGGGGTGATGCGTCTTCCCCTTGCACAACCAGTCCCTTATCCAGACTCTCGCAGACCATAGGTTCCTAGTTACTATAATACTAGGTGGCGACTCCTAACGAACCAAACAAATGAACTAGAAAATCGCCAGCCGACGTCGCGCGTTGACGTGCGACGCTCAACAACAGAACAAACTGACTGCAATTTACCAATGTCCTGGAGTATGAGGTTGATGTAATGAGCAGCACAAAGAGACCAAAATATTGAAGGAAATTCTTCCATCAATAACTTGCCAAAGAAAGAACATAATTTGCGGCATTATCGGTCACCATATGCACAATGTTTTCTACCCCAACATACAAAACAACCTCTCTAAACAACTGATACAACAATCTAGCAGTCTTTGAGACATCTGATACATCCACAATTTTCAAAAAAATTATTCCTTTAGGACAATATACTAAGAAGTTAATTAAAGTCCTCCTCTTCTGATTTGTCCATCCATCAACCATTAATGTGCAACCAGTCTTCTTCCAAATCTCTCGATAAGTCTCAACATAAATCTTGACTTCATCAACCGCTTTTGCCAAGTAATAACCACGAATAGCATGCAAGTTTGGTCCTTTATAACCAGGACCCATGGCACATTACAGCATCTATGGCATGCTGATAATACACAGAGTTAACAACATTAAATGGCACACATGCATCAATCATCCACTTCGCTAAAGCAAGATCACACCGTTCAACTGCTTCCTTTATTTGCCAACAATTCTGAAGAGACTTTTGAGCACCAGGAGTTGTTCTCTGCATGAAATATGTCCCTAGTGTTGCAGATTTCTTCTACTTTCCATAACTTGTAGTCGATTGTTTTACAGTGCTGGTGCTTTGAATCTTTTTCTTTTTTGCAATCTTCGGTGGTAACTTATGTTTTTTAGTATTGACATCCTCATCATCATCATCACCATCATCATCATCTTCTACGTGCCTAATCATCATCTCTTCATGCTCCCTTTGTTGTGCATTAAATGCATTGAATTTTGCTTACATTTCTCTAACTCTTTTTTTTTTGTTTCAGCGTTTCCTTTAAGATTCAAAACCATTTGATGTCGAACATCAGGAGGACATTTGCGACATTGTTCAACTTCTCCTTTAGCTCCAGCTAAATGTTGCTTAAATCGATTAATACCACCACCCGCAAATACTTTAGCACAATACAAACAAACTAATTTAGTCTTTTTACATCCAACACTAAGTTCAGGAGCTTCTCTACAATGACCCCATGCTAAATCTTTTCTTCCTCTACTACCACTTGATATAGAAATTGAAGGTTGAGATGATTGGGCCGTTGAAGGATCACTACTTGGAGTACTACCATCATGTAAAGACATTTTAAGACCTGACATAATTTACAAGAGGGAATATAATTTCAAGCCAACTCACTTTGCAATCCATTCATTAATTAACAATGACAATCCCATGGTTTTCATTCAATGCAAAAGAATTAAAAATAAACAATTTATAACAGTAGAAATAAACAATTTATCAAAATAATACTAACGAAGAACCACAACAAATTAACAGTAGAAATTGTTCATATTCCACCCTTGTTACATATATAAGCAAGCAATGGTGAGCCTGATCTTAGAAAATAAATATTCCCCCGATCTTCATCACCAACCAAAATATTACGCAGAGAAATAGAATCCACAAATTTGATCAACAATTTAACAAGGGTGCTGGATCAACAAAATTTTGATCAACCAAAATAAAAAGCCCAACAATTTAACAAAATGCTGGGTTAACAATATAAAAGAAACAGATCATAATTAGCATGCCAAGCTCCTCTTTCTTACCCACAAAAGAGCCGAGTAAACCGCTTCTAAACTTTTTGACAAAAAAGCAACGAAAACTAAACCTATTTGGGTGTTCACTATCAACCCCATTCAAGCTAAAAACCGTGGATAAAAACTAAACCTAACAGATCAAGATTCAAGCTTTAACCACAATTATTTATGCTTCAAAAGTCCCAAGTCTAACAATGATATGAGACAAAAAGAATGAAAGAAATAGTAGTTGAAAACTTGAAATACTAACCGGAAGAGGCAACCGGTGCAATAGGCCGGGACGCGGAGGTCGAAGGAAGAGAAGAGGCAAGGCAGGAAGCGGCGGGAAGGTGACTAGATAGAGAGATGTGAGAGTACAAAAAACGCTGCATTTCAGAAGGAGATTCAAAGATGACCTCTGCTCCTAAGCTCCTCAGCAATTAATAGGTCGGGACGTCCTCTGCTCCTCAGCTAGGCAGCTAAGTTTCAAAGAGTGAGTAAATTAGGTTTGCCAATTGTAAATGATTTTGCTTCGTTCTTCTTCACACTGTCTTCAGCGTTTTGGCATTTTAGAATGATAAAAACGACGTTGTTTAATGACTGGCAATTTAAAAAAAAAATTGATCGGGTCTCACTCGGGTTTGACCGGGTGGACCGGGTCCTAGGTCGACCCGCCGGGTCGATCGGGTTTCGCCGGGCCAATTCCCGAGTGGGTTTTTGCCTCCACCCGGACCGGTTCCAGGCCCGGGTCGACCCGTCGGGCCGGTCCGAGATTTAAAACACGGGGGTCACTAGACCAAGCCAGTGACCCGGCTGGGAAAACAAAAGACATGTTTACGCGTGCATGCTTGTTCAATTGAAGTAGTCATTGTTCAAGTGAATTATAATTCACTTGAACAGTGAAAATGCAAAAAATGGAATTGCATGCACAGAGACGAAGAGAACAAACCTGGTGGCGGAAACGATGTCGACGACGATGGTAATGGCGTATGCTCACAATGATGCTAGAGGCGGTGGAAAGGAAGTTGACGATGGTTCACGGTGGTTATGACGGTGGTGGGCGATGTTTGCTGCAGCTTTTCTTCTTCTTCCCCGTGCAAAGACACCTTCCTCGTCTGCTTCTGTTTAGTTCTTCTCCTTTTGGTCTCCGGTGGGGGTGGAGCTGCTGGTGGCTTTCAGACGGTGCGGTGGAGGTTGCTGGCCAATGGAATTGTTATGGGGGGTGACGTTGGCTCTTCTCCTCTCTGTGCAGAGGTGTGAGCCTCTGTTTTCTTTTCTCTGTTGATCGATACTCCTTTCTTAGTGGCGGCATTGTGGCAGTGGTGGAGAGGAAGACGAACAGTGGTTCTCCTTTTTCCTTCCTTCTTCCTTTGTAACTTTCTTTCCCCGTCTCTCTGTTTCTGTCGTTCTGGTTCAAAAGATTTACCAACCTCTGTTTTCTCCTTCTCCCTTTGTTCTCTTTTCCTTTTCCTCGTTTCGGTCCTTTCCCTCTCGCAGTACATCCCCTTGCTTTTATAGCCGGAGGATGCAAGCGTTTTCCTTTGCGGGACGGAGTAACGGCCGGAGAGATATCGGTCGTGGACATGGCCCCTTGATCACCGCCTTCGCTACGCAACCGTTTCTCCGCCGAGCCGTAATGTAACGTCTTCGAAGAAGACAATGAACAAGGTTGAGAGAAACGGCGCCGTTCTGAAATTTTAAATAATATTTCCGATTTGATCCTTGAATGTTTATGTAATTTTGTAATCAAACCCCCCGGACAAATTATAATTGGACCCCTTGATTTTAGCACCTTTTTTGATTTAGTCCTTGGTTTTGGATTGTTTCAATTAAGTTCCTAATTGGCCATCAAACTTCAATAATTATGCAATTAAGCCCCTGATTTGACCAAATCAACTCTTCAAAATTATAATTGGATCCCAGAACTTTAATTTCTTCCAATAAAAAACTTAAATTGACTTAAGAAATCAATTTTCTTGCAATCAAACCCTTCATAAATTCAATTAAACCTTGGATAAAATTTAATTGAGTCCATAAACATCTGATTTTGGACTTTTCTTCCTCAAATTGAATCTTCCTTATCAACAAGGCTCTCACTGTCAAATTTCAACCTTTTGTATTTTTGAATCTCCTCAACCAATTTTGGCATTTTTTCAGCATTCCAGCATCCTTTTCTCGCTCCTATTATTTTTTGGATTTCTTCTGAATATTTTTTTGATATTGTTTTTTGTATTTTCTCATTTTTTTTGTGGGAACCCAAAAATGGGTAACAACACGACTGACAGAGGAATCAGAGTTGATCCGCACTATGGTCTGGTCGAAATCAACTCAAAAGCTAGACTCCGCAACATAAATGATGTCTTTGTTTTCGCAAAGCAATGTCAACAAGTTTATTACACATACACCCCTTCATTTAGAAAGGATCGATCAAGAGTTGATTGGTTGTCTGTTTTAAAAACGAAACCCCCGGGTCGTGTCGAGGTTGTTCAGGATGAGAACGAAGACACAAGTGTGCGAGATAAAGTCTTTCAAGTTAGTGAGTTGGTTGAACCATATCGAGTTGCTCCTTCAATTGAATTGGAAGAAAATTCAAATTTTCATGTTTTCGATGATAGTCTTGTTGATGTTGACGCAGAGGAGTTGAATGTTATTTTGAGCTCTAGTGGACAAGCAAATGTCGATGAAGAAGATGATATCCATAATGAAGATTGCGATGAAGGTGATGCCAATTCAATTGATGACAAAGAAGAAGAAAATTCTGACTAACAATCAAAATGAAAACCTGTGTAAAACCCTTTCTTTCATGTAATTTAGATTATGGATGATATATTTTGTAACACGAAATATTTATTACTTGAAATAATTACTTGAAATGCCACAATCACGAAATAATTACTTGAAATAATTATAGATCATGGATGATATGAAATAATTACTTGAAATAATTATAGATCATGGATGATATATTTTGTAACACAAAATAATTACTTGAAATGCCACAATCACTGACGTTCATACCGACGAAATAAGTCCGTCAGCATTTCACATAAAGTTCGAAAATAATTACTTGAAATGCTACAATTATCGATGCCCATACCAACAGATTAAGTCCATCAGCATTTCATAGAGAGTTCGAAAATAATTTCTTCAAAGTTGGTATATAGGCTTTAGAAATATAGGACTCCACGTAATTCGCATATAGTGGCTGTGAAATTTTCTATTTCAATATATTTTCTTGATAATGGTAGAAACATCTATCACACTGGAAGAAAAACGTGCAATAATGCAATACAATAAGGACAAGAAACTTTGTTTATTGACCCAATACATTGAATGGAATAAAACGTGCAATTCGCATTCATATAGGCTTGTATTTATCATTATTCCAAAAAGACAAACTGCTCCTGCATGTGAAGGAGAAGGACAAATCATTGTATAAGAAATTACTCCACAAGCTTTATTTTCCTGCATGTAAATCATTATACTTTAAGTTCAGTAATGCTCCAATCATGTCGACGGACATACTCTTTAAATCTTGTTTATTTTTATATTTTAAAAATATTTTTTTTAAAAATTATTTATTTTTTTATTTTAAATTAATATATTTTTTTAAAATATTTAAATTATTTTAATGCACTAATATCAAAAATAATTTTTTAAAACTAAAAATTATTATTTTGAAGATGAAATTGCAAAAGGCACTGTCGAGTTCCCAACTCAAATGTCAGGTACACCCTTCAAGCAAATTCAAGGAGAAGATGGGAATTACGTAACAGTGACGGTATATTGGACATGTGAAATCTAATTAGAAACGTTCTAGTAATGCAGCGCAAATCGTGTTTTAAAAAAAATTAATTTTTTTTGGTTAAAATTTAATATGGTTTGTATATTTTAGATCGTTTTGATGTGCTAATATAAAAAATAATTTTTAAAAAATACAAAAACATCATTAATATATATTTCGACATGAAAAATTATTTGAAAAGCAACCACTACCACACTACCAAACACACTAGTCTAGGAACCCGTTTGGCTACGCATTAGAAGTTGCGTTTTTTCAAAAACGCAGGAAGCAAACGTTTGGTTAACAAAAAAGAAGCTGCTTACTGTGCATGATCCCACAGCCAAATCGCGTGCAAAACGCAGGAAGATGAAAAGCATAAATATGCTGCTTTCGGGAAATTCAACCATGATACACTGTTCACTGAACAGTGTATCATGCCACCTCCACTGTTCACTGAACAGTGGAGGCATGTGTCCACTGTTCAGTGAGCAGGGGAGGCATACTCCACTGTTCACTGAACAGTGGAGTATGTGAGAATTGCACTATTCACGTGAAATTTTTTTTTTCAGTGCGATGATTTTTTTAACATTTTTTTTTTAAAAAAAACTAGTATAAAGTGAATTAAATTCACTCGCATTGTAATATCAATTTTATACCTGATAATATTTTATCTACGCTCAAAAAATTATGAAAACTGTAGTTCTTATCGGATGAATTTTGTATATAATGAAATTATAAATAGTTTAATGGAATAATAAAAAGTATTTTTTATAAAGTATTTTTTATTTCATGATGTAATAGGAGTAATTAATTCTATAATATTTAAATTTAAAACCATTAATATTAATATATATTTTTAAATTATTTTATAACCTCAATTTCAAAAGCATTCTTAACCAAACACATTAAACTACTTTTTCTTCAACCTCAATTTCAAACACAGTTTTAACCAAACACCTATTTTTTCAAACCAATCTCAACTAAAAGTACTTTTTATAAAACAACTTTTTTCAAAACACAACCACAATAACTACCGTAATACCAAATACAATCAAGGATAAACCGATGCGTTTTATAGTTATTTGCTTTTATTTTAGAGCTTTAATATCTGGTTTTACTTCCTAAGTAAATCGATGTGATGTGTTTCTTAAGGTTGCTACAGTAATGTCATGTCATGATAATTAAGTTGATTTCAAAGGTTGTAACTTGTCAGTTCTGAAGTATGAAATAATTAATTAATATTATTATCATCTTTTACCCAGTAATTTTAGTTAGCTAAGAGCTCATTTTCCCCAGGGATTTGAATAAATTTAACGCAAAGAAAAGGGAGTCAATGGAGAATTTTTGGAAGGACATTGATACAAGGGATGGATTTGATTTTTATACAAAAGTTTGGCAAGAGGCGACCACACGCTAACCGCATTTATGACGAGAAACATCAAAACTTTCCCATCTATTTATGTTTATTATTTAAAATAAATAAATTTTATATCATTAGCCAATAAATTTTTTTAATTAAATAAAATAGTTAAATTACTTTATTATATAATATATCAAAAATTCATAAACAACAAAGATCTCTTTTTCTTTTTATGTCTTCATCTTTATTTTTTGTTCGAACCCTTGGTTTGAAGAGAGAAAAAAAAGAGAAATTGGAGAAGAAAAGACAAAGTAAAAAAGAAATTGTTAAAGAAAGGTATTTAAATAGTGATTAAATGACCGTTTTACACCACACGTCCATGTGTTAGCCCGTCTAGACCTGAAAAGGGTCCGTGCCTTGACCCGCAATTAGCTATATCCATCTACTTTATTTTATTTATTTATAAAATTGCCACTGACTTTTTTATTTTATTTTGTAATTAAAAAATCGGGAAGAAATGGAAAGAGAAAAGAAAAATATTGAAATGAAAAAGAAAGGAAAAAAAAAGAAAAAGATGAAGAAAGGAAATTGATGAATTTCCATCCGACTGTTTGTGCTCATGTTTTTTTAGTGAAATTTGTCAAATATCCAAATTTTGATTTATTAGTTTATCATTTTATTTCATTGTTGTTAATTTTCATCATTTTTCTCGGTCATCTTATTTTATAAATAATAATAACAATAACAATATTAATAACAATAAATAAATAATACTATTAATATTTTAATGTCAACAATAATAAAACCAAATCATCGACGACGGATCTCGTAGCATTTCCTCACTTGATCGATAAAATAATGTCCATCTTTGATCGAACTTGACTATATGATATATGTTTGTTGACTTGTTGTTTTTGAGATTGCTTTGACCATTAATAGAACAAATTCGAAAATTAATACACATAATTAAAATAAATGTCATGTTCCTATACTTACTATTTTGATTGTCTTATCACCAATTCTGAAAAATAAGTACGAGGGAATTGATAGGACTGAAAAATATACATATTTGAAGTCCTCTATACTTAGTATTTTGATTGTCTTATCACCAATTCTGTGCAAATTTAAGCTTTTTTTTGTTTTTTTGTAGGTGATATATACTTGAGTAATGGAATCGAAAGGAGGAAGATGGGACTAAAAAACAAGGACTGGACACAGAACATGTTCTGCCCTGGCTCAAAAGAAGTTGTGCCTAACTCAAAGAAAGTTGTGCCCCGGAACAACTTTAATATTAGATAATATTAATATTTTTAAAATTCGTAATCTGCCTTTTATTCCCTCAATACCTACTATCTATTCAGAGAATTTCTATTTACAACCGTTCTTTTATTTTTCAAAACAGTTTTTTAATTAAATTATTTTTCAAACCTTAAATTGAAAGAACTAATCGTATTCTAGGAAAAAGAACAAAACAATAGGAACATATACGGGAAAATACTCTCAATCTCTATGTCAATGACATTTAAACTTGAGAAACTCTGAACTAATTCATACCAATAGATGCTTTCTTCAGCTTTATGCCTATGTTCTTGTGAAGAGAAAAAAAAAAAAAAAAAGAGTAGTCCGCAGGATTAATAGCAGTCGATGTAAAAAATATTTTGATTTTCAACTTTCTATGAAAAAAAATTACATGAGAAAATAATCAACACCATTACGTCAAAGACGTTTAAACTTGAGATTTCAAACTGAAATTTCTAGACTATAATGATCAACTTCATACCATCTTTCTTCAGCTTTATGCGAGTCCATCATGCTAGTGCTTGAGCTTCCCTCTGTTCCTGTGACCCATTTCTATCCTTGAATGAGACTAGGCTCTCCCGGTAAACGAAAATTCCTTGGCACGAACAAATATACTTCGTGCATCCAAGCTCAGTTATTTCTTTGGTAATAGGGTCAAACAAGGTTAGTTCCTTCCAAGGGCCGCATTCAAAAATAAACTTATCATTCTTCCAATGCGCAATTGCTGATACCGGTCCATATGAACTAGTCCCAATAGTGAATCTTTTTGTCCAACATCCCTCATTCAGCGTCCATATCTCAATAAAATGCTTGGTATGATGATTAGCAAGCAATGCAAGGGAGTCATTGTATACTGCAAGAGCAGTTTTCCTAGCGGACTTATCATAGTTTGGTATATCTGCATCTTGGATCAAATCAGTAGCCATATCAAAAGAAATGATGGCTTCGTGAAAAATTCTCCCACGATCATAATCTGATCCCAACCAGTATGAAACTCCATTCAAACAAATGTAGCAGTTATTGTTGCTCATTAACTTGTATTTTTGTGGCAAATCTCCCCAATATCTCCAAGAATCAGCACTTAATGAGTACACAAAGACTGATAATGTAATACGAATTTTGTAATTTGTTTTACTCCAACCTTTAATAACAATCACCTTGTAATCTTTAGTTACTCTATCAAATCCAAAACCAAAAACATCATCGACACTAGCATAAAAATTATGGGATGGGAGGTTGGGTTTCCTCATTAGTGGAGGTAAGGTTTTCAGTTCATTGGTTGCAGGGTTCCATAGAACACGATAATCCCTATAGGAATAACGTTCCAGGAAAAATATCCCATTGCAAGGTCCACAGATAAAGGAATTATATATGCGCCTATCACGCAGTTCTTTGAATGATAAAACTGCTGATGTTTCGTCTACCAAGCACTCATACAACGCAACTTTTTGGCAAGCATACGTTACCTTATATTGAACAACGAAACTATCACTGTCGTTATTGTTGTCATAATAATTATTAAGATGCTTGGATACGAAAGCTTGGCTTGTAATGATCGAATACCATGACTTGCAAACGCACTTGAATTCCAATACGTTACCTTTACTTTCAACATCTCTCCTTCTCTATGGCTTCTCCAACCTTCAAAATATATATATAAAAAGTTAGAGATAAAATTATGGGTACCTTTCTTTTGAGATATGACTTAAAACCCTTTTGCTGACGTTTTTAAGGAAATCCTATTCCTATACACAACATGATCAATTATAACCTTCACAATCATGTCCCAGATGAAAGAAGACAAAAAAAAAAAAAAAAAAAAAAACGCAGCTATAACAAAAAAAAATGAATACAATCGAAGTTGAATCTTCAAAATTAAGGTTTAAAGAAAGCGAACCTCCGAAAGACTTAAAGTTGAAGAAAAGAAACCTCCGAGTCTGATTGTTAAAACAAGGCTCACATGCCGAATACCCTATTAATTTTTATTTATTTATTTATTTTTATTTTTGTAGTGGCAAAAGTCGTAACCCTAACTATGGAAAATGGATGGAATGATTATAGAGAGGCTAAATCTGGCCCTTTGGGCTCCTATCTTGTTTTGGGTAACGTAGAAAAATACCCTTTTCTTATTTGTTTGGTTTTATGGGCTTACTACTAAAAGTCCAAAACTGAGAGACAATGAGACAAACTTTTCAGGGTCAGGACTTTTGCCAATATAAAAATAAGCTATATATTAGGGTATTCGGCATGGGAGCCTTGTTTTAACTATCAAACTTGGAGGTTTGTTTCCTTCAACCTTAAATCTGTCTGAGGTTTGCTTTCTTTAACCTTATACATTAATTTTTCACGTTTCAACTTCAATTTTATTCTTTTTTTTTTGTTATTACAATATTACGTACGTTTAATTTGTTGTTTCGTTCTCTTCTTCTTCGTACTTCTAGGACATAATTGTGAAGATTATAATTGGTTGTGTAGGGTGTAGGGTGACACTTTCCTTAAATACGTTAGCAAAAGGGTTTTCAGTTATATTTTAAAAGCAAGGTGACAATGATTTTATCTCTGACTTTTATATATATACAAGGTTGAAGCCAAAAGGGAGAGATGTTGAAAGGAAAGGCAATCAAGATCGAAGATCCATTACCTCAAGATTTGATAACCGAGATGTAGAAAATTCCAACCGGTGATGTTCCGATATTTGCCCATTAAAGGCTAAGCACACTGACACAATATTTAACATGGTTCGGCACACCGCCTACATCCACGGGAGGAGCCATTGCATTATATAGGGAGAGTACAAGATTTACAACAATATAGGAAGAGGAATCATCCCCTCTTTGGCAACTCTCAACCTCACTCTATTTCTCTCTTCTTAGTGCTGCAATAACAGCTACTACTGGCTGCCTTGGCAACCCACTCTCTTCTACATTTCTCACATCTTTGGCTCTACTTTCCCTCTCTCAACTCTCACATTTTGCTCTCTAACATATACCTCTATTTATAGGCATCCATGGCAGCTTCTCTTGCTCTTTGTCGCGGGTGCGCGGCGTCGTGGCGAATATTCCACTTTTAAATCTAGGATGTGTGTATGGTATCTATTTGGCAAATGTGGGGAGACAAAAATATTATCTTTTGTTGGTAGAAAATGGAATGGGAGTTGCCACCTAGTTTTTGTTTCATCAACTGAACATTTCTTGCCTAATATCATTGAATTCAGTTTCTTCCAGAGAATTTTACAGTTATTCTATTTCATTATGATGGCAACGTGGATGGGTGGTGGGATCTTGATTGGAGCAATGAAGCCATACACATAGTTGCCAAGAACCAAACGAAGTGGTAAGATCAACCTTGATAATTTCTTTTTTTGTCTATTTTTTACCGCATATTTTGTATGTGTGGTAAAAATGGATGATTGATATTGTCAGTTTCAGTGTTAATTTATTGCAAATTGTACAAAATCATTTAGCTTCAAAGGTCGAGGAGCACAGGATTTCATGGGTTAAACTCATAACATCTTTTCATCTATGAGAGGAGTTTGATAGTTATGTGAGCATGGAATATTTTCCTAAAAGGATTTGTCTGAGGGTCTGAGCAGCTGATTTGTTTTTTCCTCATGAAATAGAAATGTCGGTGTGGAGGCTGTCTGAGTCACGGTGGCAGAGGAGAAGGAAAGTTCTCGGCTGGAGCTGTGGGTGTGACTGAGGAAAGAGCTGCTACTCCGGTTCTTCCGGGCGTCGCCGGAAGAAGGGGGACCGCTGTTGGCCGGTGAAGAAGCCGGAAGGCGGAGGCCGGCTCCTGTGGAGGCCGGCATCCGCCGAGGAGGCCGCGGAGGCGTTCTTGCTGGGCCGTTGAAGCTGCGGTGAAGGAGAAGCCGAGGTGAAGCTCGCGCTGGCTTTGTGCCGATGGGAGGGAGAGGGGACAAGTGTTTCTTTGGGACTCGCTGGAAGAGAATGAGAGGAAAGGGGGAGGTTTGCCCCGGTTTGGCTTTGAGGGGAAGAAGAAAATCAAGGGGAGGGGAGAGTTGTGTGAGGGCTGTTCGGGTGTGTGGGTCTGTGGGGGCTGGACTATGGCCGGCTATCACTGGTTGAGGGAGAAGAAGCTGGAAAAAGAAAACCGGTTGCAGGAAAAACGGGCAGGAAAAGCTTATTTTGTGCCAACTTTGGGCTCCATCCCTCTAACCGTCTGACCATGAAAATTCCTTCTATTTATAGGGCTGGAAAGAGGGTAATCTTGTCTTCAATGGGGAAAAAGTCTCAGCCCTTGATTCGACTTGAGCAATCCAAACCGTCGGTTCAAAGTGTGCACCTCGAACCGCCAAATTTGCAGACTGCCCGAGGTGCACGTTTTGGCCCAATAAACGAGCTGTTCCAAACCTTTTCGACCCGACCGACCACTCCCCGGGATAAAGGAGTTCCGGTGGACATGTTGGTGCATGCTTTGTCGGATTTGGGGGCCAAACGAGGCGTAAAACACGTCGGGAAGTCGGCCACTCGGGCGGCTTGGTGGGGAAGAAAATGAACAGCACCGGGCGACGCGTCGCCTGGTTCCCCCCTTTTTTTTTTTTTTTTTTTTTTTTTGAAAATTATGAAACGGCGTCGTTTTGGCTAAAACGCGCCGTTTCATTTAAAAGTGGCGCCCGAACGCGCCAAGTTTCAAAACAAACTTCCTTAATTATTTCTTTTTTTCTTCAATTGCATCCCCGCCAATTTCGGTCTCCGTCCCTCTTGTTGGCCGCGTTTTCACTTTAGTCCTTGGTCTCCCGATTTATGCAATTGAGCCCTTAATTGATCAATAAACTTCCAATTTCTTCAATTAGGCCCCGAATCAATCAATTCCAGCCCCCCTACTTGCGCGCCTTCTCCAATTTGATCCCTGGTTTCGGATTTCTTCAATTAAGTCCCTAATTGGCCCTTAAACTTCAATATTTATGCAATTAAGCCCCCGATTTGACCTAATAAATTCCTAAAAAATATATTTTGGCCCCCGAACTTAAATTTCTTCTAATTAAAACCCAAATTGACTTAAAAATCAATTTTTCTTGCAATCAAATCCCCTATAAATTCACTTAAAAATCCAATTAAGTCCATAAACATCCAAATTTGGGCTTTTCTCCTCAAATTTCAAATTTTCCTCCTCAACAGGCTCTCCTCCTTCAAGAATATACTGTCAAAAATCCAATCTTTGTATTTTTAACCTCATTGACCAATTTTCCGACCATCTTCTGAGCGCTTCTACCTCCTGTTATTTTTTCTTAACCTCCTTTGGCTATATATATATATATTTATATATATATTTTGTGGGGGACCCAAAAATAGGTTACAACGATGCCCCCTCTTTATAATGCTTACTGAGCAAGGTTTTTTGCGCAGAAGTTTTATAAAGATAAACCCAAAACGGAAACTCCCTGAATCGATCCGATTGAAGCTTGATTGATCCGAAACTTGTCTTTTATAGCAATCTCAACTTGGAATCCCATCCAAGCGATTCCATTTAACCAACATGAAATATGAGGTCCCGTCTGGCGACCTCCTTTAACCAATATCGAAATACGAGATCCCTTCTCCGGCAATCTCCTTTAACAAAAGATCTTAGAATCCCATCTCGGCGATTCCTTGTAACCAATGTTGAAAAATGAGGTCCCTTCTGGCGACCTCCTTGGATGAATATCGAAATATGAGATCCCTTCTGGCGATCTCCTTTAATCAACTTGGAATCCCAGCTGACGATTCCATTTTTTCTTTTTTTCTTTTTTTCTTTTTTACGAGGTCCCATCTAGCGACCTCCAAATAGCGAAATGCGAGATCCCTTCGGCGATCTTCTTTATTCAACTTGGAATCCCATCTGCGATTCCTTCTTTTATTCAACATGTAATACGAGGTCCCATCTCGCGACCTCCGAATAGCGAAACACGAGATCCCTTCGCGATCTTCTTTAAACAACTTGGAATCCCATCCGGCGATTCCTTCTTTTATTCAACATGTAATACGAGGTCCCATCCGCGACCTCCGAATAGCGAAACACGAGATCCCTTCGGCGATCTCCTTTAAACAACTTGGAATCCCATCTCGGCGATTCCTTTTATTCAACATGTAATACGGGGTCCCATCTCGCGACCTCCGAATAGCGAAACACGAGATCCCTTCGGCGATCTCCTTTATCTTGGAATCCCATCTCGCGATTCCTTTTATCCAACATGTAATACGGGGTCCCATCTCGGCGACCTCCGAATAGCGAAACACGAGATCCCTTCGGCGATCTCCTTTATCTTGGAATCCCATCTGGCGATTCCTTTTATCCAACATGTAATACGGGGTCCCATCTGGCGACCTCCGAATAGCGAAACACGAGATCCCTTCTGGCGATCTCCTTTATCTTGGAATCCCATCTGGCGATTCCTTTTATCCAAAGCTGAAATACGATGTCGTTCTTCCTGATGGTAGGGCTCAAAACTTCTCATTTTTTCTTTATTTCTTGTTCTTCTCGTTGTTCCAGAATCCACTATGATTCACAACTGTGATTCTTTGCTATCATTCACTATGATTCTTTCTTCGTCTCCAATCTTGTGGGAATGCATTAAGAATTCCTCCTGTAATGATCCAAAAAACATATATGCAATGATTTATGATTAGATGCCATGCATGCATTCGTACCTGGTTTTGAAACATAGGCCCCATCCTCTTCTTCTAGTTCATGGGACTCCCTCTTAACATGAGCTTGCTTTTGACGTCGTATCTTTGGATTCATCTCTCGTGTTGTCTCCGACTTTCTTCAAGTAGTCCTTTTCCCAAAATGTATGACTTGTCATTTCCCCTTTGTCACGCTTTTGTCAAATGCTTTAGCTTGGTTTTCAAAACTATAGGCTTCCGTGCATTTTAAACACGTAAAACTTTTCATGAAAACATCTCTTATTGCCCCCAGTGTAGGGGTGTGATTCTAGTCTAGGCTTTTGTATAGAGAAGAAATTTGTTCACCGATGCTAAACTTTTTAGGTGCGATAACAACAAGACATGCACTCGTTGGGATTAATGCAAAAATGATTGTTGTGAGATCAATGCAAAAGAGAAAGAAGTCAATGGCCAAACTTTGCTTTATTGATTTAAGAGCCTACATCAAGCATAATATCTTTTTACGTAGTCGAATTCACAGTCGAGCTAGGTCTTCTCCATCCATTCTAGCCAACTTCGCGCTCCTCCCGAGAATGCCTTCTTTACTATGTAAGGACCCTCGTAATTCGATGCCCATTTGCTTTGATCATCTCCAGGCAGTGACAATATTTTCTTCAATACTAGATCCCCTTCTTGAAACAACCGCGGTCTAACCTTTTTGTCATATGCCTTGGCCATTCATTTCTGGTAAAGTTGGTGATGACATATTGCATCTATCCTCTTTTCGCTGATCAAGTTCAGTTGCTCATATCTCACTTTGGCCCACTCGGCCTCCTCTAATTCGGAATCTATCAACACTCTTAACGACGGGATCTCCACCTCCAAAGGCATTACCGCTCCATACCGTACACCCGAGAATATGGGGTAGTCCCCTGTCGAGGTCCCGACAGTAGTGCGGTATGCATGAAGAGCAAATGACAACATTTCATGCCAATCTCTATATGTGATTACCATTTTCTGAATAATCTTCTTGATGTTCTTGTTGGCGGCTTCTACTACGCCATTCATCTTTGGTCGGTAGGGTGAAGAATTCGAATGCTTGATTTTCCATTTAGTACACAACTCGCTATCATTTTGCCATTGAAATTCTGTGCATTATCTCGTTACTATCTTTTCCGGAGGACCATATCGACAAATCAAATCCTTCTCTATAAACCTCTTTACTACGTTCGCGTTACGTGGGCATATGAACCGGCCTCCACCCACTTTGTGAAGTAGTCAATAGCTACGAGGATGAATCTATGACCATTGCTAGCTTTTGGGTTAACAGGACCGATTACGTCAATTCCCCACATTGCAAATGGCCAAGGGATATCGATTAAATAGCGGAGCCGGCGCGGCATATTGACCCTATCACTCGTAAACTTGACATTTATGACATTTCCCGACATAGTCGATACGGTCTTTCTCTAGTGTCATCCGAAATAACCAGCCCTTTGGATTTTCCTCGCTATCATATGCCCACTAGCATGGGTTGAGCAAATCCCCTCATGGACCTCCCGTAACGCCTTTCTAGCATCTCGCCTCATTTAAACACCTTAGTAGGGTTCCATCAAATGATCTTTTGTACAAAATCTCTCCATCTAAATAGAAGTCTATAGCCAACCTTCTCAAGGTTTTCTTATCCGTTTTGGAAGCTCCCACCGGATATTCATGATTTTGCACAAGGTTCTTGATATCATAATACCAAGGTCTGTCCGTCTATCTCTCCTTCAACTAAGCAACAAAGAGGTGGGTCATTTCTAATGTCAATGTGTACCGGTTGTACCTTGCACTTGAGATCAATGGTAGTCATAGCAGCTAACGTGGCCAATGCATCTCGCAAAATGGTTCCCCTCCCTTCCTAGATGGGTGAATCTAATTTCTTCAAATTCCTTTGCTAGTGTGGATAGGTATTCCCGATACGGCCTCAACTTCTCCTCCTTGGTTTGCCATTCCCCTTTAACCTGGCGGATAATCAACATTGAATCCCCATATACATCTATCTTCTTTATCCTCATCTCCAAGCCGCTTCTAAACCGAGGATACAAGCTTCATACTCACCGTGTTGTTGGTGCACTCGAAATGCGGTTTAACCGAAACTGGATATTGTTTCTTATTAGGAGAGATTATTACCGCACCGGCCCCATTACCATATACATTCACGCCCCGTCAAAAAACATTGTCCACCAATCTGCTTCTCTTCTTCCTTCTCTATTGACAATATATCTTCATCCGGGAAGTCAAAATCCAAAGGTTCGTAATCTTCAACAAAGCATTATCGCTAGATGGTCCGCAATTGCACTTCCTTTTACGGCTTTCCTTGTCATGTATACTATGTCATATTCTCGCTAATAGAACTTGCCACCTTGCAATTCGACTTGAGAGAAAGGGCTTGTTACAAATATACCTCGAGGATCCACCTTTGAAATCAACCATGTGGTATAGTAAAGCATATAATGTCGTAACCTCTTTGCCGCCCATACTAACGCACAACAGCCTTTCTATCTCGGTGTATCTAAACTCACATTCGGTGAATTTCTTACTCAAATAATAGATAGCTCTTTCCTTCCTTCCAGCTTTCATCATGCGACCCAATACACATCCCATGGCTACTTCGATTCATCGTTAGATACAATACTAGGGGTTTTCCCGATACTTGGAGGAACCAAAAGGTGGATTTTGTAAGTACTTGCTTGATTTTATTGAATGCCTCCTCACACTCCTCATTCCAGGTTCCGGATTCTTTTTCCTTAGTAGTCGGAATATAGGTTCTCATGTTGTTGTTAGGTGAGCTATAAACCGAGCAATGTAGTTCAACCTTCCCAAGAATCCTCTTACTTCTTTCTCCGTCTTAGGGGATGTCATACCTTGGATGGCCCTTACTTTATCCGGATCCACCTCTATACCTCTATCGCTTACCACAAATCCTAACAACTTGCCCGATTTAACTCCGAATGAACACTTTGCGGATTGAGCCTTAATTCATACTTCCTCAACCTCTCAAACAACTTCCTCAAAACTTCAACATGATCCTCTCCTTTTTAGACTTGACAATCATGTCGTCTACATACACCTCAATTTCCTTGTGCATCATATCGTGGAACAAAGTCACCATTGCTCTTTGATAGGTTGCTCCTGCATTCTTTAATCCAAATGGCATGACCTTATAGCGAACGTCCCCCAAGGTGTGACAAAAGTTGTTTTCGCCTTATTCTCCGGAGCTATTTTTATCCGGTTGTATCCCGAAAAACCATCCATAAAGGAATATGTGGAACTCCGGCAGGCATTGTCCACTAAAACATCTATGTGTGGTAGCGGAAAATCATCCTTGGGACTAGCCTTATTCAAATTCCGAAAATCCACGCATACTCTAATCTTCCCCTCCTTCTTAGGCACCACAACAATGTTAGATACCCATTGTGGATATCTAACTACTTCTAGAAAACCAAGATCCCATTGCTTCTCGAGTTCTGCCTTGACCTTGATCCAGACATCCGGGTGGGCCCTCCTCAGCTTCTGTTTGACTGGCTTACAACCTTCTTCCAACGGTATCTTATGTACTACAATATTTGTATCCAAACCAGGCATATCTTCATAGGACCAAGCAAAGACATCCGAATATTCTTGTAATAGGGTGATCATTTTTATCCTTAGTTCAAAGGCAATTAGGGTACCTATTTTCAACTCCTTCTTGAACTGATCACTGCCTACATTGATGGTTTCGAGTTCCTCCGCGGCAGGTTTCCAAGTCTGTTCCTGTTGTTCTACTAGCTTGGTGAATTCACTGATATTGCTTTCATCCCACTCTTCTTCTTCCATAGCTATCACATGTTCGTTCAAGTTTGGCCATTTATTCTTGATGCTAAATGTATGTGATGTTGTAGGAGATCCGCTTTCGGATTCTCGAAAGCGGGAAGTGTTTGGTGTAAATGCATAAAAATAGAAGGCAATTTGTGAAAAGTGCATGATCTCACAATTTATTTAAAGAAAAGGTGGGCTCTATGACAAACATAAAATCTAGCTGACATCATGAGCCTTGATTGTCAACTAGAGGAAATAAAAACAAACATAAGCAATGACAAAAGCATGTTAAGGCAAACAAAATTGGTTTACATTTTGAAAACCACTGGAGCTTCTTGGGTCACCCGGTTAGAAACTTCTCGTCTTGAGCCAACTTGCGTACAAAGGTCTTGGCGGAGACTTCTTCTATGGTGTAGACCGTCGGTTGTGGGAGTGCTTCATCTCCCTTTCTTGCTACCGTCTTCATGTCATCTCCTTTCACCTTGTTTTCCCCCAAGGTATTTATGCTCATGTTTGATGCTCTTGATAAAGGCTTTCGTCTTCATTGTCATGTTGCATTATGTATGCAGCTTTTGAGAATGACATGCTAAGGGGAGGGATTTCTAGCTTTTCTTCCTCTAGCTCTCTTCCTGTAATTCTAGCTATCCTTCTTGCCCTTCTCCGATCAGGCACCCACCGATAATCCTCTTGGCTAGGTTGATACCCTAACCCAAATCTTTGAGCAAGACTTTTCATCCTTGCCGGATTAACCCCTTCGGTATCCCGATAATAAGGTTATCTTGAAATGGGATCCCGCGGTCCAAGAAGCATAGACTTGCCATCCTTGCCGCTTCGAGATCCTTGGCCTTCTTAGCACCGTGTTCTCCGGCACCCGATCGGTGTTCACAATCTCAAAGGCATGGATATTGTTACCCTTGCAATCATCCACTTCGATAAAAGGCACAACCACATTCTTTATCATGGATATTGTCTCCTCGACCTTGACAGCTTACCAACATCCCATTCATGATATACTTCGGCATTGGTGCAATGACGAAGCTACGCCCCCGCCGCATGAATCCAAGGTCTTCCTAACAACATACTATAGGAAGGGTGGATATCCATAACCCGAAGTGTTACTAGGAAAATTTGTGGTCCCACATATAGCTCCACTTCTAAAGTCCCAATTATTGGCCTAGGTGAGCCATCATACGCTCCGGCCATCATAGTACTTGGCTTTATATGGGATTCATCGATCGGCATTTCTTCCAAAGATGTGCTTTGGCAACATGTTAAGGGCCGAGCCATTATCAATGAGTACTTTTCCTATGAGGCGGTCCCTTGCACCTAACCGTAATGTATAAGGGCTTGTTATGTCCGGTACCTTCAACATCAAGCTCATCACCGTGAAGTACGGTAATTAGTTGCATGGATCCTTCCTACTAGATGCTCCATGGTTTTATGTTCAATGTCTTGGGGTACATATGCCTCATTCAATACCTTTTGCAAGGCGTTTCGATGTGGCTCGGAGCTGAGTATCAAGGACATAAGGGAGATCCTAGCTGGAGTCTTCTTTAGTTGATCTACTATGCTATATTCGCTATGCTTGATCAACTTCGGAATTCATTCGACTCCTCTTCCGTTACCGGCTTATTAACTTCTAGTGCTTTGTCCAGATCTACCACTTCTTTGCCCTTTGCCTTCCTCAACTCCTCGGGCGTAAAGCAACGACCACTCCTGGTCAAACCACTTATCTCAGTCTGGAACAAAGGAAGAGGAGCTCAAACGTTGGGGGCATAACCATAATTATAAGGCATGGCATTATGATTCCCTTTTGTGTAGGACGGTTTAACCAAAATTAGCCTTGGGGGCCCATGAGCTGTTTGTTGGACCCTGCATACTCCTGTCATCTCATCTTGACCTTCCATCATACTTACCTCACCGCTGCTCTTCATGGGTTCAATCCTCAACTCCCCCATTTTTAGCATTTTCGCAATCTTTTCACAAAACTCGATGCAATCCTCAATATGATGTCCATCTCTTCCATGGTATTCACAAGAATTATATCCCTCCAAATGGCTCTCCACCTTTGTCTTTAGAAATCCTGATTGTACCAACATGTCGTACAACTTCTTCATGGACACCTTCAACCACTTGCATTGATTTCCCACTTCGATCATGCCTATTCCACTACTATTTGGGGCATGCTTAGGCAATGGGTTTGAATTAACATTGGGCTTGTCTTCAAAGGATACCCATCCCATCTTAATAAGCTCCATCAACCTCTTTTTGAAAGCGTAACGGGTTTCAATCCCATGCCCGGATTACCCCCATGGTACTCGCAAGCCAACTCGGGCTTATACCAAATTGGGAATGGTGGTTGTAGTGGTAGTGTAGGGATAGGAGCTATTTGTCCAATGCTCAACAGTTTGGCGTACATGTCCTTCAAAGGCATGGGTAACGGTGGCAGTTGTTCTGGAGTGTATCTTGTATGGGGTCTTTGGTAGTGATTTTGGTAGTTTGGCTGGTTATTTGTTCGACTAGGGGAAAAAGGTTGGTTAAAGTTTATGCGTGAGAATTGAGAGGTAGGTACTTGAGGATTATGGAAATCTACTCTCTTGCCCTTATACCCACCTTCTAGCTGGTTAACATCGCCTTCTCTCTTTCTTCCAATAAAACCCTTCTTTTCCACCGGCATCGCTATTCGCCCGGCTTTAATCCCTTGTTCTATCCTCTCGGCTATGCGTACCGCATCATAGAAATGTTGAGAGGAGCTACCCATTAGGTGCTCATAATAAGGTGCTTTGAAGGTATTGGCAAACAAGCTCACCATCTCTGTTTCTATCAAAGGGGTTGGACATGCATTGCCTCATCCCTCCATCTTTGCGCATAAGCCCTTATCGACTCCTGGATCCTTTTCTCCATTACCATTAGACTTGTTCGATCGGAGCGATTTCCATGTTAAACTTGTACCTGTTTGAGGAAAGCCTCCACCAAGTCTCTCCAGCTCTTGATCCCGATCTTGTCTAACCTCATGTACCGCCTTAAAGCGGATCTCGCTAGGCTATCTTGAAAGAAATAGATTAGCAATTTATCATCACGGATTACTTCGCCATTTTGTTGCGTAGGATCGAAGGTGAGTGTTTGGGCATTCCAGGACGGTATACTTAATGAACTACGGTATTCGAAAATCTTTTGGCACCACGATGTTTGGTACCAAACATACTTAATCTTTCTTCTAGAGCAAATAGCTTGTCTTGGTCCCTCACACTTAGAGACCTATTATCCGGGACTCCCTCCGTTGTTAAGTCCACGGTGATTGGAGCATGAGTTGGTCGGATAGGGATGATAGGCACAAAATGTTGTTCATTGGCCGAGTTTGCCCCCCGGTTTTGAGATGTTTGAGGGATCCGAGCCGCGCGCTCCTTCGGGTTGTTGTGCTTGATGTTCCCTCCCGTTTCTTAGCTCTCGGAAGCCGCTCAAGTAAATCGATCGCCGAGAAACTTCATTTTTCACGGACTCCAACTCGGTTTGATAATGTGACTCTAAATGAGCTCTTTCTTCGTTCTCCATCCTCGATCTAGCCCGGGTGTTGTGGATTTTGGATGTGGGACCTATGTTTCACGATCTGCGTGCATATGATGTATTAAAAATAAATGCTTGATGAAAATATGATGCTCGTGCAATGTATATTTTAGAGTCGACTCATGACTTTCGTAATCCTTTAGGCAAGATTTCCGAGTTGACCCGATTACTGTAAAGGAGGGTTTGCCAAGTTCTTATCATAGTAGCTTACCAAACACATTAGAAAGAAAGATAGGTCATGGCCTTCTTATAAATAGAAGTCGTTCATACAATGATTACAAAACAAGGCGTTATACATTGCTACCCCTAAAAGGCATTTCCTCTGTTAGCTAAGTCCCCAATAAAACAGGTGATGGCCGCCATATATTCTCGGTACTTTGAAGCGTCATTTCCAACTTGGGTAGCTTGTTGTTGCAATCTTTCTGCATAGCGGGCTGCTTGCTCGACCTGCTTCGTTATGTGCCTTATCTTATCATGGAACACGGTGTTATCTCGCAATTATCACTTCGTTCTTTGGTTCCTAGGGCTTCATTACTTCTTTCCAACACTCGGACCATATCCTCCGACCGGGCCAACTTATCCCTTACCCTCTCGTAGTTCTTCCTTTTCGATATCCAAATCGGCTATTTTGGAGTTAATTTGAACCATAAAGTTGTCCATGTAATCTTGACATTCTTGACGCTCTTGCTTAGCCTTACTGAGCTTCTCTTCCATCTCGAAGTAGTGGCTTCTCATCTCTTTTAACTCTTCTTCTCGTATCTCAAACTTCGATTGTAAAGCCATCATCCTTCCTTTCGAAGACTCGGCTCTCTTCTCGGTAATCTCTCATATCGACTCTGCCGCCTTTCTTGAACTTCTCTCTTCCTCCAATTGCATCATATATTGAGCTCTGATCCTTCTTTCCTCTTCTATGTCGAGATGGGCTAGCTGATTTTTCTCCTTTTCAACTTCTACCTTCTTTAAAAGCAGGCTCCTTCCCTTTTTCAAGGAATCCATCATCTCTTTATCGACACTCATCTTGCCTTTGGTTGATCTCTTAACCTTAGCCAACTCTTTTTGTATGAGCTCGTTTTTGTTAGACAGCTCATCATACTCGGTTATTCGATCCCTTAACTCGCCTCGAACCGCTTTTGCTATTTCTTCACTACCTCGGCCTTTTTCTCGCCACTCCTTTAAGGACGTTAATTGCTTATCCCGTTTTTCCAATCGCTGGTTCAAGTAAACCCTCATCGTGTTTTCTTCTTCTAATTGATTTTCTAACGATCGTTGCTTGCCCTTTGCTCTTCTTGAGATCGATTCTACATTGTTCTAGCCGCTTTCTCAACTCTTCCTCAATATCGAGTCCTGTTCCTTTTTTGTTGCTCTATTGTGGATTCCGGATGTTTTGGTATTGATAAACCCTTCACTTCGTAAAGCTCTTCGTTCCTCCAAATTGCATAGTTCCGGTGAATGATGTTTCAAACGTGCTCCCTTCTTGCCTTTTCACCATCAAGGGTCTTTCCCAATCTTGTCGGATAAGTTCCATCTCCTCGAGGAAAGGTTGGTGCTTGAATAAACCGACAAAATCAGCTAAACCCAGAGTTCTTGGTGCATACCGCATTCCACCCAACCGCCTTGTTACTAGGGCGGGCGCGTAACTAATGTACCCGGTTACACCAATCAAAGGAACCCATATCTTGTTTCCACATGACTCATTGTGCAAATGGTATTGTTCATCCATGGCGCTTTCCATTTGAAGTTGCTCCTTGGCAATGCTTGCATATTTATCTATCCATGCTTTCTCATCCCAATTCTTCCAAGTCTCGTCCATGGTAACCTTTAACGGTCGTAGGTCAAACCACCAAAAATTGTTAAAAATGTCCCTTGGTGTTTCGATATGACTGATAATCCATAAATACAACATAGGGGCGCAACATCTCATGGCTCCTTTTCCATACGTTCTGCAGTGGTTGAGTGATAACATGGTTTCTCCCAAAATGGCTGACGAGGGATTGATCCGGTCACGCTCGTATTCTATGAAGACACTTGCGCTTCCAAACCGATGACTCCGATTTCGGAAGGGAACAATACTAGCCCAAAAATGGCAAAGGCCACCAACCTGTATCGTTCCTCTCCCAACTTGCCTTCTTCAGCATTTTTCTTCATTCGGGCTTCAATGACCTTCCATTTGAAACCCCCCTCGGCGACTCTACATTGGTTGATCTTTCCCAAGCCTAATAAACTGACTACCTCTGAAGCTGTGTCTTCAAATCTTCGCCTTAGGTAGATCCTGTGGCTTGTTTGGAAAATCTAAAATCCTTTCATATTCCTCCAAAGTCGGTGTCATATCAATGTTCCCAAAGGTAAAACTCCGATAACTAGGATCCCAAAAATTCAGTAGGGCTTTGATTGCTTTCGCTTGTACGGGTAACCTCATTAGTTGTGCAATTCTCCCATATTGCCTTTCAAAAATAGTCTCATCAATATATTCCATAATAGACACTAACTTCCCTAAGTCATTTACCATGTGATTTATCTTGGTAATGCAAGGCAACCTACTAGCATCGATTCTTGGGCATTTTCCTTCAGCTACTTGAGTCAACTCAGATTCTTGCCCAAACTCTTGGAAAGATAGGTACTTAGTCATGATTTCGGCTCAAACCTAGATTGATGAATTTAACATTATTAATCATGATGCAAATGAACGTAAGATAGATATCCTAAGGACAAGTTCTATTTATTAAGTGAGAACGGGTAGGTTTTCTATCTGGTCTTGAAGGGTCTCATATCTCGCCCAGGTGACGTTCTTCGTAAAGACGGTATGGGGGCGTTGCAAGGGACGGTTAAGGTAAGTATACCCACCGTCACCAAGCAGGCACTCGAGATATGAGTTAGGTGTTTCACGCATCCGAACCCCGACCAATAGTCATAGGGCGGATCGCTACTCCCCCACCTAACTTAAAGCTTGTGTGTGCTTCTCAAAATCAAAGTATGTGATGCATGTGACAGTTCTATAAGATGCATGAGACAGTTCTATACAAATGCATGAACAAATGTGTAAAAAAAATATTTAAAGCATATAAGCAGATAAAAAAAAACATATTAACAAAAAACACTTGAAAACACAAACAAATCAGACAGAAACAAAGCTTAGTCCACAAGGTCCCCAGTGGAGTCGCCATTCTGTCGCGGGTGCGCGGCGTCGCGGCGAGGTATTCCACTTTAAAATCTAGGATGTGTGTATGGTATCTATTTGGCAAATGTGGGGAGACAAAAATATTATCTTTTGTTGGTAGAAAATGGAATGGGAGTCGCCACCTAGTATTTTGGTCACTAGGAACCCTAACTGGTCTCGAGATTGGGTACGGGACCGGTTGCGTAAAGGGAAGGTATTAGCACCCCAAATACGCCCTACCTAAGGTAAGCCGCATTGTTTAACCGTCTCGATAAGATTCAAGGTCTCGTTGTGTTTCGTAGTTGTTGGTCCGTCTATGGTTCAAGAAAAGTCCTCCTCAATAAGGAGATCCTTATCTTATCGGGTAAAGCCTAACCGTTCTAACGTCGATGTAAAAAAACATATTTAATCAGGAATACGTTTTACGTATAAATTCGTAATCCCACATACCAAAAGAAGACAAAAAAAAGATTTTTTAGAATTTTTGAAATATTGGCCTAGTTCTCATGGCTTGAATAAACTGGTTATTAAAGCCAAAATGCATGCTAATACATATATTGTTTTCTTTTGAAACTTTCTTTGTTGTATGAAAATATGATGTTATAATATTTATATATATATATTGGAGATACTAGGCCGTATTTTAAAACAAAACATTTTTTTAATTGTATATTTTTTTGATATTTTGACGCAAATCGAGTATTTTAATACTTGGTCGGTATCCTTACAGTATAAAAATACAACCAAATATTAATCCACTTTGCTAAAAAAATGCAGGAAAATCAACAACATTTTTAAAGATATTTAGAAAAATTTTGAAAGCAAAAGTCATTTTTTATTTCGAAAATGTTTGATGTTTTGATGAAAACCGGGTATTTTAATACCGGATTTGTATCTTTACAGTATAAAAATACAAACCGATATTGAACAAAATACGAGTAATAAACTTACGGAAAAAATCACATATTTTTGGAAATAATTTTCGAAGAAAATTATTAATTTTATATATATATATATCTAGATATAAATAATACAAAACAAACAATAATATACATAATATACAATTGGGTCAATGGACCGGCCCAATGAATTGGGCTGGACTCGGCCCCAAAATGTGTTGGGCCGATATCGGCCCAACCAGGAATTTTTTTCATGGGCCGGACCCGGCCCGGCCCGGTAGGGGCTGGGCTAGGATCACCCCGCCCACGAAGGAAAACCATTTTGGGGCCGTAACCACTCGGCCCAAGCATAATTAAAGAACCATGGGGGGAATTATTTCCCCCCCTTCCCCGCATGCGGAATGTGCGTTACGCATGCGGGAACAAAGAACCGATCGATGCACAAAAGGGGGAGGAGAAGGGCACTGGCGTGGAGGAGGCGGTGCGTCGCTGTGGAAGCTGGTGGTGCTGTGGTGGAGGCTGGTGGCTTCACTGGCGTGCACTGGTCCCGGCTGGAAGAAGGAGCAGATTCCTCTGCTGTCGGTGTGGAGTCACGGTGGCAGAGGAGAAGGAAAGTTCTCGGCTGGAGCTGTGGGTGTGACTGAGGAAAGAGCTGCTACTCCGGTTCTTCCGCGGGGCGTCGCCGGAGGAAGGGGGGACTGCTGTTGGCCGGTGAAGAAGCCTGGAAGGCGGAGGCCGGCTCCTGTGGAGGCCGTCACCTTCTGAGGAGGCCGCGGGAGGCGTTGGCTGGGCAGTTGAAGCCGCGGTGAAGGAGAAGCCGAGGTGAAGCTCTGCTGGCGGCTTTGTGCGATGGGAGGGAGAGGGGACAGTGTTTCTTTGGGACTTCTGGAAGAGAATGAGAGGAAAGGGGGGAGGTTTGCCCGGTTTGGCTTTGAGGGGAAGAAGAAAATCAAGGGGAGGGGAGAGTTGTGTGAGGGGGCTGTTTGGGTGTGTGGGTCTGTGGGGGCTGGACTATGGCCGGCTATCACCGGTTGAGGAGAAAGAAGGCTGGAAAAAGAAAAACCGGTTGCGGGAAAAACGCGGCGGAAAAGCTTATTTTACGCCAACTTTGGGCTCCATCCCTCCAACCGTCTGACCATGAAAATTCCTTCTATTTATAGGGCTGGAAAGAGGGTAATCTTGTCTTCAATGGGGAAAAGGTCTCAGCCCTTGATTCGACTCGAGCAATCCAAACCGTCGGTTCAAAGTGTGCACCTCGAACCGCCAAATTTGCGGACGCCCGAGGTGCACGATTTGGCCCAATAAACGGAGCCGTTCCAAACCTTTTCGACCCGACCGGACCACTCCCGGGATAAAGGAGTTCCGGTGGACATGTTGGTGCATGCTTTGTCGGATTTGGGGGCCAAACGAGGCGAAAACACGTACGGAAGTCGGCCACTCGGGCGGCTTGGTGGGAAGAAAATGAACAGTGACCGGACGACGCGTCGCCCGGTTCCTGCCTCTTTTTTTTTTTTAATTATGAAACGGCGTCGTTTTGGCTAAAACGCGCCGTTTCATTTAAAAGTGGCGCCGAACGCGCCAAGTTTCAAAACAAACCCCTTAATTATTTCTTTTTTCTTCAATTGCATCCCTCGCCAATTTCGGTCTTCGCCCCCATAGTTGGCCGCGTTTTTCACTTTAGTCCTTGGCCGCTGATTTATGCAATTAAGCCCTTAATTGATCAATAAACTTCCAATTTCTTCAATTAGACCCCTGAATCAATTAATTCCAGCCCCCCTACTTGCGCGCCTTCTCCAATTTGGTCCCTGGTTTCGGATTTCTTCAATTAGGTCCCTAATTGGCCCTTAAACTTCAATATTTATGCAATTAAGCCCCTGATTCGCCCTAATAAATTCCTAAAAAATATATTTTGGCCCCCGAACTTAAATTTCTTCTAATTAAAGCCCAAATTGACTTAAAAATCAATTTTTCTTGCAATCAAATCCCCTACAAATTCATTTAAAAATCCAATTAAATCCATAATCATCCAAATTTGGGCTTTTCTCCTCCAATTTCAAATTTCCTCCTCAACAGGGCTCTCCTCCTTCAAGAATATACCGTCAAAAATCCAATCTTTGTATTTTTAACCTCATTGACCAATTTTCCGACCATTTTCCGAGCGCTTCGCCTCCTGTTATTTTTCTTTACCTCCTTTGGCGTATATATATTTTTTTATATATATATTTTGTGGGGGACCCAAAAATGGGTTACAACAGTTTTGGTTGAGATAGAAGGTTTAAAGGATCCAAGTGCAAGCGAAGGATATGCAAGATGGAGAGACTTAGAAGCTTCAGCTATGCCTTGTGTAGGAGTCAAATCTCCCCAAACTGTAGAAGAGCCTATTAAGAGGAAAAGGGTCAATAATGAAGAGGAGTTGAGAAGACAAGTGGAAAAACTTCGGACGAGTTGAGCAAAAGCGAAAAGACAAGGCAACGTTGGAAGAAATGATGCTAAAAGAAGATAAAAGGAGAGCATTTCTAGATGAGCAAATACAATCTAGAGATGCGCGAATAACAAAGCTTGAGTTAAAGGCTGGGTAAGGAGAAGATTGCTAGGGAAAGGAGTGAGAAGGAGCTAAGAGGATTGAGTTTGGATTGGATGCAAAGTTGCTCTGAACTTGAAGTAGTGGATATTGACTTTAACGATTGTCAAGGAAGTGTAGAATATTACCAAGAAAAATTTACACAAGTCCAGTTCAAACTGATGGATAGGATTGGGAAGTATGAGGATTTGAACAAGAAATATATGGAGTTGGAAAGTCGTTCGATGGGGATTGCAAAAGCGAAAGTAAAAGGAAAGGCTTTAAGGCCATTTGAAACAGACTAGCGGTTAAGAAGAATGAGATAAAAGTTATGAGGATAAAACTTGACAAGGAATGTGAAAAGGTAAAGTATTTGAATGAGAAGCTAGTAGCAATGGAAAAACACAAAGATCAACTTGACGCCAACAACGTTGCTTTAAACAGAACCAATATGTTGCTCATAGAAAAGATGACCAAGACAGATGAGCAAATGGACGAAGCTGTTGCATATGCTCGGATTATTAGAATCAATGCGCGAAATGTGGGAGGGGACATCATTCGCTATCGCCGAAGCCTAGCTGAAACCGATGCCTTTCTAGGGAAGATTGAGAACCGCGGCTTTGCCTTTTTACCTTTGGCTAGAGAGTTTGTGGAGGAAAGGGATTAATATGTTGTATTTCCTTTTTCATTTATAAATGTAATAAACTTATCAAGCATTCATGAAAAGGGCGTTGACCCATCTTCTTATGCAAAATCTGTCTCTTGGTGAATATGATTTAAGCAAACGACTTGAAAGGCAGTACTCCTAGCAATGTGACAAGAGAATCTATGTTTTTGTTTATAAGATGGTGGCTATTATTCGTTCACAAGAAGGCTGCATCCATACCCAATATACAAATGCATTCTTATCACAATCATGCATTATATCATGCATTTTTTTATACATTTATACACGCATATGCAGACCTAGAAACATAGGTCCCCCTTCTAGAATCCATAACAATTGACTAAGGAAAATGATGAAAGGTCACACCTAGTGCCAAAAAGAGCTTGAAGGAATTTGGAATGATGATGCACACCTAATCGGTTTGCTCGAACAAATGTTTTAAGACAACTTTTTCCCTTTAATGAGATCATGCATTTTCAAAAGTTCATCTTGATGTTTTTACACATCACTTTTCGTTTTCAAAGTGGATCTTCCAAAACAAACACCCGAACTTTATACCGAGAATGAATGACCAAACTTTAAAGAATACATAGTAGTCGTAGAAGAGGAAGAATGGGATAAAAATAGGACAACATGAACAAGCTTGGAGACCCGCTAAGGAGGAACTTGAAACCATAAATATGGGTAATGAAGAAATCAAGAGAGAGTTGAAGATAGGGATTTTGATCACTCCCAAAGAAAGAGAAGAGTTGGTTACTTTAAGATTATATAGATGTTTTTTTTGCTTGGTCCTATGAGGATATGTCTGGCTTAGATACGGATATTATAGTACAAAGGGTACTGCTGGTAAAAGGATGCAAATCGGTTACGGAAAAGTTGAGAAGAATCCATTCATATGTCTTGATCAAAGTAAAGGTAGAAATTGAAAAGCAGTGGAACACTGATTTTCTAGAAGTAGTCAAATATCCACAACGGGTGTCCAATAGTGGTTGTACCAAAAAAGGAAGATAAAATTAGAGACACAACCTCAAAAAACACCGAGTTGACATCCAGAAACAGCAGTTCGAAGCCACGTTGTTCCATCATTCTGTAACTTCAAACGGTTCTTTAGAGCATACGCTTCAGGGTTATCTCTAAGGGACCGATGGAAGCCAGATTTCAGTGAAAAAACAAAGACTCTGTCGCGTCTAAGTGAGGAAAAGAGTGAAAAATACCAATAATACGACTAGCCATCAAATCACAAAAATATGCGGCGAGCCATCTAATCGCCCACCAGCCTAAGCACTCCACGCACAACGGACGACGCATATCTCCCCGACAAAACAATTACTCGCTTGGAAAAAATCTCACGTAAATAAGAAATATTTGTAAAATAATCTCACGTAATTTTTAAAAGCCAACTTGTGTTTTCAGCCAGTGTTTTCTTTTGCTTTGTCGTGTGGTTGAGGCAACTATGTAAAAACATAATTTCTTTTTGTTACGGGCTTGGATCATAGTTTGTTAATTATCTGTGGAACATTCATGTTGGGATAGTTGATTCCCCGGTAAAGATGTGTTTGGTACAAGAGATTGTGACTGGAAATTTTCAATTGCATAATGTTTAGTGTGCTAGAAACTAATTTTAATTTCAACTAGATCAAAGTCCCACCTCTCTCATTGAATACTATTGTATTTTCAAATCCCATCTAAGTCCATATGTTCTCTAAAGTAACTCTCTCATTGTATAGTTTGGTCTAAAATTATCAATTGGTGGGGCTTAGCGTGGTGTTGCCCAAAAAACTTGGCAACCCTTTTCTCTCAGTGGGATTCTTTGGTTTATGGAAAATTTCAGAAAAAAGCTTGGTTGATCTTTGTTCTTTTCAATGGCATGGTCTCTTTGGCTACATCGTAATGATGTGATATTCAAGCGACAAACCCCGAATTATGATACTTTATTTATCCTTATTATTACTCGTCTCTGCTTTTGGATAAAGGCTATAGAACCCGATTTTTCTTATTCCGCTTCAGATTTACTAAGGTCGCGAAGGGTCATTACGATGGACTAATTCTAAAAACCAAAGGCTAGTTGTTATGTGGCCTCCCCTATGATTAATAGCTTCAAATGGAATGTGGATAGTTCCTCTCTTGGGAAGCCGGCCCTTCGGGTATAGGCGGAGTCTTGCGAAATCATAATGGGATTATTCTTGGTATTTTCTCCTTGTCGGTTGGGATCTTAGACTCCAATGTAGCCGAGCTGAAAGCGGTTGTCAAAGCTATTGAATTATCAGCTTCTAATTGCCGCCTGCACCATAAACACATCATTATTGAATCTGATTCAGCCAATGTCATTAGCTGGATGAATAACCCCCATAATAGGCCTTGGCGGCATCACAATCTTTTCTCCTCTATTCAGAGAGTAGCTTCATGTTTTGGTTCACTAACATTCACTCATTCTCTCTGTGAGAGTAATCATATGGCAGATCACATGGCCAAACAGGGAGTCTTTAGAACCACCGAATTTGTCGCTTGGCTCTAATTTGCTTGATATGCGGGTCTTCTATTTCTTTAATTTCTGGGTACGGCTTTTGAGGAAAGTGGATTGTTTTCCAAGTTGGTTCGGTCTCTTGTAGTTTTTGATGAAAAGTTACAGGTTACTGCTTGGTGCGTGCCAATAATCTGGGTTCAAGTTGGAAGTCTACTTGGCAATTCTTCTTGGTGTGTGGCACCAAATCTGTATCTTTTAGCTGCTATTTTGTTATTTTGGCATCACATTTGCTTCTCTTAGCTGCTATTTGTTTTTTGTTGGTTTCTTGGGATGTTCATCATTTTATTTCTTAGATCTGCTAAACTTGCTGTAAGCAGATTCTCTATGTTTTATATGTCTCCTCCGCCAGATCTTGGCGTATTCTAATGCAATATTATACTTATCAAAAAAAAAAACTCCTAATAAAAAGTTGTCTCTGTAGAAGACATATATAATTCCTTGGGAAAAGTGTTTCGAGTGCCTCGAAGTCATCCTTAATTATTTCCTATCTTTCCTTCATTACAAGATCATTTCTTAAAGGTTGTATCCGCTCGTATCCTCTGAGTTCAGAGGCAGAGAACGGTGAGGAAGGGAAAATGAAAGAAACCTCTCTCTCTCTCTCAGGAGTGGCGGAGGCCTCATGGACGTGGATCTGCTGCTGCACAAGCTGGTTAGGGGAGAGAGAAGCAAGAGAAAGCGCAGGAGAATGATGATGAAGATATGGGATTCTCACTTTTTGATTAAGTAACAGTACTGCCTTCCTATATATATATGTGTGTAGTAATGAAGGAGTTTTTGTTACGTTTTAATATACCCTTTGTGCTAAGCAATTCTATATTAAAAAAAATGCAACGCTGAAATTGCTGCTTTGGATGATAATACTTCGCTATCAAAAGAAAAAAAAAAAAAGGTGTAAGGAAGCTAGAAGTGTTCTACTTGAATTGTTTCATAACCATGAGAAATAGGGTGACCAGTTTTCTTATGATCACTTAGTGTAATTACTGCATCATATAGTAACATTTGTCTATAATTATAGGTAATGGAATTTAATCCTTTATTCTCAATGTGGAAAGAAATGAGAAATTTAAATGAAAAATCTATGTAAAATGAGTAGAAGTTTAGGTGTTTTTCGGTATTTGTGTTGTCTGCATTCTTAAAATTTCAAAAATGATGGATATTGTTTATTAAATTATTTTACATTTAAAAATATACTATTTTTTTAATTTTTCAGAATTTATTTTTATATCAACCTATAAAAAATATAATTAAAAATTAAAAAAATAAAAAGTAATTTGAAGTAAAAAAAAAACGAAACTGTTCGATCTCAAGTCAAACAGGAACTATATAAATAACTCCCAGTTACAAGAATTAGAACCTCCCAAGGGATTTCAACCACTGATAGGGTTTACATTATCCCTGCTTTTATTCAAAGTCGCAATATTTATTGATACATGATACAACGAAGCATCAAGAAACCTAGCACATCAGAGAGCTATATATGAAAGCCCTCGTTTATTTCCGTACATTATTAGAGCATATAATTAAGAACAACATCATGAACATAGCATCGACGCCTTGACATTGTATCCATGGATATTTTAGAGAGAAGACAACTTATTTCTTCCAATAAGAAGTTAGATTGTCGTCTCTGGTTTAACGAAGATGCCAATTGCATCAAGGTAGTGGCCTCCTCTTCCATGAAATCCAATCACGACCGAACCTTCAATTGGTACGGAGAAAGAAGTGCCGGTAGCGGTTCCGAAAGGTCCGTGTGTAGTGAGATTAGTTATGAACGATAGTGATGTGATCACCACCATTCCAGCATAATTTCCATATGTCCCAGTTATGGATGTTAGATGCTCTGAAAGCCCATCGATCTCGATCTACACAGAAGTTGCATCATAGAATATAGTATTAGCTTAGCTAAATAAGGAAATGCTTCATTTGATTTGCTATCCTATGCAAGCCATAAATGCCATACTCACTCTTCTTTCTTCACCAGTGTCGTTAGCATTTTTGCCGCCAAATTTTCCATACTCTTGGCCATTGCCGTCTTTGAAAGAGAGGGACTTGATATTGGTTCCTTCATGAACAATTATCTCTTTTATCCAGCTTCCCACCCTAAAACTAAAAGGATCTCCACCTGGACCACCCCATTGCCCAACTGAAATGCTTCCATGTGAAGTTGCCTGCCCGAAAACCAGTAGTCATAGTCAATTATTTCTGTTGTTACTAGCCATATGGCTAGACTCACCTGCATTGCAACACTTGGGCTAATGTCTCAAAAGGATACATGTCTAAGAAATACTTGACGAGGCTGTAAAATATTCATAAAATCCATCTATATTCATCCAAAGAGAAGTGAAATTTTTAAGACTCAGCCGAGGACGGCAACTTCAAAAGAAAACAAGCCACAATAATAACCATATTTACTGATAAAATATAGTTGAATGAACTTACCGGTGTCACAGAAATACCAAGTGCATCAAGGTAGTAACCACATCTCCCATGGAAGCCAACCACGGCGCTATCTGCTATCGGGATAGAGAAAGTTTCACCAGGAGCTGTTCCAAAAGGTCCATATGTAGTGAGATTTGTAATGAACGACAGGGAAGTGATCACTGATAGTCCTTTGTATCTTCCATAAGTTCCGCTTATAGATTTCAAATGCTCTGAAGGCCATTGGATCTCAATCTATACAAAACACAACGCGCGCATAAAATAAAAGGTCAAGTGCTGCTGATCTATATATATATAGATAAAGGCAGAACGTATTAAAATTATAAAGGGAAATGAAGTACAAAAACATTCAGCAAGAAACAGAGATAAAAACCCCAAAACAGAGATAAAAAGGATGAAAAAACCCAAAAAGAAAAACATATCAGACAGACTATAAAGGATCTACAAGAATGCTACGAAGTCAGTAATACGATTTTGCCAATGCATCAGCTATGGAATTAGCCTCCCTGTAATTGTATGAATATATGAATAGCTATATTAATATATGAATAGCTAAGTCACCTTTTTCTGTTCACCCCTGTCATTAGGGTCGTTGCCCCTGCCACCGAATGTCCCAGAAACCAGGCCACTGGCATCTTTGAAGGAAATGGACTTGATATTTCCTTCTACACGGAGGACTATCTCAGTTATCCCATCGCTTGCCCTGTAACTCCAGCGGTCGCCACCTAAACCTCCCCATGGTCCCAATGAAATGATTCCTTCCAAGGATGCCTGAGCACAAACCAGTAGTCATCATCAAAACACAAGTATCTATTAGCATGTGAAGAAAATATACCTTAGATAGTTTCATACCATTTGCTTAGACGAATATGTTGAATGTTGGAATGTATCTGTTGTTTATGTGGTGGTTAGTGTAATTGTGTGGGCGGTATATATAGACGGATTAGAAACGGAGGGAGGTACATATAGACAGATCAAGAAAAAACATTATCACTCCCTCAAAAACATTCAATTTGTGCAAAACATTTCCCTTGTTTATTTCAAATATCCAAACAATGAGAAGAAAAACGTGCAGAATATTGCAATCCGATAAAGACAAGAAACTTTTTTGATATTTATAAAAAATTACATTACATCTGTTATACTATAAACTTGAATAATGCAATCCAAAAATTTATTTGTCATGTACCACTACAGCATATAGAAGACAATTAGCATTGTCTAAGACTTATCGTCAGAAATAAAGAAGGATCTCTTACGTGGTTGCAAACAAAATTTATCATATATTGAATTGTTCATTGAATGGAATATATTCCCTGTTCGCATATAGTACGTGTGAGTTTTTCTAAGATTTATCGCCACAAAAAAAGATTTCTTACGTGTTAGTTACTAGATGATAAAACTTGAGTGGTGGATATATTATTGATATAAAGAGACTTGCAAGAGTGTTAAATATAGTGATAGATGGAACACAATTTGGATTAATTTGATATTAAAAACGATAAGAAAAACTTAGATTCTTATGGTAATAAGAGAATTTTACAAGGCGTTTGAGTGTGTCATCACTCATCACTGATATTGGTGTCTTTAATTTTGTCAATTTGATAAAATGATGAATGGAAAAAATTCCATATGAAACCTTGACTCGTAAGGGAAGTGAGAGTGTTTTCGAACGAAGAAAGATTTCTTCAGAGGTCGAATATAGGCTTTAGAAATATAGGACTCCATATAATTCGCATATAGTGGCTGTGAAATTTTCTATTTCAATATATTTTCTTGATAATGGTAGAAAAATCTATCATACTGGAAGAAAAACGAGCAATAATGCAATACAATAAGAACAAGAAACTTTGTTTATTAACCCAATACATTGAAGTATTCATTGAATGGAAAAAAAGGTGCAATTCGCATATAGGCTTGTATTTATCATTATTCTAGATCGATCGATGTACGTGGTCCAAAAAGACAAACTGTTCCTGCATGTGAAGGAGAAGGATAAATCATTGCATGAGAAATCACTAAACATGCTTTATTTTCCTGCATGTAAATCATTATACTTTAAGTGATAATCTTTTTTATCCGGTATATTTTTATATTTTAAAAATATTTTTGAAAAAAAATAAATTTTTATTTTTTATTTATTTTAAATTTATATATTTTTTCTTATTTTCGAATTATTTTAATGCACTAATATTAAAAAAAATTTATTAAAATAAAAAAATATTATTTTCACAAATTCTTAACTTAAAAACATTTTAAAAAACAACTATAATTATACACATTTCCAAAACACCCCCAGAGTGTTTGACATTTACAGCTCAAACTAATCTCCATCGTACTCCATTTGCTTTGTTTATCATTTCTGATGACTTGTCATCACTTTGCCATATTACTTTTTTTTTACTTGCAGTGAAAAGATTATATTCTCATTCAAAATTATAGCACAAAACTTTGTTTCTTTTCTTTTTTTTCAGCAAATCATGAGTCAATGAACTGTAATTTTGATGATATTATTGCTTTTTTTTTCTTTTAGTAAATCATAATTATTAGATAAACGATTCAATTTATTCTATCAATAGGTTAATCTTCGAGTCGTCATATTAATTTATTTTATTAATGTTTTTTAATAAAAAACTAAAATTACATCATTTTTATTTTTTTAATAAACAAAGAATTCATTCAACCGAATTTAAATCAAATTATATTATATTAATTAGACTGAGCTTCCAACTTTTACTTTATACGGTAACGTCATCCTCTCTTGGCATGTCTAAGGAAATGATCATTCTTCCATGGCATGTCCAAGGAAATGACCATCCTCTCTAATTGGATATAACCTCGACGATGAATTCATCCTCTATGAGCTTAGCTATTTTTAATATCTTAGACTCTAATCTCTCTACACCCTTTGAGATATATAAAAGTTCTCAAGGAATCAACCATATTCCCATAAAACAACATTAGTATATACTTCGGGCCGTAGTTAATCAAGTGACATGGATACAAGGGAAATTCAAAAATCAAAATTAAGAGCGGTACCGTAGTTCCCGTACTTCTTGAATTTCTTGCCTTGGTACACCCCGTAGGGCACCGTCCGGTTGGATCTCTTAATGTGGGATCGAAAGATATTCTTGGTAATGTTATCTCCAACTCCTCTCTGAGGTCGACTTCAATACGCACTTAATAACCTAGATATATAGAAAGACACAACCTCAAAAAACACCGAGTTGACAACCGAAACAACGAGTTCGAAGCCACGTTGTTCCATCATTCGTAACTTCAAACGGTTCTTTAGAGCATACGCTTCAGGGTTATCTCTAAGGGACTGATGGAAGCCAGATTTCAATGAAAAAACAAAGACTCCTGTCGCATCTAAGTGAGGAAAAGAGTGAAAATACCAATAATACGACTAGCCATCAAATCACAAAAAATGCGGCGAGCCATCTAATCGCCCACCAGCTCAAGCACTCCACGCACAACAGACGACGCATATCTCCTGACAAAACAATTACTCGCTTGGAAAAAATCTCACGTAAATAAGAAATATTTGTAAAATAATCTCACGTAATTTTTAAAAGCCAACTTGTGTTTTCAGCCAGTGTTTTCTTTTGCTTTGTCGTGTGGTTGAGGCAACTATGTAAAAACATAATTTCTTTTTGTTACGGGCTTGGATCATAGTTTGTTAATTATCTATGGAACATTCATGTTGGGATAGTTGTTTCCCCGGTAAAGATGTGTTTGGTACAAGAGATTGTGGATTGGAAATTTTCATTTGCATAATGTTTAGTGTGCTAGAAACTAGTTTTAATTTCAACTAGATCAAAGTCCCACCTCTCTCATTGAATACTATTGTATTTTCAAATCCCATCTAAGTCCATATGTTCTCTAAAGTAACTCTCTTATCAACTCCTAATAAAAAGTTGTCTCTGTAGAAGACATAAATAATTCCTTGGGAAAAGTGTTTCGAGTGCCTCGAAGTCATCCTTAATTATTTCCTATCTTTCCTTCATTACAAGATCATTTCTTAAAGGTTGTATCCGCTCGTATCCTCTTTTTTTTTTGAAAGATGTGTATTTTATTTAAACGCCAAAGCCTGGCGGGAGTAGTACAGGAACTACACAATATCTTACTATGGCAAAAAGCCATAAATAGGATAAAGCGCAGTATAAGAAAAACAAAAGCAAAGAAAACCTTAGAATAACCATCCGAATGAGCTCAAAGCTAAACATTCCTCTACAAAACAAAAATGAAAATAACTCAAAGACATAGTGGGAGAAGACACAAGAGCAAGGCCACAGAAAAAAGGTGGAGTCAAAGCCAGGCAACAAATTCACTGGATCTCTGCACTCCTTGTTTAGCCATGCAGTCTGCCATGCAATTACTTTCACGAAAAATATGGGAGAAGGTGATTGAACCAAAATATGCTTTCAGCCTATTAACAGAGGAGAACAGATTATGATGCTTCCAGGGACGGCTTTGAGGCTTATTCATCCAGCTAATAGCATTGACAGAGTCAGATTCTATGATGAGGTGTTGATGGTGGAAGAGACAATTAGATGTTGAAAGTTCAATGGCTTTGACAATAGCCCTTAACTCAGCAATATTAGAGTCTAAAATACCAACTGGAACAGAGAACATACCGAGAAGATGTCCATGATGATTTCGCAGTACACCACCTATTCCAGAGGGGCCTGGCTTACCAAGAGACGAGCCATCCACATTCCATTTGAGGCTATTAATCATAGGAGGAGACCACATATTATTAATCCTGAAAGAGTGGGCATTGGACCACCAAAGTAAGCCATCTGCCGATCCGATCGATCCGAAGTGGAGTATGGGAAATCGAATGGATAGCTTTTAGCCATAGACATAGACGGGTGATAATAAGAAAGAATATTGAATCATAGTCGGTGTCTTCTGTTGGAAGATCGATCATTTCGAAGTAGCCAAAGAGACCATGCCACCGAGAAGAACAACATCGCCACGCCTTCCTCTCGAAAATGACCATGCACCATGGAAGTCCATTGAGACCACAAATCGAGAAGCTCTTTGGGCAACACCAAACTAAACCCCACCACCGAATGATTTTGGACCAAATGAGCCAATGCTTATGGCAAGGTGTAGCGGATATGGTCCACCGATTCTCCTCCACTAGGCGATTGGGCAATTTGATTCCGAGCTACCCAATATACCTCTTTGAACCAACATACATCGGGTGTTGATTTTGTTAATGATAGCCATCCAAGCAAAAGATCTCTACCTTAGGAGGGACAATACCTTTCCAAATTCCAAGAAACGAGAAGGCATTGTTTGTGGAAGGCTTTGGGCTTAACAATCCACAGAGATTTAACTGAAAATCTTCCCGAATTATTGTCCTTCCATATTAGTCTATCGTCTCCATCTTTGTCCATGAGTACAGTCAATAGGATTGTATAAAGCTGGTTGAGCAAGCCAATGTTGCGCCCCCGTAGTGGACGTATCCAGGAAAAAAACCCAAATCCACTCATACCCTTCCCACATTCCCATCTTAGCAATGCCTGGCGCTTTGTCATTGGATAATTGGAAAAGAGTAGGGAAGTGCTCGCTAAACAAAGGGGTTATTAAGCCGCAGTCAAGCCAAAACTTAGTCTTCTTGCCATTTCCGATAAGAACCGAGATTGCTCATTCACAATATCCTGCAGGCTTATTATTTCTCACACAATGATTGACAATCCGGGACCATGTAGTTGCAGCTCCTAGAATAGGAGCTTGCAGCAGCAGTTTAGAGCAATTGGTGTTGTGGATGCTTTTGATCACATCCTTCCACAAACTTGATTCCTCCGACCCAAACCTCCATAACCATTTAAAGAGCAGAGCTGTGTTTTTATCCCTTAAGGGACCAATCCCAAGACCACCCGCTTGTTTTGGAAGAGTAACAAGTGGCCCAATTCGACATTGCATATTTTGTGTCTTTCCTCATTTCCGGACCCGGAGGAAGGATTGAAGTTTCGATCAATTATGGAGGCAACCGAAGGCATGGGGAACATAGATAGGTAGTAGATGGGGAGATTGCTGAGCATAGATTTAATCAAGCACAAACGGCCCCCAATAGATAAGAACCTGCATTTCCACGAAGCCAACCGGAAACTGATATTGCGTAAAATAGGATTCCACATTGTAGCTCGCCTGTGTTTCCACCGATGGGGAGTCCAAGATACATGAGAGGCACTCGATCCCGCTTGCATCCGAGAAGCCGAGCCGTGAAGTTACATGTATGAGCTGCTACACCCACACCCACACCCACAATGCTGCTTTTATAAAAATTGACCTTCAACCCCAAGACAAGTTCAAAGCATAATAGGATACGTTTAATGTTCTGCATGCTATGTAAAGAGTCTGAACTGAATATAAGGGTGTCGTCCGCAAACTGTAAGTGAGATATGACAAGCCTTGTATTGCCGATGTCTATACCTGAAGTCAAACCCAAATCACAGCCTACGCCGCAACATCCAACTCAACCCCTGGACTGCAATGTTGAAGAGAAACGGAGAGAGAGGGTCTCCTTGGCGTAGGCCTTTAGCTAAGCAGAATTCCTCCGTGGGAGACCCATTAACAAGCACATACATTTTTGCCGTTGATATGCATTGCATAATCCACCCTCGCCATCTATTGCCAAAGCCCATACTAGCCATGATTTCATTAATATATTCCCATAACACCGAACCAAAGGCTTTATGAAAATCTAATTTGAAGAGATAAGCTTTACCCTTTTTCTTCTTAATGAAAGAAAGGACCTCATTTGCAATCAAGACGCTGTCTAAAATTTGCCTCCCTTTGATGAAAGCATTTTGATGTTGAGAGATGACCTCCGGCATAACATGTTTCAACCTGGTTGCTAGAATCTTTGAGATGATCTTGTATAGGTCGCCAACCAAACTAATAGGTCTCGAAATCTGATAGCTTGTTAGCACCTTTAATCTTCGGAATAAAAGTAACAAAGGTTCTATTGATACCAGCAGGAAGGAGATTAGTCCGATAGAATTCATCAACCATCTGGATAATGTCCTAACCTATAATGTTCCATGCTTTCTTGATGAAAAGGAAGTTAATACCATCAGGACCCGGAGCTTTATTTCCATCACAATCCCACACGGTTGTTTTAATCTCTTCCGCAAAAAATGGCAATTCAAGAGCAGCCTGAGGATGAAGGCTTCACCTTGAGAATTCCAGGTTTGAACATGAAGCTCTAGGTCTGTTCCGTGGGAGTATAGGTTGCGAAAAAAGTTAAAGACAGCTAGCTTCACATCAATTGGTTTAGATAGGATCTGTCCATCAACCTCCAGGCATGCAAGCTGATTCTTTTTCTGTCTTGTTGTTGCAGCTAAATGAAAGAATTGAGTATTTTTATCTCCAAGCTTACACCACCGAATTCTTGACTTCGATGCCGAGCGACTCTTGAGCTCTATACAGGATTTTGAGCCAGGAGGCAATGGAATTACTTCTAATCAGTTCATCAACACTCAAGACCCTGCACTTATTTTTACGATCCATTGAGTCAGCTTCAAGTTCCAGTTCTGCAATTCTGTTATTCATGCTTCCCACATTAGCTTTACTCCACTGCCGACATCTCTCTTTCAACATCTTTAGAGCTGGGACCATTTTCCTTGTGCCAGATTTTGAAACCATGATTGAACTCCAAAAGCTCTGAATCATATTCCTGAAATCAGACACAAGCCACCAGCAATTCATGAAGCGAAAAGGTTTCGGGCCCCAATTTATAGAGTCTAGCAACAGATGCAGAGGCCTATGATCAGATGAATATTTTGAGAGACCGAATAAGGTAGATGATGGGAAAGTCTGCAACCAATCCCCCAATACAAATATTCTATCAATACGGCTCGCCGCATTACCTCAAGACCATGTAAATTTTCTCCCATTTAAGGGGAGCTCCATAAGATTACAACCATCAATGCAATTTTTGAATCTTGTCATGGAAGATGTTATTTGTGAGCCGCCTTTCCTATCTAACGGGAATAAGGTTTCATTAAAATCACCTACAAGACACCACGGCTTGCTAACACTATCCCTGAATGTAACAAGATAAGTCCACAACTCATTCTTCAGGTTCCCACCATTCGGAGCATATGCAAAAGAGACTAGGCAATCTAGATTGGACCGAGTGAAAGTGCCTTCAATATGCAAAATACGGCCATTCATAGCAACAGAACAGCTAGAGACACAAAAAAGATCCGGATTCCATATACATAATATTCCCCCCGAAAGGCCTAATGAGGGAACTGCATACCAAGCCCTAGGATGACGACCCCATATAGCAGTAATAGTGAAATCATTCAAAGTTTTCAATTTTGTTTCCAAAATACCCGGGATATGAAGATCAAATTTTCTACCAAGATTCCTCAAACATCTCTTTTTTTCTCTCCCCCCCTAAGCCACATACATTCCATACAATTATACTACCCATAGAAGTGATTACAGAGACTATACCTTCAGACTATTTACGGAAGCAAATCAAGGCTTCTTCCTTAGGATCCACTCTTCCTGCTCTCGGTCTAGGAATCCCTACAGTGTGTCTCGAGTCATGAGTGTGCTATCGTCATGCCCTTGGAGAATAGCTTGTCCAACTTCCCAGCAAGCAGTGGCTTCTGCCCTATTATCAGAATGTGCAGGCTCATTTGCTTCATCACCAGCATTGGTGTCGGGTCTGTATCTTGAACTACTTGCCTCATCCTCACCAATCAATTCCTTACCAGCTTTGATAATAGCATTTCTTTCTTTATCCCATTATCGAAACCGAGTATTCAACAATTACGGTCTCGATTGCTTACCGCTTTGTTTTCCCATTTGACGTGATTTCCTCCTCCTAAGAAAGTGTGATCTACGTGTGAGCTTCGTTGCTTTTTTTCTTGTGAGATTTCTTGTTTCCTACTTCCGAGCACTAAGCTCATATGGATCAACAATAGGAGTGATGAAGGTTGTAAAAGATGGCCCAATGCTCGTTGATTTCTACTTTTTCTTACGGCCCATCTGCTTTAGGAGTCCACTGTCATAATTTATATGTTGATTCAGCCCATCCTTAGCAGTAAAGCAAGAAACTCTTTGTGTAGCCACCCCTCGCATGCAACCGAATCCACCTCGACATATACGTAAGGTACCAAGGCTAACTGGTTATCGCCTTCGTACGTACTCTCATCAGATAAAACCGCATGTTTGCAGATTTCAGTAATTTCTGGGTAGAGGTACCACGGTGAAACTTCGAGCGTGGTGAGTGTGCTAGCAAGCCGAGTTTGGGTGCCCAACAAACCAAGGTGAATTCGGATTCAAATTCGGGTCTTTGTTTTGTCTCTTTGTGAGTCGTTGCTTCGCTCTATTAGTTTCCTCCAAAAAATCATCTTCATCGTCATCGGATAGCACAGATGTTGAGCACAATGATACATCCATGGAGTGTTTGACTGCTGTGAGAGAGGGGATAAACTCACCTTTGATTTCTTTTAAACTGACCTCAACCTGCACTCCATCAAGCTGGAGCAACACTTGATCATGTAAAGGTTCCAGCTTTGTGGATCGAATAAGAACCCTAATACCTGATATGGACCCCTGACTAACACAGGAAGTGTCGTGTCCTACAATATTTCCCCAGTTCTGAAGCAAAATATTGATACAGTTTCTGTTCCACCCTTCCATTGGCAAACCAAATATGGAGATCCAAGCAAATCTGTCATATGCTCTAGTCCTTGTTTCCCACTGTCTTAGATTGCTGAATAGAGAATGCAGCACAGATACTTTATTCCTTTGTTCTTGCACTGAGGCTAACTGATCCACATAGGTAATAATCACCTGGCTAGCTCCCAAAAACGAAAGCTCACAGACTTTGACACTTGATTTTAAAACCGTTGCCTCCGGTGTTGCTACATCCACATTTGGCAAGATATTTCCCACTAAACTCCTATGCAACCATTCCTTATCCTCATCCGTGGAGATGTACTTGTATTATTCTCCTCGTCTTTGTGACCATCTCTGTTGTGGTTTGGATGTGAGTACCTCAAAGATAGGATCCGTTATTTCGAACATAAGATGGGGTTTATGATGTGATGCAGGTTTGGGTAAGGGTTTATGAGGTGATGTTGGCAGGGGAGGTTTAGAGAATTGAAGTTTAGCTGGGTTCACTCTCAACTTATAGGAATCAAACCAAACGTTATTGGCTTGGTTACAAAGATCAGACACAGGCAGGGGCGATAGTATTTCCACAAAACCAAAACGTCGGCCAAGAACTGTTTTTTGTTTGGACAAAAACAGTTTGACAACCCGGCCAAACTTCCCGAAAGTCTTTTTCAGGTCTTGATATTCCACCCACGAGGGGAATCTTTCAAAGAACAGCTTAAGTTGGTCTGTACCAGCAGGGGAATTGACAAAAGATGTCGGGGTAAAAGTTTTTGTGGGGGTTCAGATGGAAGGACAGGGGAGGCTGTCTGGTTTGAAGGAGAAGTGACAGGATAATCTGTTGGATTTAGGAAAGGAGGTGTTATTTCGAGTGGTGGAGGTAGGGTCTGATTGTAGAGGTGTAAGATTGATGGTGCGATGATGGGGGGCTGGTTTTTGGTGGAAGGTGCAGAGGATGCAGAGGGTGTCATTCTGGGAGAATTTGATCGTTTCTACTAAATCAACTTTTACTCTGCACACAGATCTCTCAATCGATGTTGATGAGGTAGATCTGGGGGTGAAGGTTGAAGGTTGAAGGTAGATCTGTAGAGCTGTTGAAGGTTGAAGGCTGATTTCGCAGACGTCCCTTGGCTGTTTGAGGCTTGAGAGAAGGGGAATCAACAGAGGATCATCTTCTGCAGGATCCGGTAATGCATATTGAACCTGGATCTCCGTCTGGATCTCCGTCTGTGATGAGATCTCCACTCCCTTATCACTTTCTTAAAGATGTCGACACTAGTACCACTTAAAGATCTCCATCTGGATCTCCACTTAAAGATCTCCGTCTGGATCGAGGTATGTCTTCATATCAGCAACTTCTTTGATTGCAGAAGATTGAGGTATTCACGGTGAGCTAACACTCACCTCTCTATGTGGATCTTGCAGGCTTGGGGACGACTGTGGAATTCTTTCCTCCTTTACTGATAGCTTCACTGGCAAGGATGGCAAGATGTACTATGGCATAGCCACATGGAACGGTTTCTATGTATTCAATGATATCGATAGTACTGATGGTGCAGGAAGGGAAGAAATCCCTTTCCTTTGTTTCATGACAGGTATCTCACCATCGCCATCTTCGCCACCGTGCAAGCAACGGTAAGACCATCGCACTTACCATTAATTGAACCATTTTTTTTAATGATCCATCAGTGGCCAGGGAACTTTGTGTTAATTTTAACATCCGCTCGTATCCTCTGAGTTCAGAGGCAGAGAACGGTGAGGAAGGAAAAATGAAAGAAACCTCTCTCTCTCTCTCTCAGGAGTGGCGTAGGCCTCATGGACGTGGATCTGCTGCTGCACATGCTGGTTAGGGGAGAGAGAAGCAAGAGAAAGCGCAGGAGAATGATGATGAAGATATGGGATTCTCACTTTTTGATGAAGTAACAGTTCTGCCTTCCTATATATATGTGTGTAGTAATGAAGGAGTTTTTGTTACGTTTTAATATACCCTTTGTGCTAAGCAATTCTATATTAAAAACAATACAACGCTGAAATTGCTGCTTTGGATGATAATACTTCGCTATCAAAAAAAAAAAAAAATAAGGTGTAAGGAAGCTAGAAGTGTTCTACTTGAATTGTTTCATAACCATGAGAAATAGGGTGACCAGTTTTCTTATGATCACTTAGTGTAATTACTGCATCATATAGTAACATTTGTCTATAATTATACGTAATGGAATTTAATCCTTTATTCTCAATGTGGAAAGAAATGAGAAATTTAAATGAAAAATCTATGTAAAATGAGTAGAAGTTTAGGCGTTTTTCGGTATTTGTGTTGTCTGCATTCTTAAAATTTCAAAAATGATGGATATTGTTTATTAAATTATTTTACATTTAAAAATATACTATTTTTTTAATTTTTCAGAATTTATTTTTATATCAACCTATAAAAAATATAATTAAAAATTAAAAAAATAAAAAGTAATTTGAAGTAAAAAAAAACGAAACTGTTCGATCTCAAGTCAAACAGGAACTACATAAATAACTCCCAGTTACAAGAATTAGAACCTCCCAAGGGATTTCAACCACTGATAGGGTTTACATTATCCCTGCTTTTATTCAAAGTCGCAATATTTATTGATACATGATACAACGAAGCATGAAGAAACCTAGCACATCAGAGAGCTATATATGAAAGCCCTCGTTTATTTCCGTACATTATTAGAGCATATAATTAAGAACAACATCATGAACATAGCATCGACGCCTTGACATTGTATCCATGGATATTTTAGAGAGAAGACAACTTATTTCTTCCAATAAGAAGTTAGATTGTCGTCTCTGGTTTAACAAAGATGCCAATGGCGTCAAGGTAGTATCCAGCTCTTCCATGGAATCCAACTACCGTATTATTATTTATCGGGATGGAGAAAGGCGTGCCAGAACCTGTTCCAAAAGGTCCATAAGTAGCCCTATTTGTAGTAAATGACAGCGATGTGATCGTTAATAAAGAGCTGAAATTGCCATATGTCCCACTTATGGATGTCAGGTGTTCAGAAGGCCAGTTAATAAGAACCTGCAAATAATACAAAGCAAAATAGATATATTTTATTTAGTCGTTTATGAACCATAAGTGCCTTGTTGTTTGCTGCAGGGTCTATAATATTATTTTCAAATGCTTGTTTCAATAATTATTTTCCATACATGAAACAATAGTCCTAAATAAAATTAGACAGGATTTTTTCTATCGAAAAAACTTGACACGCCACAAGGGGGAATACTTACAGTTTTCCTTTCACCAATATCATTAGGGTGTTTGCCTCCGAATGTTGCAGAATCCAAGTCAGTCGTGTCCCGGAAAGATATAGACTTAATGTTTGATCCTACATTGATGACTATCTGGTTTATACCTCGATTTGTAATGTAACTCCATGGATCCCCACCTCGGCCTCCCCATGGACCTATTGAGATAGTTCCTTCTATGTCCCTCTGCATCATTACCAATAACCAAAGTTACGGATCAGTTTTTTTTTTTTTTTTTTTTTTTCTAACTGGGATTCAAACTACCCTTCAAAATAATTTTTATTTTTCTTAAAAAAACTTTACAGGTTTCACATGGATGCCAATTGCATCAAGGTAGTGGCCGCCTCTTCCATGAAATCCAATCACGACAGAACCTTCAATTGGTACGGAGAAAGAAGTGCCGGTAGCAGTTCCGAAAGGTCCATGTGTAGTGAGATTAGTTATGAATGATAGTGATGTGATCACCACAATTCCAGCATAATTTCCATATGTCCCAGTTATGGATGTTAGATGCTCTGAAAGCCCATCGATCTCGATCTACACAGAAGTTGCATCATAGAATATAGTATTAGCTTAGCTAAATTAGGAAATGCTTCATTTGATTTGCTATCCTGTGCAAGCCATAAATGCCATACTCACTCTTCTTTCTTCACCAATGTCATTAGCATTATTGCCGCCAAATTTTCCGTACTCTTGGCCATTGCCGTCTTTGAAAGAGAGGGACTTGATATTGGCTCCTTCATGAACAATTATCTCTTTTATCCAGCTTCCCACCCTAAAACTAAAAGGATCTCCACCTGGACCACCCCATTGCCCAACTGAAATGCTTCCATGTGAATTTGCCTGCACGGAAAGCAATATTCATAGTCAATTATTTCTGTTGTTACTAGCCATATGGCTTGACTCACCTGCATTGCAACACTTGGGCGAATGTCTCAAAAGGATGCATATCTAAGAAATACTAGACGAGGCTGTAAAATGTCACAGCAAAATGGCGTACTGATATACATATAGAAGAGGACGCTAGCTTAAAAGAAAACAATATTCATAAAATCCATCTTTATTCATCCGAAGAGAGGTGAAATTTTAAGACTCAGCCGAGGACGCCTACTTCAAAAGAAAACAAGCCACAATAATAACCATATTTACTGATAAAATATAGTTGAATGAACTTACCGGTGTCACAAAAATACCAAGTGCATCAAGGTAGTAACCACATCTCCCATGGAAGCCAACCACGGCGCTATCTGCTATCGGGATAGAGAAAGTTTCACCAGGAGCTGTTCCGAAAGGTCCATATGTAGTGAGATTTGTAATGAACGATAGGGAAGTGATCACTAATAGTCCTTTGTAGCTTCCATAAGTTCCGCTTATAGATTTCAAATACTCTGAAGGCCATTGGATCTCAATCTATACAAAACACAACGCGCGCATAAAATAAAAGGTAAGTGCTGCTGATCTATTAATATTTTTATTTATTTTTTTAAAGGCAGAACGTATTAAAATTATAAAGGGAAATGAAGTACAAAAACATTCAGCAAGAAACAGAGATAAAATTAAACCCCAAAACAGAGTTAAAAAGGTAAGTGCTGCTGATCTATTAATATTTTTATTTATTTTTTTAAAGGCAGAACGTATTAAAATTATAAAGGGAAATGAAGTACAAAAACATTCAGCAAGAAACAGAGATAAAATTAAACCCCAAAACAGAGTTAAAAAGGATAAAAAACCCAAAAAGAAAAACATAACAGACAGATTATAAAGGATCTACGATTTTGCCAATCCATCAGCTATGGAATTAGCCTCCCTGTAAATGTATTAATATATGAATAGCTAAGTCACCTTTTTCTGTTCACCCCTGTCATTAGGGTCGTTGCCCTTGCCACCGAATGTCCCAGAAACCAGGCCACTGGCATCTTTGAAGGAAATGGACTTGATATTTCCTTCTACACGGAGGACTATCTCAGTTATCCCACCGCTTGCCCTGTAACTCCAGTGGTCTCCACCTAAACCTCCCCATGGTCCCAATGAAATGATTCCTTCCAAGGATGCCTGAGAACAAACCAGTAGTCATCATCAAAACCCATATATCTATTAGCATGTGATATCATGAAAATATACCTTAGATAGTTTCATACCATTTGCTTAGACGAATATGTTGAATGTTGGAATGTATCTGTCGTTTATGTGGTGGTTAATGTAATTGTGTGGGAGGTATATATAGACAGATTAGAAACGGAGGGAGGTATATATAGACAGATCAAGAAAAAACTTTCCCTTTCTTTGCGAGTTTTAGTAACGAGAGAATTTTTTTTTTATCAACCTTTTAAAATCCTTCAAAAGCCTTCTTTTCTTTAAGTTACTCCAATGTTAGAGGGTTTTGGAGGAAAACCTTATTATTTTATAAGTATGCTTTTAATTATTTGTCAAAATTTTCTTAATAAGGGAATTAAATCCTAAACTAACATAAATTCAATTTGTGCAAAACATTATTACTCCCTAAAAAAAAAAGAATGATTAAGTATTTTACCTTCCATTTTCTTTCCCTTGTTTATTTCAAAAATCCAAACAATGAGAAGAAAAACGTGCAAAATATTGCAATCCGATAAAGACAGAAACTTTTTTGATATTGATAAAAAAAATTACATTACATCTGTTATTGTAGGAAAACGTGCAATATAAACTTTAATAATGCAATCCAAGAATTTATTTGTCACGGACCACTACAGCATATATAAGACAATTAGCATTGTCTAAGACTTATTTCTTACGTGGTTGCAAACAAAATTTGTCATATATTGAATTGTTCATTGAATGGAATATATTCCCTGTTCGCATATAGTACGTGTGAGTTTTTCGATAAGTATATATTTTTTTATATTGATAAAAAATTATATTACATATGTTATTGTAGGAAAACGTGCAATATAAACTACAGCATATGACAATTCTAAGATTTATCGCCACAAAAAAAGATTTCTTACGTGTTAATTACTAGATGATAAAACTTGAGTGGTACATATATTATTGATATAAAGAGACTTGCAAGAGTGTTAAATATAGTGATAGATGGAACACAATTTGGATTAATTTGATATTAAAAACGATAAGAAAAACTTAGATTATTATGGTAATAAGAGAATTTTACAAGGCGTTTGAGTGTGTCCTCACTCATCACTGATATTGGTGTCTTTTGTCAATTAGATAAAATGATGAATGGAAAAAATTCCATATGAAACCTTGACTCGTAAGGGAAGTGATCAGAGTGTTTTCGAAAGAAGAAAGATTTCTTCAAAGGTGGAATCTAGGCTTTAGAAATATAGTACTCCATATAATTCGCATATAGTGGCTGTGAAATTTTCTTTTTCAATATATTTTCTTGTTAATGGTAGAAAAATCTATCATACTGGAAGAAAAACGTGCAATAATGCAATACAATAAGGACAAGAAACTTTGTTTATTGACCCAATACATTGAAGTATTCATTGAAAGGAATAAAACGTGCTATTCGCATATAGGCTTGTATTTATCATTATTCTAGATGTACGTGGTCCAAAAAGACAAACTGGTCCTGCATGTGAAGGAGAAGGACAAATCATTGTATGAGAAATTACTCCACAAGCTTTATTTTCCTGCATGTAAATCATTATACTTTAAGTTCGGTAATGCTCCAATCATGCCAGTTACACTCTTACATCCCGTTTATTTTTACGTTTCAAAAATATTTTTTAAAAAAATATTTTTATTTTATTTTTTTCTTTGCTCCAAATTAATATTTTTTTGGTGTTTTCAAGTCATTTTGACGCGTTGATGTCAAAAATGATTTTTAAATGCAAAATCTTTCAAAAAGAATTTACTTTAATTTCCCTTAAATCCTTGATTCTTGAACTTATGGTTCTTATGGGAATTTGAGGGAAATTAGGAGGGGAAGGAAAAATGATGAAGTTGAAATGGAATAGCATGAAAACAAGTTGATATAATAAGTAAATGAAGAAAAATTTAGGGGAGGAAAAGGAAGATGACATTCGGTCAGATGAAGGAAAAGTGGAGGAATGAGTTTTGATGTTAATGTTTAGAAAACTATGTTTAATCATGATATTTGAAATATGTAAGAAAGACTAAATGAAGAAATAGCATTAAAGTTGAGAAAAATAAGTAAATTCAATTTAAAAGAGAATTGAACTAGTTAAAAAGAATGCATAAAGACAAGATGTTTAGATTGTGTTAGAATATAGTTCTTACATCTGTTTAGATAAAATAAATAATATGATGAGAAGGCATAAAGGCGCACTCAAAAAAAAGTGAAGGCTCAAAGGCACGCTCGAAAAAGAAACGAGGGCTCCAAGACGCGCTCAAAAGGAGGTAGGGTTAGGAAACGCACTACCTTGGATGGTTGAGAAAAGGTGGTGGAAAATACAAAGAGAATTTCTTTTTTTTTGCGGCCTAATTCTTGTGGGCGGCCTGCCCAGGTTAAAATTTCTCAGAGGTGAAAAATTTCCAAAGGCAATTTCAAACTTGGCCATTTCAAGATGGCCTTCCGTTTGATAGATCTCATTAGAGATTTCTCTTGCGAAGTGTGCAAAACTCGTTGTCCAATGTCTCAAAGTTTAGATGATATGCATACATCTTTACTTGATTTGAAATATAGACCCCCATTTCTTCTTAATCTTCTTATTTGCTTGATTGGTGACGACTTGCTATCTCTGATTTGGGTCATCTTCGTCGTTTAGCTTCTAGCCTACTCGAGTTGGCCCATGTAAGTCTCTTCTCAGATTCGTTTACACAACTTAGCCTTTATGGTGCCCATCGTGACCCACTTGCTTGCTAAAGATTTTTCGTCTCGTCAAATAATTTGAGAGGATCATTCATTAATCCTCGTCTCACTTTTGAAAACATTCATTGTCACTTTAAGTTCGGTAATGCTCCAATTATGTCGGACAAAAATCTTTAGATATAATATGTTTTTATGTTTTAAAAATATTTTTGAAAAAAATAATTTTTTTATTTGTTTTAAATTAATATTTTTTTTATGTTTTCAAATCATTTTGATGTTTTAATATTAAAAATAATTTTTTAAAATTATAAAAATATTATTTCAATGTATTTTCAAATAAAACATATTTTAAAAGGTAACCATAATTATATATACTCTCAAACACCACCTAAAATGTTGGACTTTTACAACTCAAACTGATCTCCCTCGTACTCCATTTGCTTTGTTTATCATTTCTCATCACTTTGCTATATTACTTTTTTTTAATTTGTAGGGAAAAGATTATATTCCCATTCAAAATTGTAGCACAAAACTTTTTTTTTATCTTTTTTTTTAGTAAATCATTGGTCAATGAACTGTAATTTTGATGATATTATTGCTATAAAGGATTCAATTTATTATATCAATAGGTTAATTTTCGAGTCATCATATTAATCTATTTTATTAATGTTTTTTTTTATAAATAATTGAAATGACATCATTTTCTTTTAATAATAAACAAAGAGTTCATTCAACCGAATTTAAATCAAATTATATTATATTAATTAGACTGGGCCTCTAACTTTTGCCTCATACGGTAACGTCATCCTCCCTTGGCACGCCTAAAGGATTGATCATTCTCCATTGACATGCTCAAGGGAATGACCATCCTCTCTTGGGTCTAACCTCAGGGATGAACTCATCCTCTATGGGTTTTGCTATTTTTGATGTCTTAGACCCTAATCTCTCTACACCTTTTAGGTGTATAAAAGTTCTCAAAGAACTCACCATATTCCCATCAAACATTAGTATAGATGTAAGGGATATTTATCCATCATTAAATGCTATCAGGATAATGTTACACCTTTTAAGTGTATAAAAGTCCTTCAAGGACCCATTATATTCCCATCAAACATTAGTATAAATGTAAGAGATATTTATCCCTCATTAAATGTTATCAAGGTAATTACAATGCAGGCCTTCATCTTCACAAAAAAACAAGACTCATGGGTAATAAATACACCATGAGACCTTTAGAACAAAAGTTCACAATTTTCATTATGTATTGCATATATATTTTCAGGGCATCTCTCTCTAAAATATTATTATATTTTTCTTTCTCTAAAAAGATACTTATTTAAGTATCGAAGAGTCCTCACCTCCACCAAAAGGGACTTTTTTTAGATACTAGCCGCAAGCCACCTGGCTAGGGAGAATGAATGAGATTGCTAGGACCAACTGATTAACCAATTATCTAACCTGGGAGCCCTATTCCTAGGCTTGTTAGATTTTTGGGACATCATCAATTTCCTACATCGTTGCAATTATCAAGTGTTACTTGATGATAAAACTTGAGTGGTACATCAACAAATATAGAGAGACTTATACTAGCGCTAATATAGTGATTGATGTAACACAATTTGGATTAATTTGATATTAAAAATGGTAAGAAAGAGAATTTGATGACATTATTTGCTCACATAATTTTACAAGGTGGTGGAGTGTGTTATCATTGATATTGGTGTCTTTTGTTTAAAATTACCTAACTTGTCATATGTGAGTGGGAGATGTTGGACTCTTTGGGATAGTTAAGAATAATAGGAGGCTTAACCAATTAGTTAGTCAACCTTTTCTATTTATATAACTAGTGTAGTGTATAATAGTTAATGCAGAGATTACAGCACAAGATTAAGCCTATCAACCTTTTCTACTTATATACATCCTATATTGTTCAATTTTCTATAATATGCCATCTCATGCTGAGGATGGAGGTTCAACTCGGAGCTTGAACTGAAGAGTAGTAAAATAAGTAGGAGGAAGTGGCTTAGTAAGAACATTGGTAAGCTGATCATTGGAAGAAATAAAACAAATCTGAATGTCCTTTTTAGCAACCCCGTCACATATAAAATGATAATCAGATTCAACATGTTTAGTACGAGCATGGAAGATAGGATTCGCAGACAGATTATCACACCAAATCATAGGCATAAAAGTAGGGATAATTTGCAAATTAGATAATAAATATTGAAGCCATAGAACCTCAGTAGTGCCATCAGCCAAGGCTTTATACTCAGCCTCGGTAGAAGAATGAGCAACCATGTGTTATTTGCCTGATTTCCAAGAAATTGATGTATTACCAAAGAAAACAAGATATCTACTCGTAGACTTACGATCATCAACACTATCAGTCCAATTAGTATCTATAAAACCATGTAAAGCAAAGGAGGAGCTACGAATGATATGTATGCCAAAAAAAATCATACCCTTAAGATAACACATATATAATGCATTTAACAGCAACCCAATGTGCATTGGTAGAAGGTTGCATAAACTGATAGACCTTATTAACAACAAAACAAATATTTGGTCTCATAAAAGTGAGATATTAAAAAGCGCTAACAATTTGACAAAACATATAGGATCAAAAAACAAGCAATCAGGCATCATAGTAACCTTGGAGGTAGAAATAAGAGTGTGAATAGGTTTGCAAGAAGACATAGCTTCTCTATGGAGGATGTCAAGAACATACTTATCTTGTCATAGCATAAGACTCATACTAGTAGGATGAACTTCAATCCCTAAAAAATAATAAACAACGCCTAAATTCTAAATCTTAAACTCGGAGCTCAACAACTGTATCAAGCTGTGAAGCAAGGCTGAATTGCTTTCAGTAAGTAAAATATCATCACCATAAACCAGTAGATAAAAAATATCAACTCTCATATACAAGATGAATAATGATGTGTCAACCTTAGAAGCAAAAAATCCAATAGAGAAAAGATAATCACTCAAGTGAGTGTACCATACCCGATGAGCTTGTTTCAAGCCATAAAAAGACTTATGCAACTAACATACATGAGAGGAAAGAGTAGAATCAACACAACCTGGAGGTTTCTGCATGTATAACTCTTTTTTAAAGGTCCCATTGAGAAAGGCATTATGGATATCAAGTTGATTAATCTTCCAACCATGTGAAACCACAATGAATAAAACCAACTGAACAGTGGCTTACTTAATGACAGGACTAAAAGTCTTAGAATAATCAATACCTTCTTGCTGAGTAAAGCCTTTAGAAACTAACCAAGCCTTATAGCGCTCAAGGCTTTCTTCTGCATGATGTTTGATCTTATAAACCCAACGACTACTAACAATATTCATTGAAGGATGTAAAGGAACCAAAGACCAAGTGTTATTGGAACGCAGTGCTTAAATTTCATTTGTCATAGCACCATGCCAAGCCTTATACCTGTCAGCATCAGAAAACATAATCGATTCATAGGTAGGAGGAGAGAGTACCCAGAGATAGGGCTGATAGACAAAGCCGAAGAGGCTATCAAATTTATTATCTTTGGTAGCCGTGGATGAAAAACCATAGGATGCCGACAAACCACAAAACTAGAGGTAGGTAAGGCTAAACTTGTATATTGTTGCAAAGGATAGTATGAGAGGTCAACAACCAAATTCAACCCAGTAAGAGATTCAAACTAAGAGACTAGACTAACAATAATAGACCCGAGTGAACCAACAAAGAAAATCAGGAGTACCATCAGCATTAGACCTAGAAAATTACAACTCTAAAGGGGGGAACTTGTACCTGGATAATGATCATGAGATAAACAAGCATATAGTGATATAAAGATAGGTTGTTGGTTTGTCTTAAGGTGGCAGAAATGGTAAACATTATGGGTGGTAGAAAGGTTGCAGGTGTAAGGGAGTGAAAAAGTAGAGAATTAAGCAAGTTAGGCAAGTGGATAATAGGAATATGATGTGGAGAGATGTTGGGGGGGGTGTTATCTCGTTCGCATTGGTTAAAAGGAAAAACATGTTCATAAAAATAAACATGACGAGAGATACAAATACATTGAGATGTGAGATCAAGATAATGATAACCAAGATGAGAGGAGCTATAGCCTAAGAACACACATGGAGAGAAACAAAAATCCAACTTATGAGCATGATATGGAAGCAGATATGAAAAGCAAAGACACCCTAATGTACGTTGAAAATCAAATCAAGAGTACGGTGAAAAAGAAACTCAATTGAGGACTTATTTTCAAGGAAAAAGGTATGCATATGATTGACAAAATACACCGAGGATTCAAACGTGTAATTCCGTAATCGTAACGGGGCTTTACATTACCCAAGGAGAGTAAAACTAGTTTCAATAATGTGTTGATAATGATGTTTAATAGTGACATTTTGTTAATGAATATGAGGAAAAATTAAACGATGATGACTACCGATAGTCTGAAAGAAAGTGTTTAACTTGCGGTATTCGCCACCCTAACCAATCTAAATAGATTTAATTTTTCATAAAAATTGACGCTCAACAAAAATTTAAAAACAATGGAAAATAGAAAATACATTAGATTTTGCAACAAGAAAATAATATCATATATATTTTATATGTGCATCAACAAAAATAACAAAATAACAAAAACTATCAGAACAAAAAATAGGAGCAGGGCCCTAGATATCACTTAAAAGTAAATCAAATGGAGTAGATGTTTTATGATTTGTACAACGACTTTCTTAGTGGACATGCTTGACATTGAAAAGTTGAACGTCTAGAGTTACAAGCAAGCTTATTATTTGAAACTATAGAAATGAAAACACGAGAAGTAGGATGACCCAATCCACGATGCCAGATCTCAGCAAAAGCAAATACGCAAAGAGACTAGTAAGCCTGAGGAATTGACATGGAGGAAGACTTAAATAAAACATAGAAACCATTGATCATTGCTCTAACTAGAAAGGAGCAATACCTTGGCGTTGAGATCCTTAACATAAAACACAGGCTCGTGAAATTCAAAATAGATATTATTATCACGATAAAATTTATGAACGTAAAGTAATGGCTTGATAATATGAGGTACATGAAGAACATTAGATAAGGTAAAAGTATGTTTTAGTGTATGTAATGTAGTATGCCCAATATTAGATATGGAAAGGCCCTTACCATCACCAACATGTAAGTGATCATTTCCAAGATAGGGTTTAGACCCGATTAAAGTCGCAAGATCAGGAGTAACGTATTGATTCGCATTGGTATTAAAAAACAGACATGACGGGAGATGTAAATACAATCAGAAGACAAGTCAAGACAACGGTAACCTAGATGACATGAACTATAACCTAGAAACACACAAGGAGTAGAGCGATAGTCTAACTTATGAGCATTATATGGTCGGAGAAATGGAAAGCAGAGACATCCAAAAGTAAGCAGGAAACCATAATCAGGTGGTTGATGAAATAGAGTTTCAAATGGGGATTTGTTTTGTAAGACCGATGTCGGCATACGATTAATAAGATAGACAGAGGTTTCAAATGCATAATTCTAGAATTTTAGAGGTGCCTTACGGTGACCAAGCGGGGGTAAGACTAGTTTTGACAATATGACAATTGACGACGCTTAACGATATGTTGCGATGTCGCGGTCACACAAATTAATTACCCTAGCTTAAAACACAACAGATAGTATAGAGCAAGCAAGGGGTCGATCCCACGAGAAAGGTTTAGTTCAGATTTTTATGCTATACGTTATGGAATTGGGGGGTTTGATTTGCAATGATCTAAACTATAGTAGAAATTACACTAACAAACAAAATCAATTGAAACTGAAATATATCAAGAAAACAAACCTTGGTCGCAAGCACACATCCACCTACGTAAATCGAACCGATCCTTGAAACGAAACTTCAGCTTATATTCTGAATTTTTATCTTTTCTTAACATTGGTTAATTAACGGATCCGCCGTATAACTAACCCTAACCAACAAACAATCACAGTGTCCGCACTAATGATTTAATCCAATGGCAGCCTTAAGATCTAGATAAATTCATTAATCTTAACAACCAAGTTGTCGCCTTGTGTTGCTTTGATCGAATGTTCTCCCTAAGTTTAATAACGTAGTTCCGCTACAATTACCAAGCTTAGTTGCTTCACAAGTTTATATACCACAACTCCGGTTTTGATATCAAACTTAGCAATAGATTGTTCACAATAATAACTTAGAGTCCGCTCTAGCAATTAAGATAAACAATCATAGAAAATATGCATAGGAGAACAAACATACTTATTCATAATACAAACTGAAAATAAATGGAAGAATAAATCTCACAGTTCTTGAAATCTGAAGGTGTTTGCGTCCTTGCAACCAAGAAAACGAGCTTAGCCTTGCATATCTATTGAAAAACTACTCCTAAAGATGAAAGAATACATGATTTCGATTTGTAGAGGGGAGAGTTTGTGTTTCTTCTCTTATGGCTGCCACCCTTCTTTCTTTGATTCTACTGCACTCCCTCTCCCTCTCCCTTGGCTCTCTTAATATCATGAACTTAGCTGCCTATTTATACACAAATTGTAAGTAAGAAAAATCAAAGTTCAAGTGTGAACATCAAGAGATGGTGGTAGTGTGAAGGCGGTCAAGGCAGGCGGGCCGGCGGCCGGTGGCTGGTTTGTGGTTGGTGGTTTGAGGTTGGTGGCTTGAGGTTGGTGGCTGCCTTCCTTGACCTTCTGGATTGATGTTCTTGAGGAGCTAAATTGCTGAAATTAAAACTTGGATGTCGGTTTTGATGCTTCGGGATGTAATTTGGATTCGTTTCTTGACGAAACCTGATTGCTGGCAGAATTCAGCTGTCATCTTTGAAAAATCATATCTCCCTCATATGACATCGTTTTTGGCTGAAATTTGGAGCGTTTATAAAACTTTGAGTCTGGAATCCAAAACAATTGAGTTTGAATCAATTGGATATCTACAGCTCCAGATATGGAATTTTGAATGGACAAAGGTCAACACTGGCAGAATGCGAGTTTTGACTTTGAAGGATGTGATTTCCATGCTCTTTGTCATTTTATTTTTCTTCACTTGGATTTCCAGAAAGGTATGGATGTTATCTTTCTAATTCCACTGGAATCACTTCGTTTTGACGTTTAGAACTCACGCTCGCACAAAACATCGACTGAACATCAAATCTGCCAATTATCTTCAATTTACTCCTTTTGCATCTTTCATCTAAAGGTGCCTTCAAAACATAAAATAAAGAATATCAAGGCATTTTATATATATAACATAGGCTAAACACTAGTTAAATGTGGGTGAAACTATCGAATAATATGGTTACATCACGGTACCATTTTGTTCATGTGTATGTGGACATATGATGCGATGGTGAATACCAATAGTTTTGAAGAAGGAATTTAATTTACGATATTCACAACCCCAGTTAGTTTGGACTGATTTTATTTTACAAGAGAATTAGCATTCAACCAAAACTTGAAATTGATGAAACATATTAAACACATCAGATTTGGCACTAAGAGGATAAAACCAAATAAATTTTATGTGTGCATCCACAAAGATCCTAAAATAATGAAAACCATCAGAAGATAAAATAGAAGCAGGGCCCTAAACATCACTAAAAACAAGTTCAAGAGGAGCAGATATTTTATGACCCGTAGGTCCTAATGACAGACGCGATGATTTTCCTAACGGGCATGCTGGACACTGGAAATTTAAAGGATGAGACGCACAAGTGACCTTTTTATTTGATGCTAAGAAACTCAGAACCTGGGAGCTTGGGTGACCAAGTCAACGATGCCAAATGTCAGCATAGGTGGATAAACTAGCAGACAGGAAAGCTTGGGGCATAAACATGACAGAAGACTCTGAAAGGACGTAAAGACCATCTTTACTCTGACCAAAAACAGAACCTCCTTGGTGATGAGATCCTTAACATAGAAAACAGAAGAGTGAAATTCAAAGAAGACACAGTTTTCACGACATAATTGTTGAACATATAAGATTTTTTTTTAATTTTTAAAACATACTAGATATTAGACAACGTAAAAACTCGTTTAGGGGTTCGTAAAATATTATAGGTTATATTAGATATGGCAAGTCTCTTACCATCACCAACATGCAATTGATCATTACCGAGATAAGGTTCTGCATGTGTCATACCAGCAATATCTAGAGTAACGTGCTGATTTGCACTGGTGTCAGGAAACCAAGTGACAGAATTTGCTATGGACGTGTCACTGAATAAGAGGTTGGCGGAGGCGTGATTACCATGGTGCACAAGCCGGGAGTATTGTTGTGCGGAGTGCCTAAATATATTACAAAGTTGACACTTAATGCACACGCACTACGACCAACATTACCTATTCTACTCTACTGGCGATCCGGGTGATTCTCGCTACCAATGCCACGCCGTTGCCGCTGGAAACCGCTATTGTGACTTCGAAAGGCCGAGCTCCATACCGAGTTGAGGGGGAGCGCATATTCCTCCACCCATTACGTATGCCCCGCCCCCGTTGAGAAGTGGAACCGCTGCTATTAAAACCAGAAAATGAACGTTGGGCAGCAAAGGCAGAGGGGGTCTGTACAGGTGTTGGTAGTAATGGTGCAGCCGTAGGAAGAGGATGAAGGGAGCTTCTGTGTAAAAACTCACGAGTAGATAAATCACTATGCAGCTTAGAATATGATAGAGGGTCGATTTCGTTGATAGACTAGTAACCAAATCAAGAAATTCATTGCAAAGGCCCCGAAACACATACAGATTGAAGTCTCGTGAGGGAGATGGGACGGCTGCGACAGCCTAGCTCATCAAATAATCCCCTAGCCTTCTATAGATAGATGGTGACGGTTTCATCACCTTGACGAAGGTCTTGAAAGCGACCATGCAATTGCATGATTCGAGAGTTTGATGGAGACGCAAGGGCACGTTTTAGCATGCTCCACACACTAGTAGAGGTTGGACAATCCACCACAAGGTGAAGAACATTTGTGGACAGAAAAGAGAGGAGTGCGTTGAGGATGAGTTGATCTTGTTGTTTCCATGTCAAAAAGGCTAGGGAAAAACCAGAACTAAAGGCAGGTGAAGTGGCAAAAACATCATTGTGCAGAGAAGGATACATCGACAAAGGAAAAAACACCTTGATCAATCAAATATGGCTTCTTCTGCATAAGCCAAAATAGATAATTTGTGTTGGTAAGTTTGAGATTGATGACGTGTTGTGTGTTGGAAAAAGGTATGATGGTTGGTGGTGCGGTAGGAGTGGAGGAGATAGATAAAGTCGCATTGTGTGCAAAGACAAGCACACTGATAGAAGCAGGGGCTGCAAGGGAGGATGAGGTAGGAGAGGCCAAGCTGACATTGATGCCAGCTGCAGTAAGAGCAGAGCCATTGGTGAAGCTGGAAAGACAGTTGTTGGAGTCTGCAGTAGAGTCTCTACAGAGGGAGTCGAAGTTGGCTACTGATAGCTGTTAAGGAGAAGTCGGATAAGTTGTAGACTGGGACATAACACAATATTTCAAAACTGAGGCAGGTAAGGGGAAAAGGGAAGAAAGTGTTGGTGGAAGGAACCACTGGTGGTGGCTTTGAAACACTCGGAGGGGATAAAACACAAAGTTTTATTACAAAAACACAAGCTTACAATTAATGAACACAAAAGCTTAATACACGCCCTCTCTCTTTCTCTTTCTAGTGTCTCTCTCTATTCTCCCACACATAATAACATAAGCTTAGCTAGCTATTTATACACGAATTCAAAACAAGATAATTCAACCTTCAAGTGTGAAGGCGGGCTGTGGACGGTGGTGTGAGGCGGCGGGCGATCGCGGCTATGGTCGGTCACAAATGGTGGCTGGCTGGCCGGTGGTTGCCTTCCTTGACCTTCTAGATTGAGTTTAGTATTCAACAAATCTCCCCTTTAAACTCAATCAAGAGATATCATGCCAAGCATGAACTTTAATCGGATAAATACTTCTCTCTTCAAAGGCTTTGTGAAGATGTCTCGCAACTTGATCATTTGTGTTGCAAGATATCGCTTGGACTTCTTCATTCTTCACATGTTCCCGGATAAAGTGATGACGTGTATCAATATGTTTGCTCCTTTCATGATATACTTGGATTCTTTGCCAATGCGATTGCCGATCGATTGTCAATATAAATCTCCGTAGGATTTTCTTGAGGAAATCCCAAAAACTTCAAAGCATATTCCGTAACCATATTGAATGGCATACGGCTGAGTTGGCAAGAAACATACTCAGCTTCACAGCTTGATAATGTGACAATCGATTGCTTCTTGGATGACCATGTGAAAGATGTGTCTCCCATGAAAAAGACAAACCCTGTTGTGCTTTTCCTTTCATCCGGATCTCTACCCCAATCACTATCCGAGTAACCTACAAGATTAAAGTCTTTTCTTGAGGTATAAAACATACCTTCATTCATTGTGCCTTTGATGTAGCGAAGAATTCTCTTGGCTGTATTCAAATGAGACTGGTCCGGTGTCTCCATGTATCTCGCGACGAGTCCGACTCCGTAGAGTATATCCGGTCCTGGTACATGTCAAGTACCTTAAGCTTCCTACTAAGCTTTTGAAGTAAGTTGGATCAACATTTCCAACCTTACTCTTCCTCAATTCAACTCCATTCTCAACTGGAGTTGATACCGGATTGCACTTTCCATCTTGAACCTTTCAAGAATATCTTTGGCGTAACCGCTTTGGGATACAAAAATCCCTTCTTCTTTCTGCGTTACTTCCAAGCCAAGAAAATGTGACATTAGACCAATGTCAGTCATCTCAAACTCATGTACCATGCTTTGTTTGAAGTCGTCAAACATGGTAGGGTTGTTGCCGGTGAATATCAAATCATCAACATACGTGCACGCAAATAAGATGCTGCCATCTGCTCCTTTCTTCACATATATGGCGTGTTCATATGGACATTTCTCAAATCCATTATCTTGAAAATACCTGTCAATTCCGGGTATTCCAAGCACGCGGAGCTTGCTTCAAACCATAGAGAGCCTTCTTCAACTTGTATACTTTGCCTTCATTTTCAAGCATCAATGTATCCAAGTGGTTGTTCAACATAGATCTCTTCTTCTAGGAAGCCATTCGAAATGCCGACTTCACATCGAGTTGATAGATCTTCCATCTATGTTGTGCAGCTAGTGAGATCATCGATCGATTGTTTCTAGTCGGGCTCTTGGAGCAAATACTTCTCCATAGTCAATGCCTTCTCTCTGTTTGTAGCCTTTAGCCACTAATCTGGCTTTGTATCTTTGCACTTCTCCTTTGGCGTTCTTCTTCGTCTTGTAGACCCATTTGACACCTATTGCTTTCTTGTTTTCTCGGTAGATAAGTCGGCTTCCAGGTATCATTCTTCTCAATGGCATGTATTTCTTCATCCATTGCTTCTATCCACTTCTCTTCCGTGATAGCTTCATCGAAGCTTAGTGGGTCACTATCTCGCAAAGAAACAAAACAGAGTTGTATCTTCCATGACCCGAGTGGTATCATACAACTCTTCAAGATTCCTCATCCTTCTTGGTCCTTCCGACGATGAGGATGTTGATGCCGGTGTTGATGATGATGCTCCTGGTGAGTTCCTCCCGTTGAATACAGGGAATCTGTGTACCGGACTTTGTGGTTCACCGCTGGCATAATCTGTTCTTCTCCGCAAGTACTGTTGGTACTTCTTCACCTTCAAGGATCAAATCAGGTGGTGATCCATTTGATCGCTTCTTGGTCATTCTTCCATTCCCAAGATTTATCTTCTTCAAAGATAACATCTCTACTCATGATTACCTTCTTTGTGATGGGATTATACAGCTTGTATCCCATCCTTCTTTCACCATATCCCACAAAGATGCATCTCTCGCTTTTATCATCAAGCTTTCTCCTTCTTGCATCTGGGATCTTTGCATATGCCACACAACCAAAGACTCGTAGATGAGTAACACTTGGTTTGTGACCACTCCATGCTTCTTCCGGAGTGACAGATTGCAGACTTCCGGTGGGGCAGCGATTCGTAGATACACCGCACATGATACGGCTTTCACCCAAGATTGCTTGGGCAACTTCTTTGCTTTGAGCAGACTTCTTGCTATGTCAAGAATCGTGCGATTCTTCCTTTCAACTACACCATTCAGCTGTGGTGTATAAGCAGGCGTTGTCCGATGTCCGATGCCTTGTTGTGTACAATAGGCTTCAAAGTCATTTGCTTGTATATTCTCCACCTTGATCGATCTCACGGTTCGATCATGTAGCTACTTTGCTTCTCCACAATTGCTTTAAAATCTTTAAAACAATTGAATACTTCGACTTCCTCTTCGTAAAGTATATCCACGTCTTTCTACTAAAATCATCAATAAAAGTGAGGAAGTACCTATTTTGTCCAGTCGACATAGGTGTAATTGGGCCACACACATCTCGTGTGTACTAACTCCAAGGGCCTCTTTGCTCTCCAGTTGACTTCTTTGGCAAAACTGGATCTGTGATGTTTGCTTGAGGACACAACTCTCACAGACTTCATCCGGATGATCAATGTGAGGCATACCTTTGACCATCTTCTTGCTTGCTAGCATCTTCAAGCTCGTGAAATTCAGATGTCCAAGCCTCAGTGCCAAAGCCATTCTTCACTGTTGGTGATGGCACTCAAACACCTTGTTGCATCATACTGGATGTTCAAAGGAAACATCCTATTCTTGGACATTTTCACATAGGCCATTAATCTCCAATTGTTGTCTCTAATTGTCGATGACAATTCTTCGAGTAAAAAGTATACCCTCTCTCCCAAAAGTTGACCTAAGCCGATCGGGTTCGCTTTATGGCTGGGACATAATAAATATTGGCGATGTAGCTGGAATCGCCGTTCTTCAACTTAATTGGGATGCTGCCTTTACCTTTGAATGGAACCTTTGTGGTATCTCCAAAAGTAACTAGACCTTGCTTGGTCTCATCTAGATCACTAAATAACTCTCGGTAGCCGCACATGTGATTGCTGGCTCCAAGTATCTAGATACCATATATTTTCCTCGTTTCTTGCCAATTTCTTGTTGGACAAGAAATGCAGCTTCATCTCTATCATCCTTCTCTCGCATAGTTGGCTTGCTCACGTATCTCCAACGGAGCTTTCATTCTGCATTCGGTGCTATAGTGCCCAAATTGATTGCAACTATAACATTGGATATTCCTCTTGTCACGGTTATTGTAACCGCCTCCTCTTCCTCTAGGAGTGAATGCTTGTTGTCCTCGACCTCCTCTCGGTGGTGTTTCTACCACCTCTTCCTCTGAAGCTTGTATTCCAAGAACCTCTTCCTTGGAATCTCTGGAATCCTCCTCTCGGATTGTTGACTTCCTCCTTGAGTGGTATATCCACTTGTTGAAGTCTCCCCTTGCTCATATCTCGTCCTTGAGAGACAGCTTTGCTTGTAAGGCATGCTCGATGGCCTTATCTCCATTTCGCTTTACAATCTTCTCGCTCATGAGCTTGTAAAGAACTCATAAGTTCATCCACTGTCAACTTGTCCACTTCCTTGGACTCTTCAATGGCGACAACAACAAAATCAAATTTTGGATCTAGGGATCTCAAAATTTTCTCGATGTCGAGAATCAACGATGGCTTCTCCATTTCTCCTCATCCGATTGACTATCACCATAATCCTTGTGTGATAATCGAAAATAGATTCTGAGGACTTCATTTGTAATAACTCAAATTCACCTCGCAAAGATTGAAGACGAATCTTCTTGATTCTCAGCACCTTTGTACTTTTGCTTTGGAGAGCCTCCCATATATCATGTGATGTTTCAGCGGAAGCTATGATCTCGAATGTATCTTCATCGAGACCTTGGTAGATTATGGTCTTTGCTTTGTTGTCCTTCTTTCTGTTGACTTTCAAGGCTTGCTTCTGTGCCTCTTGTAAAGCATCTTCTTCTTCTGGCGCGCGTGGGTGCGATCGGGCTACGATCACCGGATCTTCAAGCGGCGCGTGTGGCTCACCCCGGTGTCCGATTGAGCTGATTTTTGCGGCGGTGAGTTCGTATGGATGAGCTCTACACGGTGGAATGATCAAAACTTGTTTTGGACAACTTTGAAAATTCGGCTATCCCGGAAAATACTTCGTTTTCGACGAACGGGGCTCGATACCAATTGTTGGTGGAAGGAACCACTGGTGGTGGCTTTGAAACACTCGGAGGGGATAAAACACAAAGTTTTATTACAAAAACACAAGCTTACAATTAATGAACACAAAAGCTTAATACACGCCCTCTCTCTTTCTCTTTCTAGTGTCTCTCTCTATTCTCCCACACATAATAACATAAGCTTAGCTAGCTATTTATACACGAATTCAAAACAAGATAATTCAACCTTCAAGTGTGAAGGCGGCGTGGACGGTGGTGTGAAGGCGGCGGCGGGCCGCGGCCGGTGGTGGCGGCGGCCGGTCGGTCACAGCTGGTGGCCGGGCTGGCCGGTGGTTGCCTTCCTTGACCTTCTAGATTGAGTTTAGTATTCAACAGAAAGACGTTATTTTTCAGAGGAAAACACGTCTGTAGAAAATTCTTTTGCAGAGAAGAAGAGATGTGTCGATTAGGGAGAGAAGAATCTGTTTAGATATTTACGGCTTTGATACCAAGTTGAAGCATAAGCTGTAATTGATTTGAAGGACATACATAATCAGTAGTCATCTTTTCTATATATATGACTAGGGCAACATACAATAGTTACTGTGTAGCGTACTACGCAGGATAAATCTATACATGAAAAATACAATATTTTCTATATTACAACACATTTCATAATAATGGCAAAGGGACCAACAAGAGTGGAATCCATTAGACAGAAGAAAAGAAAAAAAAAATTAATATGTTTAGAGTTTTAATACCAAGTTGAGAATGATAAAAGACTTAACTAATTAGTTAGCTAACATTTCTATTTATATAAGTAAATCAGTATACAATAGTTAATGTAAATATTACAATACAAGAATAAGCATATCAACCTTTTCTAATTATATACATTCTATATTATGCAATTTCCTATAATATGGATTATACACCCTTAAAGAGTTAAGAGTTTTAAAAAAAAAACAAAAAACATAACTCATCATATATTTTTCATATAAAATTGATGAACAAAAAATATTTCATATGATCAAACCTTGACTCGTAAGGGAAGTGAGAGTGTTTTTCAAAGTGTTCTCGAAAGAAGAAAGATTTCTTCAAAGGTGGACTATAGGCTTTAGAAATATAGTACTCCGTATAATTCGCATATAGTAGCTGTGAAATTTTCTATTTCAATATATTTTCTTGATAATGGTAGAAAAATCTATCATACTGGAAGAAAAACGTGCAATAATACAATCCAATAAGGACAAGAAACTATGTTTATCGACCCAATAGAGTGAAGGATTCATTGAATGGAATATATTCCCTGCTCGCATATTGTACTTGTGAGTTTTTCTATCAGAATATATTTTTTGATATTGATAATTGGCACTATTTTCCAAACCACGCTTGTATTTATCATTATTCTAGATTTATGTGGTCCAAAAAGACAAACTGTTCCTGCATGTGAATGAGAAGGATAAATCATCGTATCAGAAATTACTCCACGTGCTTTCTCTTCCTAATTTTTCAGTCTATATATACATCCCAATACCATTACAGAAACTGCATAGCTTGAGGAGATTCAACACCCAACAGATTCGACTAAGCAAATAGAAAAGCGATTTATCCAAGGTACTTTTCACAGTGTAATATTCTTGTAACACCTACGTTGTATTGTTACTTTGTTTATGGTTCCGAGTTCGACAATGTGAAGTTTATTACGTACCTTATGATGTCCTGCTCTCTCCTGCTCTTTTAATTGTTACTAGTTCTTCTTTTCGATTATGAATGGCATTTAATTAATCTTCAACATCTTGGTTAGAACTATCATGCATTGACTTGTTTTGTCTTGGCTGTAAATTGCAACTGATTGAACTTTATCTCATTGCACAAGCAATTTGATTAAAGACAATGCCGGTGGAGTTTGAGATAGAGATCAATGTTCAAACCAGCACCAGGGGAGGTTATCGAGCTTTCATTGAGAATCTACGTGTTCGATTGGGAGTGAGATTTTCCCACAATCTTCCTGCACTTGTTGTTCAAGAGGAGCCACCCACTCGATTCTTCAATTTGGTAATACGAACCAACGATCACTCTGTGAGGTTCAGGTTGCGAATGGATAACCTGTACGTGATTGGCTACCAGATGGAAAACGGACAGTGGTTAGAGTTCGGCAACGAGAACGCCACCCCTGTCCCTGTGCATCTAATTCCAGAACAAGGAACCGAATTCCTAGGCTTCGATGGTAGCTACGGTAAGTTACTCAATGCTGCTGACCTGAATATGGAGGAAGTAAGAGTTGGCTTCTACAACCTAGGGTACGGTATAAATCAGCTTGCTACATCAACAGATAGGAAGATTAGGGCAGGTTATCTGATTCGTGTGATTATGATGATCAGCGAATCAACCAGACTAATTCCTATATCCGACTATATGGCTACCAATTTTGACAACTCGCATGGCACAAGCTCTGATGATTACAATAATTATGACAATCGTAACCGAGAAGGCCAGATCCAACCTTGGATTACTACCTTAGTTCGTGCTTGGGACGCTTTCTCTGCAGCTTTGTTGCGTGCTGATGCTTACCCAGATGAATCGTTTCAACTTCGAAGAAATGTCGTGCGGCTTCCACCAGATAACAGGGAAATAAGAACTATTTCCCAAGCTGCAGCAATACTTGGCATCTTGTTGGGACTTTGCTTCAGGAACAGTGGACAAAGAAGGTTCCCACGCATGACCTTTGATGAAGGACAATGCTTTTTGGGCCTACCACTTGTGGAAGTGTTCTCGGTGAGCATTGATAACATAGATGGAGAGGATCCCGGACAACTATATGGCACAATCACAGTCGACGATGGACTAAATATAGAGTACATCTACAACCGCACAAGCAGCAACCCAGAATCCATCAAGCCAGGTCAAAATGCTTCGCTAACTGGACCATCTCAATCCATCCTTGCCATCGGGAACTTTACCATCAAATTGCTTCTCACTGATAAAGACACATGGTCTTGGGACGATGAAATCATCAATAAAGACATCTCATGGGATGCTTCCGAGATCGGCAATGTTTATGACAAACCCATATTTCAAGAATTGGTTGGCAAAAATGGTTCGGTGACAGTCAATTATGCAGTGCTGAGAAATGCTGTGGCAGCTAGAATAACCGTTACTCTGGAACAAGGTGGAGAAAGTACACCCAACGTTTATGGGCAAGTTTATGCCCATTATGACAATTGGGAGGATCCTAAGACGACATGTTTGCTGTTCAACAGATCATCTGATGACTACGTTGATGTAAGGCGTTGGCAGGCCATTCCATTGTTAAGATCTGTTGTTGCGGTGCCACTGAACGGTTCTCTAATAGTTAAAGCAAGTTTGTATGATTACGATACATTTTCTGGTGACGATGAGATTGCAAAAGGCGCTGTAGAGTTCCCAGCTCAAATGTCAGGTACATCCTTCAAGCAAATTCGAGGAGAAGATGGGAATTACGTAACAGTGACGGTCTATTGGACATGTGAAATCTAAGTCACTGATAAACCGATGCGTTTTATAGTTTTTTGCTTCTATTTTAGAGCCTTAATATTTCGTTTTACTTCCTAAGTAAATCGATGTGATGTGTTTATTAAGGTTTCTACAGTAATGTCATGTCATGATGAATAAGTTGATTTCAAAGGTTGTAACTTGTCAGTTCTGAAATATGAAATAATTAAATAATATTATTATCATCTTTTACCCAGTAATTTTAGTTAGCTAAGCGCTCCTTTTCCAACTGGGAACTAACGATTCCTTAGTAATTTTAGTTAGATAAAAATAATATGGTCATATTAAAATAACTAACTTTCATGGATTTGAATAAATTTAACGCAAAGAAAAGGGAGTCAATGTAGAATTTAACGCAAAGAAAAGGGATGGATTTGATTTTTGTACAAAAGTTTGGAAAGAGGCAACCACACGCTGACCGTATTTATGACGAGGAACATCACAACTTTCCCATCTATTTATGTTTATTCTTTTATCTTTATTATTTAAAATAAATAAATTTTATATCATTAGCCAATAAAATTTTTTGAATTAAATAAAATAATTAAATTACTCTATTATATCTCTCTTTTCCTTTCCTTTTGTATTTGCTTTTTGTCTTTGTGACTCTCTTTCCTTTTCTTTTTTGTTTTTCTTTCGTGTATCTTTTTTTTGGCTATCTTCTGGTTAGCCCTTTCAATATATCGACTTATTCTAAAAAAAATTACTCTATTATATAATATATCAAAAATTCATAAACAACAAAGATCTCTTTTTCTTTCTATGTCTTCATTTTTATTTTTTGTTCCAACCCTTTTTTTTCTTGGTTTGAAAAAAGAAAAGAGAGAGAAACTGAAGAAGAAGAAGAAGAAGAAGAAGAAGAGAGAACGTAAAAAAATATTAAAGAAAGGTATTTAAATAGTGATTGAATGATCATTTTACATCACATGTCCATGTGTTAGCCTGTTGCTAGACCTGAAGAGCTTCTGCATCTCGATCCGCAACTAGCTATACCCGTCTACTTTATTTTATTTATTTATAAAATTGCTATTGATCTTTTTATTTTATTTTGTAATAAAAATAGGAAATATATATATATATATAAATAATTTTTAAAAGAAATAAAATCAAGAAGAAAAGGAAAGAGAAAAGAACAACAGTGAAGTGGGAAAAAAAAGAGGGAAAAAGAAGAAAAAGACGAAGATAGGAAATTGATGAATTTCCATTTTAAGTGTGAAAGCTTTATTTTTTGAAAGACAGATCCAATACCAAGCCATCCCCTATCTTTTTCTTTCACCATTGTTTTCCAAGCCAACTTGTGGATTTTTCTATTGTCATTGCCCGGCCCCACCCCATAGAGTTCGAGACTGCATTGCTGTGATCTTTTGAGTTACTGATTCTAAAATACAAAAAATAAACGTGTAATAGAGAGGAATGAGATGACATGCTCGCTATGCTGCTTGTGGGTTTATAAAATAAATATACTTGATAGTGTTATAATTATGAACCAATGCTAGATAAGTAATAGAAATTAAAGGTATGATGGAGCAAATATTTCATGACGAAAAAAAAAGTTGTGTTGGTAATCAAAAACTTAGAGACTAAACAAAATAATTTGTAGTAATTTACAGTGTTTTGTGAGGAAAGATACAGTATTTTTGCCACATGATTTAGCTTTTCAGTTAATAAAAAGAAAAAAAAATTACAAAGCTAAATTCTCTACCAACTTAATATTAAAAAAAAAAACCAACAAAGATAATTTTGGAAGGAAAAAAACCCATGAGAAAAAACATTGTACCAATTGACAATGTTTTGTGAGGAAAACTATAGCGCTTTTTCCAATAAAATAAAATAAAAAACCATTTAGAGAAATATTGTAGCAATCCACAATGTTTTGTAAGAAAAACTACAACGCTTTCCTCATAAGATTTAGCTTTATTGTAATTATAATTCTTAACCAACTCAATATTCAAAAAAAAATCGACAAAGATAATTTTGGAAAAAATCATAAAAAAATCACATGGAAAAACACTGCAACAATTCACAGTGTTTTAAAGAAAAAAATTACAAAGCTAAATTCTTAATCAGTTCAATATTAAAAAAAATCGACGGAGACAATTTAAAAAAAAATATCAAAACAAACACCAAAAAAAGAAAAAAAAAATCATGTTGGAAACACTGTAGCAATTCATAGTGTTTTATGATGAAAGCTACAGTGCTTCCTCACATGATTTAACCTTGTTTGTAATGACTTATAATTGTAATTCACAAACAACTCAATATTACAAAAATAAAATTGAAAAAGATAATTTGAAAAAAATTATAACAAAAAAAAATCATGCGAGAGACATTGTAGCAATCCACAATATTTTATGAGCAAAGCTACAATGTTTTCCCCACATGATTAAGCTTTATTTCAAAGTTAAATTCTAACCAACTTAATATTCAAAAAAAATAAAACCGACGAAGATAATTTTGAAAAAAAATATCACAAAAAAAGAAAACACAAAAGAAACTAGAAAAAAACCATGTAAGCAAAAACTGTATCAATCCATAGTGTTTTGTGAGGAAAAACTTGTATTTACTTGTAATTGCAATTCTTAACCAGCTTTAATATTTAAAAAATAAAATTGACAAAGATAATTTTAGGGAAAAACATAACAAAAACAGAAAAAAAAAAAACCATGTGGGAAAAAGCACTGTAGCAATCAACAGTAATTTTCGAGGAAACTTATAGTGCTTTCCTCACATATAGTAACTGTAATTTTTAACCAGCTTAATATTAAAAAATAAAATAAAAAAAGATAATTTCAGAGAAAATCATAAAAAAAAACCATGCGGAGAAACATTGTAGCAATCAACAATGTTTTAAAGGAAAAAAAAATTACAAAACTAAATTCTCAATCAGCTCAATATTTTAAAAAAATCGACAAATATAATTTTAAAAAATAAAGAAATAAAATAGAAAAACTATGTGGAAAAACATCGCAAAGAATCCACGGTATTTTAAAGAAAAAAATTACAAAGAAAAAATTTTAACCAGGTCAATATTTAAAAAGTAAAATCAACAAAAATAATTTTGAAAAAAAAATAAATGAACAAAAAAGAAAAAATAGGAAAGTTAAAAAAATAATTTTGAAAAAAAACAGAAAAAAACAAAAAAAAAGAAAAAGTTAGCAAAAAAAAAGAGGGGGAAGAATCACTGTGGATTACTATTGTAATCCATAGTGATTTAAGTGTGGAGGAACAATGATTCCCCACGCCATTTAGAGTATTGTATAATGACAATTAACACATTTTTAATTAAAACAGCTCTCCCAGCCATAGACAATTGCTTGCCCTCCAAGAGCTAAGTCTTCCAGCATGTGAATCCAAGAAAAATAAAAGGAGAGATTCCCACTAGTCTTTTTAGCGATACAAACTAATTCACATGCTTCAAAGTTTTTTTCAAGCAAGAATTCATATATTTAATGGAGTCATCAATAAAATTCAATTATTAATAGAGAGAGAGAGAGAGAGAGAGATTCTCATGATTTCTGCCTTAGCATTCATGATTGTCTATTTCAAACTACTGTACAGCATGTGAATACAGACTCACTTGCATTGTATCACAAATCTCAATCAGGTTTTAAAGCCATGGTTGGATCAATCAAGCATCAAGGGTGGCTCATAAAATGAAGCAATATTGTTTTCAAGGGTGCTCACAAAAATGAAGCCAAATCGTTTTTAAATAATTAGAAGATGCTGTCCAGGATGTGAATCGAAGAAAAATGAAAAGAGAGATCCCCGCAATCGTTTTTCGGCCCTTTTTCATCATGACATGACATTATTGCAGCAACCTTAATAAACACGTTACATAATTTACTTAGGAATATATCTTTTTCACTATGTAAAAACATTCTCTTGATGACAAATATTTCGGGTTGATGTGAACACAAGTGTTCATAATCAACTATAAGCGGTGGTATCGATTGGTTGATTGGAAATAAAACATTATGGCTAGTGCTCCCATATTTTGATAGCACAACTTTATTAGCTTAAAAAAGTAGGTGTCGTGGATGATACATGCCATATTTTATTACTGGTATAGAAGACTAGGCAGGGTGGTGAATTCTTAAGATTCTTTTTCTTCACTACTACGCTAGAAGGTTCATCGCATCTACTACTACTATACAATGAGTAGTAACCCAACATGTTAGGTGTGAAAATATATGATTTGATTTGAGATATTGGTTTAAATTTAAAATAATGCTATGATGAAAATACCATTTTGTTAATGTTGAAGTTAGCACTCATGCTTCACTAAGTAAGTTAAGTAAAGCACTCTTACGAGTGTTAAATAATATTTATGTAGTCTTATTTATTAAGGGTAGAATATAATTTTCAGTTTAACCTATATTTTTTTTTTTATATTTAGGTTAACAATAAACACTCATAATAAACAGATTATTGAGAATTCTAGCCTCCTTTTTGTATTTGATCTTAATTATTTTAACATGGTATCGGAGCTAGTTTTATGGAATGAGGCTTAATCCCGAACACAACTTTCACAGATCCAACTTAAATTGGCCGGGGGTTTGCAGGGGGCAGCGCGCCCCTGCTCGGGTTCGGGGCAGAGCCTCGAAAATTATTTTTTTTGAAGTGATATTTTGTCTTCCGCTTCTGCACAATTTGGTATTTCGTCTTTCCTTCAGCTTCTGCAATTTGATATTTGCGTTCAGTTTCTGCAATTATTTTGGTATTTCGTCTTCCCTTTAGCTTCTGTAATTTGGTATTTGCGTTCAGTTTCTGCAAATTTATTTTGTGTTTTGGAATAATCGTATAATTTCGAGAAGATATTTGTTTAGTTTCTGTAATCTCTGTTCAGTTTCTACAATTTAGTATTTTATTTTCCGCTGCTTTTGCATTATGGTTCTCTGTGATTATTGATTATGGCTACTGAAAGAGATAATTCGTTTCAGTCTGTGAGTGTGAGGTTGGATGGGAAGAACTATTCGTGTTGGAGCTATATAATGAGAAATTTTCTTAAGGGTAAAAAGATGTGGGGATATGTCGTGGAACTTATGTGGTACCTAAGAATACCGAAGAAAGAGATGTTGCTTCGATAGATGCATGGAAAGCAAATAATGCAAAGATCATTAATTACTTGGATCAACAATTCTGTTGAGCATTCTATAGGTACACAGTTGGCAAAGTATGAGACAACAAAGGAGGTTTGGGATCATCTCGCAATGGTTATTCACGCAATCAAATTTTGCAAAGCAGTATCAGTTAGAGAATGACATACAAGCTCTTCACCAGAAGAATATAAGTATTTAGGAGTTCTATTCTGCCATGATAGATCTTTGGGATCAATTGGCTCTTATAGAATTAGCAGAATTAAAGGCATGTGATGTCTATATTGAGCGTAGAGAGCAAAGAACGATTGGTACAGTTTTTAACAAAGACTTCACGGTGATTTCGAAGGACTTAGAGGTTCACTACTGCATCGCTCTCCACTACTTTCTCGTTGACTCGCTTGTCGGTGAGTTATTAGATAAAGAAATATGTCTTCAAAGTATTCTGAAAAGGGTATTCTTTTCGCGCTTCGAATCCTTCTGTACTAGCGGTGCCTCTAAACAATTCTCCAATCACCATCATAAGCCTTACACAAGGGTTGGATTCGACGAGTGTAGTTTCTGTAAGCAGAAAGGTCATTGGAAGGTTCAGTGTAGTTTTATTATTATTATTATTTTTGTCAAGATATATTATTTTGCTAAAATTTTAAGTATACTGTGTGCTAATTTTTTATTTTAAAAACACCATTAATTATAGATGTTGCTGATGTGATTTGATAATTAATGTTGTGTTTATTATTGAAATGAGTTGAAAAAGACTGGACATTTATGAGTAGTTGTTAGATGTGTAGTGTAAGTTTTGTGGGTATTGACCTAGTAAACCCTCACGAGACTACAGTTCATCCACTAAATCCACGTGCTAAGTGTCACTGTGAGTCCTACGAAGATGGAGCAGTTTAGGTTAGGTAGTCGTTCTTCTTTTGTTTTCTCATTGCCTTGAGGTTCTTTTGCTCGAGAACAAGTAAAAGATAAGCACGAGGGGACTGAAAAATATACATATTTTAAGTCCTCTATACTTAGTATTTTGATTGTCTTATCATCAATTTTGTGCATATTTATGCTTTATTTTGTGTTTTGCAGGTGATACTTGAGTAATGGAAATCGTAATTAGGTTTTATTTTTTTTCTAGCGGCAAAAGTCGTAACCCTAACCATGGAAAATTAATGGAATGATCATAGAGAGGCTATATCTGGCCCATTGGGCTCCTATCTTGTTTTGGGTACACGTAGAAAAATACCCTTTTCTTATTCGTTTGGTGAAAGCCTCAACAAATTTTAACAAATTATTCAATATAATATAAACAGTCATTAGACAAAATCAAAGATAAGAAATAGTCCTATTAATTCATATCTCGCTTTTGAGATTTTTATTTATTATTATTTTTTTCTTAATTTGAATCAAAACCATCGATCTTACAGAATTGAAACTATTAATTAACCTCTCGCACTGTATATATATATATATATCAGGTAGGAGCCCAACGAGTCAGGGAAAACCATAGTTTTATGGGTTTACTACTAAAAGTCCAAAACTGAGAGACGATGAGACAAACTTTTTAGGGTCAGGACTTTTGCCAATATAAAAATAAGCTATATATTAGGGTATCCGGCATGGGAGCCTTGTTTTAACTATCAAACTCGGAGGTTTGTTTCCTTCAACCTTAAATCTGTCTGAGGTTTACTTTCTTTAACCTTATACATTAATTTTTCACGTTTCAACTTCAATTTTATTCTCTCTCTTTTTTTGTTATTACAATATTACGTACGTTTGTTGTTTCGTTCTCTTCTTCTTCGTACTTCTAGTACATAATTGTGAAGATTATAATTGAATGTGTAGGGTGACGCTTTCCTTAAATACGTTAGCAAAAGGGTTTTCAGTTATATTTTAAAAGCAAGGTGACAATGATTTTATCTCTGACTTTTATATATACAAGGTTGCAGAAGCCGAAACGGAGAGATGTTGAAAGGAAAGGCAATCTAGATCGAAGATCCATTACCTGAAGATTTGATAACTGAGATTCTATCATGGCTGCCGGTGAAAGCTCTACTGCAATTCAAGTGCGTTTGCAAGTCATGGTATGCGATCATTACAAGCCAAGCTTTCTTATCCAAGCATCTTAATAATTACTATGACAACTATGACGATAGTGATACTTTCCTTGCTCAGTATTTCGTAACGAAATTAGGAGAACTTGCGTTGTATGAATTCTTGGTAGATGAAACATCTACAATTTTATCATACGAAGAACTGCGTGATAGGCCCATATATAATTCCTTTATCTGTGGTCCTTGCAATGGGATATTCTACCTGGACCGTTATTCTTATAGGGATCATCGTGCTCTATGGAACCCTGCAACCAATGAACTGAAAACCTTACCTCCACTCATAAGGAAACCCAATCTCCCATCCCTTAGCTTTTATGCTGGTGTCAAGGAAGTTTTTGGCTTTGGATTTGATAGAGTAACGAAAGATTACAAGGTGATTGTTATTAAAAGTTGGAGCAAAACAAATAGCAAAATTCGTTATCCTTTATCAGTCTTTGTGTACTCATTAAGTACTGATTCTTGGAGATATTGGGGAGATTTGCCACAAAATTACAAGTTATTGAGCAACAATAAATGTTACATTTGTTTGAATGGAGTTTTTTACTGGTTGGGATCAGATTATTCTGGTGGGAAAACTTATGACGAAGCCATTATTTCTTTTGATATGGCTACTGATTTGATCCAAGATATGCAGCTACCAGACTATGACAAGCCAGCCAGGGAAACTGTTCTTTCAGTATACCATGACTCCCTTGCTTTGCTTACTGTCCATGACATCAAGCATTTTCTTGAGATATGGACATTGAAGGAGGGATGTTGGACAAAACAATTCACTGTTGGGACTAGTTCATATGGACGGATTTCACCAATTGCGCATTGGAAGAATAGTAAGTTTATCTTTGAATGTGGCCCTTGTAAGGAACTAACCTTATTTGACATTATTACCCAAGAAATAACCTATCTTGGATATATAAAAGATATTCATTCGTGCGAAGGAATTTTCTTTTATCGGGGGAGCCTAGTCTCATTCAAGGATAGAAATGAACACTGGGAAGCTGAAACGCTAGCAGAATAGACTCGCATAAAGCTAAAGAAAGCATCGCATGGTATGAAACAGTTTTTTTATCAGTAGAATTTAGAGATTTCAGTTTGAATATGTCGTTGACAAAGAGATGCAGCGTAATATACCGTTGATCCATGTAATTCAATAGGAGCAGTCATTCTCTGTTTCCTTACATAATAATCAATTAAGAAGTTTCTTTGTATTTTATTGTGCTATTTATATTCTATGATTAATTGTTTTTCTCTTCTTGAAATGAAATCCCATAAATATAATTGTGGATTCAACACAAACTAATAAATATCAATGAATGTGAATCAAATTTTCTACTATATTGATGGTGATACCTAAATTTTTGAATGCTGAATTTTGAGATCATCAAAGGAGACTGTGTACACCATTCAATTCTTTGCTTTTGAGCATCTTACATATATTGTAATTTGAAAAAGGAGTATATACTGCAGGCATATGAAAGAGGGTTGATGATGATGTTGATTGCTTGAGAAATCACCTTGCCTATATTGTTGCTTAGGATGAAGGTAGCATAAGTTGTAAAATCTTTGGATTGGGTTTTTCATGGTTAATTATATCTTGAGCTGAAATGTATGGGCTAGGACTTAGATTTTATCTTCAGACTTGATGTTTCTTATAACATGTCAGAACAATGAATTCTTTGTATGAGTAAAAAAATATATGAGAGGGTAAATAAAGTACTGAGAATATACATGTGAGTGTTCTTGTTAGAACTTGAATGTTTATGGTTGTATGAAGCTCTTACTTGAATGCCTTAAATTATCTTAGAGTTACTTGAATGTTTATGTAGTTACTAAATATTTATAAACTTTGATAATATCAGCTTAACTCGTGAATAAATATTTCATGATGCATTGAGTGGTATGTGTCTTATAAGAAGTAAAGTTATAGATGTCTCATGGTAAATAAAACAAAGCAATCTTGTGGTAAGAGACAATTGAAATTTTTTTCAAACTCAATTGAGTGAAATCATGAATGAAATTGCTAGAAAACCAGAGTTTGAGAGTCAATTAAGTGTCAAATTAAAAATTTCAGAATTAAGGACCAATTTGTAAAACACGCAAGACTTTAGGGGTTGAAATAGGTGAAATCAAGGGCTAAATTCAAGAAAATTGAAAGTTAATTGGTCAACTGGGGATACTTGCATAAATCAGAAACCAAAAACAAAAAGGAAACGTCACTGAATGTCGGGGTTAATGTTTGAGTTTGGCAGGAATGAAATTGCACAAAATTAAAAGTTATAAAATAATTACGAGTGCAATCAAAAGAAGTCAAGAGATCATAGACCAATTTGACTTTTGGTCAAATCCTAATCTTAGAACCCTAATTAACTAAGAGTTATCAAAACGATGTCATTTCTTTTAAATAAAATGGTACATTTTGATCAAAACATTTGATTTTGGTTCAAAATGATGCCTTTTTTCATCAATTCAAAAATAAAATAAAAATAAAAAAGGTTGGGTTTTTTCACTGCAGATCTCCGTCTTCCTTAAAAAACCAGAGAAGGTTGGTTTTGTAGGCACTTTCCAAGCTCAAAATCACCCTTATCTCTTTCCCAAACAAGACAATGAACATACACTTAACAATCTACATATTGTACTCCTACATATACAAAATAAAATCTCTTTTATAGCCTTAAAAGCACCGCTACAAGAAGCCAAAACTCATGCCCCAACCAGCCATACTTACTAGTGTACCCTTTTTGTCGGTTCCGAAACACTACAAAGCCGGACCCTCAACCTTCAACGAATAGCTTGGATTGCCATGTCAATAGCTTGGATGCTCAATCGTCTAATGCGATGTACGAGAATTAACTCCAGTACTCCAAAAGGATTCTGCCTATAAACAATCTCAAAAGGACTCAGTTGGGTAATCTGATTCCGAGACCTATTATAAGCAAACTCCGCTTATGGCAATGCCATATCCCACTGTTTTGGCTTATCTCTAACCAGGCTTCGCAATAAAGTTGTCGAGACCGCGATTAACTACCTTTCTCTACCCATCTCGTCCAAGAGTGATAAGCACCGTTAAAGTTTAATTGAGTTCTCATCCTTCTCTACAAACTCTTTTAGAAATTGCTCATGAACTTGACATCCCTATCGCATGCGGCTAGAGACCCATAATCACTCTCTTGGTCTTGATCACGCTGTCTCCGGTCTTGCCAGTCCCTCTCCTCCAACCAATGGGTTAATTTTGTGATCTCGTCTTTGCATGTCTTTGATGACAAGCTCGTGGACATTCCTCTCTCGAAGGGGGGGCTCCTCATCCCTTTATTGGCCACGCCTTGCTCCACGACCTCTTTCCACCATGGTTTGTTAGTGCACACAACAACAAACAAATTCTCTTCAACAAGATTGCAAAGACACAGTTCGTAATAAACTTGGGATTGTTGGGCTTTGATACCAATTGATACAGACGGAAGCTAAAAACAACAACAAATAAAAAAAGAGCACGAGAATTTTAATGAGCGAAAGGAGTTGCAGATGTGAACCCCAAGTTCATAGGTTTTATTTTCTCTAAAATAATAATCCTCCTGGAGGTTTATAAAGCCTTAAATAGGCCAAAAACCAACCTCAACCAGGAAACAAAATAAAAATCTAAAATTATAAAGGAAAGAAGCATGAAATCTGAAAATACCAAGGATAACCACAAAAACTGCCAAAACTAGGGCCCTAGGTGAGGTTTTCAAAATCTAAAGATCCAACTATCGGAGTAGCTACTCTAAGAAATACGGCCTACGAACAATCTTATAAGAATTTTAGTGTGATCCAATGGTTAAAGAAAAAGTTATGGTCCTTTTGAGTTGTTATTCGATCCGGTGTGATCATGCCTCCTCTTAGGCCTAGAACTATTCAACTGGTCTATAAATATATTTGTTAGGCCATCAATGTAATCTATTTAGGGCAAATCCTTATCTAGTTATGACAAACTCATACCTCTGGTCCAAAATCGCTCATTATCGCAAGCCTAACTATATCATTATTGTTACGTTTTAATGTATTATTTGTGCTTATTAGTTCTATATTAAAAAAAAATGCAACCCTGAAATTGCTGCTTTAAATGATAATACTTCACTATCAAAATAAAAAAAAAATAAGTGAAAGGAAGCTAGAAGTGTTCTCCTTGAATTGTTTCATAACCAAGAGAAATAGGGTTTGGCCAGTTTTTTATGATCATTTAGTGTAATTACTGCATCATAAAGTAACATTTGTCTATAGTTCTAAATGGAGTTGTGGGAAAAATATGTAATGGAATTTAATCCGGTTTAGTCTTCTTCTCATTGTTTGGAAAGAAATGAGAAATTTAAATGAAAAACATTTCTTGATGAATAGAAATTGAGGCGTTTTTGGGATTTTGTATTGTCTGCGAAAGAGGCCTGCTTGAGTGAAATAATTCAAATTGAGTCCCGAAATCTCAAAATGCTTGATCATAGTCTCTTTTCATACTTTGCATTGTAGCATAGCATCCAAAAGATGTAACGAGTAGTCAAAGAAGATATTTGGAAATATAGTTAAAATCATGTTTTTTAAAAATTTTAATTTTTTTGTGTAAAATTATATTTTTATGTTTTCGAATCGTTTTAACGCATTAATATCAAAATAATTTTAAAAAATAAAAAAATATTATTTTAATGTATTTTAAAGTAAAAAACAACCATTATCACATTCCAAAGTTGATTTAGAATTGATAAATAGCTCTATTTATCTGTACTTTTAGTAGAATTTATCCCTGATTTTTTACCAGGTAAGGATCTTTTATTATGGTTGTCTCTGTATAAATAACTCCCGAGTTACAAGAATTAGAACCTCCCAAGAAACTAATGCGCTTGAAAGAAAAATCAAATTTTCACTACTAAAGGGATTTCAACCACTGATAGGGTTTACATTATCCCTGCTTTTATTCAAAGTCGCAATATTTATTGATACATCATACAACGAAGCATCAAGGAACCTAGCACATCAGAGAGCTATCAAAGCCCTCGTAAACAACACTAAGAAACAACGAAAACACATTTATTTCCGTACATTATTAGAGCATATAAGAACAACACCATGAACAAAGCATCGACGCATTGACATTGTATCGATGGATATTTTAGAGATAAGACAACTTATTTCTTCCAACAAGAAGTTAGATTGTTGTCTGTGGCTTGACAAAGATGCCAATGGCGTCGAGGTAGTGTCCAGCTCTTCCATGGAATCCAACCACCGTATTATTATTTATCGGGATGGAGAAAGGAGTGCCAGAACCGGTTCCGAAAGGTCCATAAGTAGCCCTATTTGTAGTGAATGACAGCGATGTTATCGTTAATAAAGTGCTGAATTTGCCATATGTCCCACTTATGGATATCAGGTGTTCAGAAGGCCAGTTAATAAGAACCTGCAAATAATGCAAAGCAAAATACGTGAACTATTTTAATTAGTAGTTTATGAACCATAAATGCAAACGGCAAAAAAATCGAAAAACTTTTAAAAAAATTTGACTATACAAACTGCAAAAAAACATTCTTAGATAATTTTTTCCTTTAGAAATATTTTCTATCAAAAAACTTAACACGCCACAAGGGGGAATACTTACAGTTTTCCTTTCACCAATGTCATTAGGGTTTTCGCCTCCGAATGTTGCAGAATCCAAGCCAGTTGTGTCCCGGAAAGATATAGACTTAATGTTTGATCCTACATGGATGACTATCTGGTTTATACCTCGATTTGTCATATAACTCCATGGACTCCCACCTCGGCCTCCCCATGGACCTATTGAAATATTTCCTTCTATGTCCCTCTGCATCGTTACCGATAACCACTGTTACTGAGTTTTTTTTCGCTCTAACTGGGGTCCAAACTACCCAGCAAATTTAAAAAAAAATCATGGAAAAAAGAAAACTTTACAGGTTTCACATGGATGCCAATTGCATCAAGGTAGTGGCCTCCTCTTCCATGAAAGCCAATCACGACCGAACCTTCAATTGGTATGGAGAAAGAAGTGCCGGTAGCATTTCCAAAAGGTCCATATGTGGTGAGATTAGTTTGGAATGCTAGTGATGTGATCACCACCATTCCAGCATAATCTCCATATGTCCCGGTTATGGATGTTAGATGCTCTGAAAGCCCATCGATCTCAATCTACACACATGTTGCATCATAGAATATTGTATATGGTATTAGCTTAGCTAAATAAGGAAGAGAAAAGGAAATGCTTCAATTGATTTGCTATCCTATGCAAGCCATAAATGCCATACTCACTCTTCTTTCTTCACCAGTGTCATTAGCATTTTTGCCGCCAAATTTTCCATACTCTTGGCCATTTCCGTCTTTAAAAGAGAGGGACTTGATATTGGTTCCTTCATGAACTATTATCTCTTTTATCCAGCTTCCCACCCTGAAACTGAAAGGATCTCCACCTGGACCACCCCATGGCCCAACTGAAATGCTTCCATGTGAATTTGCCTGCACGGAAAGCAATAGTCATAATCAATTATTTCTGTTGTTACTAGCCATATGGCTCGACTCACCTGCATTGCAACACTTGCCGAATGTCTCAAAAGGATACATGTCTAAGAAATACTAGACGAGGCTGTAAAATGTCACAGCAAAATGTCTTACTGATATATAGAAGAGGACGCTAGCTTAAAAGAAAACAATATTCATAAAATCCATCTATATTCATCCAAAGAGAAGTTAAACTTTAAGACTCATACGAGGACGCATACTTAAAAAGAAAACAAGCAACAATAATAACCATATTTACTGATAAAATATAGTCGAATGAGCTTACCGGTGTCACAAAAACACCGAGTGCATCAAGGTAGTAACCACATCTCCCATGGAACCCAACCACGACGCCATCTGCTATAGGGATAGAGAAAGGTTCACCAGGAGCTGTTCCAAAAGGTCCATATGTCGTGAGATTTGTAGTGAACGATAGGGAAGTGATCACTGCTAATACTCCTTTGTATCTTCCATAAGTTCCGCTTATAGATTTCAAATACTCTGTAGGCCATTGGATTGCAATCTATACATGACACAACGCATAAAATGCAAGGTAAGTAAAATATCCAAGGGCTGCTGATCTATTATTTATTTAAAAAAGCATAACGCATTAAAATTATAAAGGGAAATGAATTACAAAAACATTCAGCAAGAAACATAACAGACAGACTATAAAGGATCTACAAAAATGCTATGGAATTAGCCTCCCTGTAAATGTCTTAATATATGAATAGCTAAGTCACCTTTTTCTCTTCACCCCTGTCATTAGGGTCGTTGCCGGTGTTGTATTAAACTCAATCCATCTAGAAGGTCAAGGAAGGCAGCCACCACTGTCACCGCCCAGCCACCAACCGCCCGCTCGCCGGCCGCCGGCCTTGACCACCGGTTGTTTGCCGCCACGGCCGCCAGCCGCCTTCACACTTGAAGGTTGAATTTTCTTGTTTTGAATTCGTGTATAAATAGCAAAGCGAGCTTATGCTATTATGTGTGGGAGAGTAGAGAGAGACACTAGAGAGAAAGAGAGAGGACGTGTATTGTAAGCTTCTTTGTGTTGTTGTAAGCTTGTGTTCTTGAAATAAAACTTTGTGTTTTATCCCCTCCGAGTGTTTCAAAGCCACCACCAGTGGTTCCTCCCACCAACAATTGGTATCGAGCCCCGTTCGTCGGAAAACGTAGTATTTTCTCGGGATAGCCGAATTTTCAAAGTCGTCAAAAACAAGTTTTGATCATTCCACCGTGTAGAGCTCATCCATACGAACTCACCGCCGCAAAAATCAGCTCAATCGGACACCGGGGTGAGCCACACGCGCCGCCCGAAGATCCGGTGTCTCGTAGCCCAGCCGCACCCACGCGCGCGAGGAAGAAGACGAGTGACGTCCACGCGCGCCATATTCGAGCCGTTTAGCCTAGCCGAGCCGAGCCGCAAGCCAAGCCTCCAGCCGAGCCGAAAGAATATTCCCGAGAATATTCCCTTTTCAAGCCGAGCCGCTCTTAGCCGAAGTCGAGCCGATAGAATATTCCACAGAATATTCCCGGTTCAACCAATGAACCGCCCCACGCCTGGAATTGGTTTGTTGACCGGTTCACCCATTTTCGGACCTGATTTCTACAAAGTCGACCGGTTCCCGACTATTTCGACCATTCCGGATCGATCTACGGTGTCCGTTTAGCCAAATTCAACTCCCGAAGGAGATATAGTCATTCCAAGAGCAAAATGACTACGAAAGTACACAAACACTCATCCCGAAGCCGACCAAAGACAACTATGATAGTTAGTGCATCGATTAAAGGCATTCCTTGGTTCACAAGAGTGTTTGGAGATTGTACACTATGGTTATGATGAACCGAGTCCAAAGAAGAAGAAGATGCTTTACAAGAGGTGACACGACCAAAAGATTGATGTCTTCTCCCAAGTGCAGGAGTGTCGAAGTAATAAATAACCCGGTAAGACCGGGTCGAACCACAGGGAGGTTACTTGTATAAATTATAAATAACAACAGCAACAATAGCAACAACAACAACAACAATAATAGTAATAATAGAGAGAGCTTTGAGATGTGATATTAATGTAAGGATTAAACAATGATAAGAACAATTGTCAAGGTTAGAGGATCCACTAATGGTATTTCAAACAAGTATAGTATAAACTCTTATTATTCAATTGGAAACCACACACAAAGGAGGTTCCAATCAGATTATAAATTGTTAACATGATTACGTTAGTTATCTTATTCGAATAATGCTAATACTTGTAAATGTTGTCGGGCATTCATGATTATAACTTATGTTAACAACAAATCAAGTTCCTTTCATAGCTCGGGTGTCGGTTATACCATACAGTATGGGCTATGAAAGTGCCAAGTATTTGTTGTACCAAGTGTTATACAACATAAATCTAGATTAACCATTTAACAAGCAAAGTATTAAAAGTGAACAAGATAACAAATATAAAGCATGTTAGTATCCAACATTAAGGTCCATGTTAAGTTTATATTATACTTATTCTTACACCATTAGTGTACCCTTTTCACCTTGACATAATTAACTTAGTTAAACATAATGAAAGAAAGAAACATAAATAAACAAGGAAAGGAAATGAAAAACATAAGCAAAAGATTAATATAAGCAAAACTTAAGTATTACAAAATATAAAGAGAGAGCAAGAGCATGATCTTGATCTCAACACCAAGATGCCTAAATACATGGCAAATGCCTCCTTTTATAGGCCAAAATTCGGAACTATTGATTTGTTGACTAATTGATGAATGGGTGGCCACATCTTGACTTGATGACAATTCTTATCTTCTTGTCTGCTAAACACGTCATTGATGACGTCATAATTTGAACAAACTTCAATCATGAAAGTTCTAGGCAATTGTCTCATCTTTCCAGGGTAAAAATTTGAGATCATTTGGACTTCTAGAACTCGAGATATGGGCTGAACACTGAACAGTGTCTGGGCTGCAGGACAGATTCGGACTTCTTCGTTGTTGCTACAATTTGGACTTGAAAACGGCCTTCTTAAATCTTAGACTCCTCATGAAAGTTGTAGGCCTATGTCTTAGCTTTCCATCCATATAAGGTAGACCTAAATCCGAGATCTACAGCTCCAGATATGACCCGATTACCAAACAGTGTTCTAGTTTGGACTGCACCAGCATCTCTTTTCTAAGTTTGGCCATCTCTTTGTCCTTTCAATTTCAGTACTTCAACTCATCAATCAATTCTTTCATTTATGTGATAGGCCTGCATTTAAGATGAACATTTACCATAAATTAAAGGTATCTTATATTATTAGATATGTTATTATAAAACATGCTTTAGTTAAGGAGTTATTGATACTTCAAGTGCAAAATGATGATATAAAACCTTGATAAAAATACACTTTTAAGTACTAATCACACCCCCAACCAGCTTATTACTAGTCCCTAGTAATCAAAGCGTTAAAATAGAAAAACAATTTGCAACTTTCACAAAGCAAGGCATTCATCATTCAACTTCCATTAATCTATCCAGATAAACAAACTCTCATTAAATTTATATATCTCGCTCAATACCTCTTAAACAAGATATTAATAAACCTTCCTTGTTATGTGCTCAATGTACAAAAACATAGATGATGGGGCTTTTATTGGAAGAAAACAATATTTGGTTCTAATGTTTAAGGTTAACTTCCTTGGGTTGGGATTATTATCTCTTTTTTTTTTCTTTTTTTTTTTTAAATATATATACATATAACTTAAAACACAATGCATCTTTAACCCATGTAACGAGCTTTCGGCTAATGACTCCCGGACCAGTTGATCTTAGGGCATTAGGTGTTGAGACACCCCTACGAGCTTAGTAACTCGGGTTGCAGATACTGATACGTAGATAGTGCAATGTTTGATTCCCTTAAGCTTTTCTCCTTAACCCATGTAACAAGCTTTGGGCCAATAGCTCCCAAGTCAGTTGACTTTAGGGTATTAGGTGTTAAAACACCCCTTCGGGCTTAATTGCTTAGGTTAGGGAGGCTACGAAATCAAACTTATCTACGTTTTTATTATCATTATTTGTTTTTGTTTTTTTTTTTTTTTTTTTTTTTTTTTTTTTTTTTTTTTTTTTTTTTTTTTTTTTTTTTTTTTTTTGTTTTTTTTTTTTTGTTTTTGCAAATTATAGACTATCCCTATCCCTTAGTTGTTACCTTTAACAAAAGAACACAAATAATGTAATAATCCAATGTGCAACCCACAATCATATGTTAAAGTGTGTGTGTGAAAATGAAGGTTTAAGAATACTTGTTAAATAAGTATATGAGCGAAATCAAGTGATAACAATGCGAGAGTTTGTAAACCTGAATATTTCAAGAAGTATTCTAATAGGCCTTGTTATGAATATTGCAAATAACCATTGGAAAATGTTTACTAAGATGCGTCTCAAGAGTCACTCCCCCTTACTCGCCATCCTAGTGATAACAGCTTTTGCCAAATGGTTTTTAAAACAAAAACAGTTAGTTGGTTAGTTTTTTTTTTTTTTTTTTTTTTTTATACTACTACCCTCTCCCCCCAACCAAAACGAGACATTGTCCTCAATGTCCTAAGGTAGAAAGATAGAGTATAGAAGACATCACCCGAAACAACGAACACCGACAAACCCGAAACACACTTAAACAAATATAAGAAATAATAGAACAAAATACTATGCTAGAAATAAAACCAAAAGACACAAGGATTCACAAACGAAGGCTCAAATCCAATCTAAGCTTTTTACGGCTTTCCGTAGTTGACCAATTTATGCGACTCATGGAGGGATCAATTACGGGGATGAAAGATTGTAGTTTGTCGATCAATTGTTCAAATAGCAGCAAAAGAGAGATTATGATTTGTCGTGCCGAAGATGTTAGAAATTCCTGTTCCACAGACTTGATCAAGGAAAGACAACAAATTATCATAAAAACCATTAACATTGAGCAAACCTATAGGTTTATGGTGAATGTGCGATTGGGCCCAAGAGGAAATATGAAAGATCTCTTCCAATGTGCCCAGACCACCTGGTAAGGCAATGAAGGCATCAAGATGGTTAAACATTGTATTCATTCGATCAAACATTGTGGACACCCGTAGTTCCTCTCCAATTGTTTTCCCAATGAAATCCCCTTTTGCTAAAGCTTCGGGGACGACCCCCAAAACTTGACTTCCTCCTAAAAATGCAGCTATTGACACACCCCCCATTAACCCAAGGCTACCTCCCCCATACACTAAATGAATCTTTCTCTCGCCTAGGACTCCGACCAAGATGATTTGTCGCTTCTAAAAATGCTATTTCCTTCCCAGGATCGGATCCACCGAAAACACAAATATTTTTAATGTGATAACTTGAGGGACCCGCCATTTCTACACACTTCTATATCTGTCTAATGTAAGGGTTGAGTAGAAATGAGGGGAAGGAAGAGAAGATTTTATAGATGAGAAATTGAAGATGCAATCATACCCCTATATGTAGACCAAATGAGTCTCACACACTCTTTCTCTCTCTCTCTCTCTTTATTTAATTATTTATTTTGAAAAAGCATGTGTATGTACAGGGTAGTTGTGATTGTGGCTCACATCTTCCCTTGGTTTTACGTCCAAGAACCGCTTAAACGCCCTCTATGGGTCGGGGATAGGCTTCCCATCCAGTTTTCTTAAAAACTGGCAAACAGGGTCTTTTTTAGTCAGATTCCCAAGACTAAGTCGATCATGTTCTTTATGAAAATGGGGCCATAAATCATGAATTGCACGATGCACATCTCCACTAGGATGCGTCTCAAGGGTCAACAAAAGATTATCTAAAGACCCCTTACTCGGGCCATCCTTAATGAATTGTATTTTATCTTCACGGTTTATAGATACCATTCCTAAAGAACGACATGTTGCATTACAAGTCCATCCGGCACATCCGTGACAGACTTTCGATCGTTTTGCACGACGTTTCTTTGCAAAAGTGCTTTTACCGTTCCGGGCATGTGTGAAATGAAAGAATTGGAGGACTCACCGATAATCGGACCTTTGCTTCAATCAGCCAGCGAATATCTTCGGAATTCCATGATTCATTAACAACTTCAATCTTGCACACCTAGCACGGTAAATTTTTGTAATCGCATTCTGAGGCGTAGCGGGAAAGTACTTTTTCAATTTTTCAAGAGTGGTGTCCATTTTCAAATGAGAATTGGAGAAGAGAGTAAAAAGGAGAAAAAGCAAAGTATTGCACAAATATATACAAATATCGGTTATTATGGGAAACCGAAAGAACCGACTTAAGTCACGGAGTACCGTTATCCGCCTTTTGACCGGGTGAGAGAAACTAGCAAAACAAAACACAAAACAATATGAGAAAACAAATCAATCTTTATATACAGGATCACTCAATTCAATAGAGTCATTTTCAACTGAAAAATTGTCAAAGTAGACTTTCAAACGATGTCCATTTACCTTGAAAACATTGCCATTCTTTGGATTCTCGATATCACAGGCCCCATATGGATACACATGTTTCACAATGAAAGGACCACTCCATCTTGATCTTAGTTTTCCAGAAATAAATGGAGTCGAGAATTATAAAGCAAGACTTTTTGACCAACATTGAATGTTTTTCTCAATATTTTCTTGTCATAAAACTCTTTGATTCTTGCTTTATGAATTCTTGAATTTTCATATGCATCATTTCTTATTTCCTCAAGCTCATTTATTTGTAACTTACGCAGCTGACTAGCATCATCAAGGTTTGAATTGAAAGCTTTAATAGCCCAATAAGCTTTATGTTCAAGTTCCACAGGCAAGTGACAAGGTTTTCCATAGACTAGTCTATAAGGTGACATACCTAATGATGTTTTATAAGCGGTTCGATAAGCCCAAAGTGCATCATTAAGTCTTAAAGACCAGTCTTTCCTATTAGGGTTCACTGTTTTCTCCAAGATTTGTTTGATCTCCCTATTAGCGAGCTCTACCCGTCGTCCACTAGTCCGGGGGTGATAAGGGGTGGCAACTTTGTGTGTGATTCCATATTTCTTCATTAAAGACTCAAATGGCTTGTTGCAGAAATGTGTTCCACCATCACTTATCATGGCTCGAGGGATTCCAAATCGACTCAAAATATTTTCTTTCAAGAATTTTATCACTTGTTTTGTGATCATTGTTTCGACTTGGAATTGCCTCTATCCATTTTGAAACATAATCTACTGCGACTAATATGTACACGAAACCAAATGATGGAGGAAATGGACCCATGAAATCTATACCCCAGCAGTCAAAGATCTCAATGACAAGAATAGGATTTAAAGGCATCATATGACGTTTTGAAATAGATCCCAACTTTTGACAATTTTCACAAGTCTTGCAGAACACATGTGAGTCCTTAAACATGGTGGGCCAGTAAAATCCGCATTGTAAGATTTTTGCGCTTGTCTTTCTTGATGAGAAATGGCCCCCACATGCCTCGGAATGACAAAATTTAATGACATTACTTACCTCATTGTCGGAATGCATCTTCGAAATATTTGATCGGACAATATTTGAATAAATAAGGGTCATCCCAATAAAAGTTCTTTACTTCGTTCAAGAACTTTCTTTTGTCTTGGTACTCCAATGAGCCGGCAATTGTCCCGAAACAAGAAAATTAACAATATTAGCATACCAAGGCATTGTAGAGACGGAAAATAAAGATTTGTCGGAAAGTAGTCATCGATTGGTGTGATGTCGATCTCGATTCTCGTTGTCAATCTTGACAAGTGATCTGCGACAACATTTTCGGTGCCTTTCTTGTCTTTGATTGTGATATCAAATTCTTGAAGTAACAAAATCCACCGAACCAATCTAGCCTTAGAATCTTTCTTAGAAAGAAGATATTTCAATGCCGCATGATCACCGTAAACAACAACGTGTGAGCCAACAAGATAAGACCCGAATTTTTCACATGCAAATACTACTGCAAGTAATTCTTTTCGGTAGTGGTGTAATTCATTTGAGCACTATTTAAAGTTTTACTTGCATAGTAAATCACATAAGGTTTCTTATCTTTTCTTTGTCCCAAGACAAAGACCCACGGCATAATCACTAGCATCACACATTATTTCAAAAGGTAAAGACCAATCGGAGGTTGAATGATAGGAGCAGTAAAGCAAGTTTTTAAGTTGAACAAAGGCTTCTTCACAATGTTCAGTCCATTCAAAAATATTATCCTTTGTTAGAAGGTTGCTCAAGGGCTTAGATATTACACTAAAATCTTTGATGAACCTTCTATAAAAACCAAGCATGTCCTAAGAATGATCTAACATCTTTAATGGATTTTGGTGTTGGCAAGTTAGCAATTAACTCGATTTTAGATTTGTCAACCTCAATTCCTTTTGATGAAACAATGTGACCAAGTACAATGCCGTTTGTTACCATAAAGTGACATTTTTCCCAATTCGCACAAGATTCTTCTCTTCACACCTGCTCAAAACCTTTTCTAAGTTAGTCAAACAATCATCAAATGAATCACCAAAAACAGAAAAATCATCCATAAAAATCTCAAGAAAACGTTCAACCATATCACTAAATATACTAAGCATGCATCTTTGAAACGTGGTGGGTGCATTACATAATCCAAAAGGCATCCTTCGATATGCAAAAGTGCCAAATGGACATGTGAAAGTAGTTTTCTCTTGATCTTCCAATGCAATTTCAATTTGGTTATAACCTCGAATAGCCATCTAGGAAACAATAAAATTCATGACCTCAACTCTTTCTAGGATTTGATCCATGAAAGGTAAGGGAAAATGATCTTTTCTAGTCATTGAATTAAGTTTCCTATAATCAATGCACATACGCCAACCAAGAATAGTCCTTGTTGGAATTAACTCATTTTTCTCATTTGGTATCACAAGTGACTCGGACTTCTTGGGTACCACTTGGGTAGGACTTACCCATTTGCTTGTCGAAATAGGATAAATGATTCCATTATCTAGAAGCTTAATGACTTCATTTTTCACTACTTCTTTCATATTAGGATTAAGCCTTCGTTGCATTTCTCTAGAGGGTTTAGCATTTTCCTCCAAATAAATCCTGTGTGTGCAAATCAAAGGACTAATTCCTTTTATGTCGCTATAGTCCATCCCAAGGCATTTTTGTGCATTTTCGAGTTTGCAATAACTTACCTTCTTGATGTGCGTTAAGTGTGGAAGAGATTATTACTGGAAAAGTTTCATTTTCTCCCAAAAATGAGTATTTGAGATGGAATGGTAATGGCTTCAAATCAGGTTTTGGTGGTTGAACACTTAAAGGTATGGACTTAATTGATCGTGGTGGCAATTCCTCAATTTGTGGTCTCCAATTACTTGCCTTTGATTTTTCCTGAGAATAGACCATTTGCAAATCGTCGATTCATCAATCTCATTTTTACTGGAAGTGGTTTGAAATTGATCATGAACTAATTTTTCAAGAAAGTCCACTTCCCGTAAATCATTATCATCTCCGGGTTGCTTGCAAATGTTGAAAATATTCATCTCCAATGTCATGTTTCCAAAAGATAGCTTCATCAATCCATTCCTACAATTAATCAATGCATTAGAAGTTGCAAGAAATGGACGCCCTAAAATAACAGGAAATGAATTACATGCTTCAACAGGTTGTGTGTCCAAGACAATAAAATCCACAGGATAAATGAATTTATCAACTTGTACTAACACATCTTCAACTATTCCTCTAGGCACTTTTACGCATCTATCGGCAAGTAAAAGAGTTACGAGTTGGTTTTAACTCACCTAGATTGAGACTTTGAAAAACCGAATATGGAAGTAAATTCACACTAGCTCCAAGATCAAGTAAGGCTTTTTCAATTTTATGCTCTCCAATAAAGCAAGAAATTGTAGGACAACCAGGGTCTTTATATTTCAAAGCATTATTGTTTTGAAGAATAGCACTTACTTGTTCGGCTAAAAAGGCTTTCTTTTTCACATTCAGTTTTCTCTTCACAAAGGCACGATCTTTCAAAAATTTAGCATAAGAAGGAACCTGTTTGATAGCATCCAAGCAAAGGTATATTGATCCTTACCCGTTTGAAAGTTTCAAAGATTTCGAGTTGTGATTAACTTTCCTTTGTTTAGCCATGGCATGAGGAAATGGAAGTGCTTGGCGGGGAATCGCTCTTTTCTTTGCAATGATCGATTCAACCCCTTCCTTGCCCTCGAGATTGACTCATCATCATTCTCACAAGGTTCAAGAATGGGTTTTTCAATAACCTTACCACTACGAAGAGTGATGACTGATTTTACATGATCCATGTGTTGGCTTCCCGAACTACTTGCATTCGCATTGTATTGCCCCTTGGGATTTTGTTGTGGTTGAGATGGAAACTTACCTTTCTCTTGGAACCGAGAGCGGATGTCAATTTTGCAAGAGTATCTTTAAAATCTGTCATGCTTTGAGCAAGTTGAGTGTTAATTGCCTCTTGCTTTTCCATAAATGCATGCAATGTTTCCTCAAGATTTCTTCTAGGAGGTGGAGCATAAGGAGGTGCATATCCATGAGAATTTTGGAAATTATGATGTGCTTGAAACGGTGGCGTGAAGTTTGAGCATTATTGTTCTCACTCTTCCAACTGAAATTTGGATGATTTCTCCAACCAGGGTTATATGTTTGCGAATATGGGTTATGGTTGGGCCTTTGAAAACTGTTTAATGCATGGGCTTGTTCATGGAGACATTCTTTAAAAGAAGGCAAGGTTGGACAGTCATTTGTTGAATGTTCGTTGGTTTCACGATTTGACATGCAATGTCTTGAACAGATTTTAATTGACCATTCTTTTTCAATTCTAGCGCTTCGACTTTTCTAGCTAAAGATGCAAACTTGACTTGGAGGTCATGATCTTCCCTAAGGTTGTACATACCTCCACTAGATGTATGAGGTTGGGTTTTACTTGGTGCCTCATAAGTACCTGTGGTGTCCCAATTTTGTGCATTTTCACCTAGCAAGTCTAGGTATTCCATAGCTTCATTAGGGTCTTTATCCTCAAAAGTTCCATTGCACATCAATTCAACCATTTGCCTATCTCTAGGAGTTAACCCTTCATAAAAATGTGAAACTAATCTCCATGTTTCAAAACCATGATGGGGGCAAGTATTAAGCAAGTCCCGATACCTATCCCAACATTGATAAAATGTTTCTCCCGGTTTTTGAGAGAAAGTAATGATTTGTCTTTTGAAAGAGTTTGTTCTCTGGGATGGAAAAAACTTCTTTAAAAATTGTTGTTGCATTTCATCCCAAGCACGAATGGATCCAGGTCTCAAATTTTGTAGCCATGTTTTAGCTTTATCTTTTAATGAAAAAGGAAAAAGCTTTAACCTAATGGTGTTCATGCTACAATTTGAGTCATTATAGGTGTTGCAAACCTCCTCAAATTCCCTTAAATGCAAGTATGGATTTTCTAAATCTAAGCCATGAAACGAAGGTAAAAGTTGAATAATGCCCGTCTTAAAACTAAAATGAGATGCATCGGGTGGAAAAACTATGCATGAGGGTGCACTTATTCTTGTGGGATTCATGTGGTCTCTAAGTGTTCTAACCCGAATATTCTCATTATTCTCATTATGAAGCGATTGGTTATCTTCTTCACCATATTTTCCCGAAAATGATGAGGATACCCTACAAAGTCTACCACTTAATGTACGTGACCACACTCTCATGCACGTGTAAAAAGAGAATAAAAAGAAGAAGAAAACAAAATAAAAAGAAACAACACAAAAGAAACAAAGTTAAATACAATAAAAGTAAAAGAGAAAATAAATACTATAATTTGTACAAGAATTTACCTTCCCCGGCAACGGCGCCAAAAACTTGACACGACCAAAAGATTGATGTCTTCTCCCAAGTGCCGGAGTGTCGAAGTAATAAATAACCCGGTAAGACCGGGGTCGAACCACAGGGGAGGTTACTTGTATAAATTATAAATAACAACAACAACAATAGCAACAACAACAACAACAATAATAGTAATAATAGAGAGAGCTTTGAGATGTGATATTAATGTAAGGATTAAACAATGATAAGAACAATTGTCAAGGTTAGAGGATCCACTAATGGTATTTCAAACAAGTATAGTATAAACTCTTATTATTCAATTGGAAACCACACACAAAGGAGGTTCCAATCAGATTATAAATTGTTAACATGATTACGTTAGTTATCTTATTCGAATAATGCTAATACTTGTAAATGTTGTCAGGCATTCATGATTATAACTTATGTTAACAACAAATCAAGTTCCTTTCATAGCTCAGGTGTCGGTTATACCATACAAGTATGGGCTATGAAAGTGCCAAGTATTTGTTGTACCAAGTGTTATACAACATAAATCTAGATTAACCATTTAACAAGCAAAGTATTAAAAGTGAACAAGATAACAAATATAAAGCATGTTAGTATCCAACATTAAGGTCCATGTTAAGTTTATATTATACTTATTCTTACACCATTAGTGTACCCTTTTCACCTTGACATAATTAACTTAGTTAAACATAATGAAAGAAAGAAACATAAATAAACAAGGAAAGGAAATGAAAAACATAAGCAAAAGATTAATATAAGCAAAACTTAAGTATTACAAAATATAAAGAGAGAGCAAGAGCATGATCTTGATCTCAACACCAAGATGCCTAAATACATGGCAAATGCCTCCTTTTATAGGCCAAAATTCGGAACTATTGATTTGTTGACTAATTGATGAATGGGTGGCCACATCTTGACTTGATGACAATTCTTATCTTCTTGTCTGCTAAAAACGTCATTGATGACGTCATAATTTGAACAAACTTCAATCATGAAAGTTCTAGGCAATTGTCTCATCTTTCCAGGGTAAAAATTTGAGATCATTTGGACTTCTAGAACTCGAGATATGGGCTGAACACTGAACAGTGTCTGGGCTGCAGGACAGATTCGGACTTCTTCGTTGTTGCTACAATTTGGACTTGAAAACGGCCTTCTTAAATCTTAGACTCCCCATGAAAGTTGTAGGCCTATGTCTTAGCTTTCCATCCATATAAGGTAGACCTAAATCCGAGATCTACACTCCCAGATATGACCCGATTACCAAACAAGGTGTTCTAGTTTGGACTGCACCAAGATCTCTTTTCTAAGTTTGGTCATCTCTTTGTCCTTTCAATTTCGCACTTCAACTCATCAATCAATTCTTTCATTTATGTGATAGGCCTGCATTTAAGATGAACATTTACCATAAATTAAAGGTATCTTATATTATTAGATATGTTATTATAAAACATGCTTTAGTTAAGGAGTTATTGATACTTCAAGTGCAAAATGATGATATAAAACCTTGATAAAAATACACTTTTAAGTACTAATCAAGAGGCACGAAGCAAGCCCCGAAAGTCAACAAAAGAAGGACAACAAAGCAAAGACGATCATCTATCAAGGTCTTGATGAAGACACGTTCGAGATAATTGCTTCCGCCGAAACATCACATGATATATGGGAGGCTCTCCAAAGAAAAATACAAAGGTGCCGACGAATCAAGAAGATTCGTCTTCAATCTTTGCGAGGTGAATTTGAGTTATTGCAAATGAAGTCCTCGTAATCTATTTCGATTATCACACAAGGATTATGGTGATAGTCAATCGATGAGGAGAAATGGAGAAGCCATCGCCGATTCTCGACCATCGAGAAAATTTTGAGATCCCTAGATCCAAAATTTGATTTTGTTGTTGTCGCCATTGAAGAGTCCAAAGAAGTGGACAAGTTGACAGTTGATGAGCTTATGAGTTCTTTGCAAGCTCATGAGCGTAAGATTGTAAAGCGAAATGGAGATAAGGCCATCGAGCATGCCTTACAAGCAAAGCTGTCTCTCAAGGACAGATATGAGCAAGGGGAGACTTCAACAAGTGGATATACCATTCAAGCAGAAGTCAACAATCCAGAGGAGGATTTCGTAGATTCCAAGGAAGAGGTTCTTGGAATACAAGCTTCAGAGGAAGAGGTGGTAGAAACACCACCAGAGGAGGTCGAGGACAACAAGCATTCACTCCTAGAGGAAGAGGAGGCGGTTACAATAACCGTGACAAGAGGAATATCCAATGTTATAGTTGCAATCAATTTGGGCACTATAGCACCGAATGCGAAGGAAAGCTCCGTTGGAGATACGTGAGCAAGCCAACTATGCAGAGAAGGATGATAGAGAAGAAGCCGCATTTCTTGTCCAACAAGAACTTGGCGAGAAACAGAAAAATATATGGTATCTAGATACTGGAGCCAAAGCAATCACATGTGCGGCTACCGAGAGTTATTTAGTGATCTAGATGAGACCAAGCAAGGTCTAGTTACTTTTGGAGATACCACAAAGGTTCCATTCAAAGGTAAAGGCAAAGATCCCAATTAAGTTGAAGAACGGCGATTCCAAATACATCGCCAATGTCTATTATGTCCCACATCCATAAAGCGTAACCCGATCGCCTTAGGTCAACTTATGGAGAGAGGGTATACTTTTACTCGAAGAATTGTCATCCGACAATTAGAGACAACAATTGGAGATTAATGGCCTATGTGAAAATGTCCAAGAATAGGATGTTTCCTTTGAACATCCAAGATGATGCAAAGAAGGTGTTTGAGTGCCATCACCAACAAGGAAGAATGGCTTTGGCACCTAAGGCTTGGACATCCGAATTTCACGAGCTTGAAGATGCTAGCAAGCAAGAAGATGGTCAAAGGTATGCCTCACATTGATCATCCGTGATGAAGTCTGTGAGAGTTGTGTCCTCAAAGAACATCACAGATCCAGCTTTGCCAAAGAAGTCAACCGGAAAGCAAAGAGGCCACTGGAGTTAGTACACACAGATGTGTGTGGCCCAATTACGCCTATGTCGATCGGGATGTAATAGGTACTTCCTCACTTTTATTGATGATTTTAGTAGAAAGACGTGGATATACTTTCTAAAGAGGAAGTCGAAGTATTCAATTGTTTTAAAGATTTTAAAGCAATTGTGGAGAAGCAAAGTGGCTACATGATCGAACCGTGAGATCCGATCAAGGTGGAGAATATACAAAGAATGACTTTGAAGCCTATTGTACACAACAAGGCATCGACATCGACAACACTAGCTTATACACCACAGCCTGAATGGTGTAGCCGAAAGGAAGAATCGCACGATTCTTGACATGGCAAGAAGTCTCCGCTCAAAGCAAAGAAGTTGCCCAAGCAATACTGGGCTGAAGTTGTATCATGTGCGCTGTATCTACCGAATCGCCGCCCCACCGAGGTTCCGCAATCTGTCACTCCGGAAGAAGCATGGAGTGGTCACAAACCAAGTGTTACTCATCTACGAGTATTTGGTTGTGTGGCATATGCAAAGATCCCGGATACAAGAAGGAGAAAGCTCGATGATAAAAGCGAGAGATGCATCTTTGTGGGATATAGTGAAAGAAGGATGGGATACAAGCCGTATAATCCCATCACGAAGAAAGTGATTATGAGTAGAGATGTTATCTTTGAAGAAGATAAATCTTGGGAATGGACTGATGATGAAGAAGCAGTCAGATGGATCAACTTTGATTTGATCCTTGAAGGTGAAGAAGTACCAACAGTACTTATCGAAGAACCGATTGTGCCAGCAGCTGAACCACAAAGTCCGGTGATTATGCCAAGAAATGAACCACAAAGTCCGGAACACGTATTCCCCGTATTCAACAGGAGGAACACACCAGGAGCATCATCATCAACACCAGCAGCAACATCCTCATTGTCGAAGGACCAAGAAGGATGAGAAATCTTGACGAGTTGTACGATGCCACGCAGTCATCGAAGATACAACTCTATTTTGTTTCTTTGCGATAATGACCCACTTAGCTTCAACAAAGCTATCACGTAAGAGAAGATAGAAGCAATGGATGAAGAAATGCATGCCATTGAAAAGAATGATACCTGGAAGCCGGCTTATCCACCGTAAAGCAAGAAAGCAATAGGTGTCAAAGGGGTCTATAAGACAAAGAAGAATGCAAAAGAAAAAGTGCAAAAATACAAAGCCATTGAAGAGGGAAACATTTATCAGAATGAAGTTCATGCTTGGCATGACATCCCTCGATTGAGTTTAAAGGGGAGATTTGTTGTATTAAACTCAATCCATCTAAAAGGTCAAGGAAGGCAGCCACCAGCTGTCACCGCCAGCCACCAACCGCCTGAGCCGCCACCCCACCACTCAGCTTGTTTGCCGCCATAGCCGCCAGCCTTTCACACTTGAAGGTTGAATTTTCTTGTTTTGAATTCGTGTATAAATAGCAAGCTGAGCTTATGCTATTATGTGTGGAGAGAATAGAGAGACACACTAGAGAGAAAGAGAGGGTGTGTATTGTAAGCTTGTTTGTGTTTGTAAGCTTGTGTTCTTGAAATAAAACTTTGTGTTTTATCCCCCTCCGAGTGTTTCAAAGCCACCACCAGTGGTTCCTCCCACCAACAGCCAGTGCCACCGAATGTCCCAGAAACCAGGCCTCCGGTATCTTTGAAGGAAATGGACTTGATATTTCCTTCTACACGGAGGACTATCCCAGTTATCCCATCGCTTGCCCCGTAACACCGGTCATCAAAACACATGTATCTATTAGCATTAGATGAAAATATACCTTAATTAGATAGTTTCATACCATTTGCTTAGACGAATCTGTTGAATGTTGGAATGTATCTGTCCTTAATTTATGTGGTTAATGCAATTGTGTAGGAGGTATATATAGACAGATTAGATACGGAGGGGGGTATATACATTTGTTTATTTCAAATATCCAAACAATGAGGAAAAAAACAAAATTATCATACTGGAAAAAAACGTGCAATATAAACTTTAATAATGCAATCCAAAAATTTATATGTCATGGGCCACTACGTAATATGACAATTAGCATTGTCTCTGTCGTAAAGATTTCTTACAATATGTGTTACTAGATGATAAAACTTGAGTAGTACATCAAGCGATCTCGAGAGACTTCAAGCGCTAAATATAGTGATTGATGTAACACAATTTGGATTAAAATGATATTAAAACCAATAAGGCGTTTAAGTGTCATCACTGATATTGATATAAAGATAGGTTGTTGGTTTGTCTTAAGGTGGCGAAATGGTAAACATTATGGGTGGTAGAAAGGTTGCAGGTGTAAAGGAGTGAAAAAGTAGAGAATTAAGCAAGTTAGGCAAGTGGATAATAGGAATATGATGTGGAGAGATGTTGGGGGGGGTGTTATCTGTTCAGATTGGTTAAAAGGAAAAACATGTTCATAAAAATAAACATGACGAGAGATACAAATACATTGAGATGTGAGATCAAGATAATGATAACCAAGATGAGAGGAGCTATAGCCTAAGAACACACATGGAGAGAAACAAAAATCCAACTTATGAGCATGATATGGAAGCAGATATGAAAAGCAAAGACACCCTAATGTACGTTGAAAATCAAATCAAGAGTACGGTGAAAAAGAAACTCAATTGAGGACTTATTTTCAAGGAAAAAGGTATGCATATGATTGACAAAATACACCGAGGATTCAAACGTGTAATTCCGTAATCGTAACGGGGCTTTACATTACCCAAGGAGAGTAAAACTAGTTTCAATAATGTGTTGATAATGATGTTTAATAGTGACATTTTGTTAATGAATATGAGGAAAAATTAAACGATGATGACTACCGATAGTCTCGAAAGAAAGTGTTTAACTTGCGGTATTCGCCACCCTAACCAATCTAAATAGATTTAATTTTTCATAAAAATTGACGCTCAACAAAAATTTAAAAACAATGGAAAATAGAAAATACATTAGATTTTGCAACAAGAAAATAATATCATATATATTTTATATGTGCATCAACAAAAATAACAAAATAACAAAAACTATCAGAACAAAAAATAGGAGCAGGGCCCTAGATATCACTTAAAAGTAAATCAAATGGAGTAGATGTTTTATGATTTGTACAACGACTTTCTTAGTGGACATGCTTGACATTGAAAAGTTGAACGTCTAGAGTTACAAGCAAGCTTATTATTTGAAACTATAGAAATGAAAACACGAGAAGTAGGATGACCCAATCCACGATGCCGTATCTCAAAGCAAAAGTAAATACGCAAAGAGACTAGTAAGCCTGAGGAATTGACATGGAGGAAGACTTAAATAAAACATAGAAACCATTGATCATTGCTCTAACTAGAAAGGAGCAATACCTTGGCGTTGAGATCCTTAACATAAAACACAGGCTCGTGAAATTCAAAATAGATATTATTATCACGATAAAATTTATGAACAGAAAGTAATGGCTTGATAATATGAGGTATATGAAGAACATTAGATAAGGTAAAAGTATGTTTTAGTGTATGTAATGTAGTATGCCCAATATTAGATATGGAAAGGCCCTTACCATCACCAACATGTAAGTGATCATTTCCAAGATAGGGTTTAGACCCGATTAAAGTCGCAAGATCAGGAGTAACGTATTTGGACTTCTAGAACTCGAGATATGGGCTGAACACGCGAACGTTGTTCCGGGCCAGCAGGACAGATTCGGACTTCTTCGTTGTTGCTACAATTTGGACTTGAAAACGGCCTTCTTAAATCTTAGACTCCCCATGAAAGTTGTAGGCCTATGTCTTAGCTTTCCATCCATATAAGGTAGACCTAAATCCGAGATCTACAGCTCCAGATATGACCCGATTACCAAACAAGTGTTCTAGTTTGGACTGCACCAGCATCTCTTTTCTAAGTTTGGTCATCTCTTTGTCCTTTCAATTTCAGTACTTCAACTCATCAATCAATTCTTTCATTTATGTGATAGGCCTGCATTTAAGATGAACATTTACCATAAATTAAAGGTATCTTATATTATTAGATATGTTATTATAAAACATGCTTTAGTTAAGGAGTTATTGATACTTCAAGTGCAAAATGATGATATAAAACCTTGATAAAAATACACTTTTAAGTACTAATCAAGAGGCACAGAAGCAAGCCCTGAAAGTCAACAGAAAGAAGGACAACAAAGCAAAGACGATCATCTATCAAGGTCTTGATGAAGACACGTTCGAGATAATTGCTTCCGCTGAAACATCACATGATATATGGGAGGCTCTCCAAAGAAAAATACAAAGGTGCCGACGTAATCAAGAAGATTCGTCTTCAATCTTTGCGAGGTGAATTTGAGTTATTGCAAATGAAGTCCTCGGAATCTATTTCGATTATCACACAAGGATTATGGTGATAGTCAATCGATGAGGAGAAATGGAGAAGCCATCGCCGATTCTCGATCATCGAGAAAATTTTGAGATCCCTAGATCCAAAATTTGATTTTGTTGTTGTCGCCATTGAAGAGTCCAAAGAAGTGGACAAGTTGACAGTTGATGAGCTTATGAGTTCTTTGCAAGCTCATGAGCAGAAGATTGTAAAGCGAAATGGAGATAAGGCCATCGAGCATGCCTTACAAGCAAAGCCGTCTCTCAAGGACGATATGAGCAAGGGGAGACTTCAACAAGTGGATATACCATTCAAGCAGGGAAGTCAACAATCCGGAGGAGGATTTCCGGAGATTCCAAGGAAGAGGTTCTTGGAATACAAGCTTCAGAGGAAGAGGTGGTAGAAACACCACCAGAGGAGGTCGAGGACAACAAGCATTCACTCCTAGAGGAAGAGGAGGCGGTTACAATAACCGTGACAAGAGGAATATCCAATGTTATAGTTGCGGTCAATTTGGGCACTATAGCACCGAATGCGAGAAGGAAAGCTCCGTTGGAGATACGTGAGCAAGCCAACTATGCAGAGAAGGATGATAGAGAAGAAGCCGCATTTCTTGTCCAACAAGAACTTGGCGAGAAAAGGAAAATATATGGTATCTAGATACCGGAGCCAAGAATCACATGTGCGGCTACCGAGAGTTATTTAGTGATCTAGATGAGACCAAGCAAGGTCTAGTTACTTTTGGAGATACCACAAAGGTTCCATTCAAAGGTAAAGGCAAGCATCCCAATTAAGTTGAAGAACGGCGATTCCAAATACATCGCCAATGTCTATTATGTCCCGCCATAAAGCGAACCCGATCGCCTTAGGTCAACTTATGGAGAGAGGGTATACTTTTTACTCGAAGAATTGTCATCCGACAATTAGAGACAACAATTGGAGATTAATGGCCTATGTGAAAATGTCCAAGAATAGGATGTTTCCTTTGAACATCCAAGATGATGCACAAGGTGTTTGAGTGCCATCACCAACAGTGAAGAATGGCTTTGGCACCTAAGGCTTGGACATCTGAATTTCACGAGCTTGAAGATGCTAGCAAGCAAGAAGATGGTCAAAGGTATGCCTCACATTGATCATCCGGATGAAGTCTCCGTGAGAGTTGTGTCCTCAAAGAACATCACAGATCCAGCTTTTGCCAAAGAAGTCAACTGGAAAGCAAAGAGGCCACTGGAGTTAGTACACACAGATGTGTGTGGCCCAATTACGCCTATGTCGATCGGACAGAATAGGTACTTCCTCACTTTTATTGATGATTTTAGTAGAAAGACGTGGATATACTTTCTAAAGAGGAAGTCAAGTATTCAATTGTTTTAAAGATTTTAAAGCAATTGTGGAGAAGCAAAGTGGCTACATGATCGGAACCGTGAGATCCGATCAAGGTGGAGAATATACAAAGAATGACTTTGAAGCCTATTGTACACAACAAGGCATCGACATCGACAACACTAGCTTATACACCACAGCTGAATGGTGTAGCCGAAAGGAAGAATCGCACGATTCTTGACATGGCAAGAAGTCTCGCTCAAAGCAAAGAAGTTGCCCAAGCAATACCGGGGCTGAAGTTGTATCATGTGCGGTGTATCTCTTCAATCGCCGCCCACCGTGGTCGCAACTGTCACTCCGAAGAAGCATGGAGTGGTCACAAACCAAGTGTTACTCATCTACGAGTATTTGGTTGTGTGGCATATGCAAAGATCCCGGATACAAGAAGGAGAAAGCTCGATGATAAAAGCGAGAGATGCATCTTTGTGGGATATAGTGAAAGAAGGATGGGATACAAGCTGTATAATCCCATCACGAAGAAAGTGATTATGAGTAGAGATGTTATCTTTGAAGAAGATAAATCTTGGGAATGGACCCGATGATGAAGAAGCAATCGGATGGATCAACTTTGATTTGATCCTTGAAGGTGAAGAAGTACCAACAAGATTTATCGAAGAACCGATTGTGCCCTGAAAAAAATTAACCACAAAGTCCATAGTGATTATGCCAAAGAATTTAACCACAAAGTCCGGAACACGTATTCCCCGTATTCAACAGGAGGAACACACCAGGAGCATCATCATCAACACCAAGCAGAACATCCTCATTGTCGAAGGACCAAGAAGGATGAGAAATCTTGACGAGTTGTACGATGCCACGCAGTCATCGAAGATACAACTCTATTTTGTTTCTTTGCAGATAATGACCCACTTAGCTTCAACAAAGCTATCACGAAGAGAAGATAGAAGCAATGGATGAAGAAATGCATGCCATTGAAAAGAATGATACCTGGAAGCCGGCTTATCCACCGAGAAAGCAAGAAAGCAATAGGTGTCAAAGGGGTCTATAAGACAAAGAAGAATGCAAAAGAAAAAGTGCAAAAATACAAAGCCATTGAAGAGGGAAACATTTATCGTAATGAAGTTCATGCTTGGCATGACATCCCTCGATTGAGTTTAAAGGGGAGATTTGTTGTATTAAACTCAATCCATCTAAAAGGTCAAGGAAGGCGACCACTGTCATCGCCGCTACCACTAACCGCCAGTAGCCGGCACGACCACGCCGTTGTTTGCCGCCATAGCCGCCAGCCCCTTCACACTTGAAGGTTGAATTTTCTTGTTTTGAATTCGTGTATAAATAGCAAGCCGAGCTTATGCTATTATGTGTGGAGAGAATAGAGAGACACACTAGAGAGAAAGAGAGGGTGTGTATTGTAAGCTTGTTTGTGTTTGTAAGCTTGTGTTCTTGAAATAAAACTTTGTGTTTTATCCCCCTCCGAGTGTTTCAAAGCCACCACCGGTGGTTCCTCCCACCAACGGCCCGTGCCACCGAATGTCCCAAAACCAGGGCCTGCGGTATCTTTGAAGGAAATGGACTTGATATTTCCTTCTACACGGAGGACTATCCCGGTTATCCCATCGCTTGCCCCGTAACACCGGTCATCAAAACACATGTATCTATTAGCATTAGATGAAAATATACCTTAATTAGATAGTTTCATACCATTTGCTTAGACCAATCTGTTGAATGTTGGAATGTATCTGTCCTTAATTTATGTGGTTAATGCAATTGTGTAGGAGGTATATATAGGCAGTTAGATACGTGAGGGGGGGTATATACATTTGTTTATTTCAAATATCCAAACAATGAGGAAAAAAACAAAATTATCATACTGGAAAAAAACGTGCAATATAAACTTTAATAATGCAATCCAAAAATTTATATGTCATGGGCCACTACGAATATGACAATTAGCATTGTCCCGTCGAAAAGATTTCTTACAATATGTGTTACTAGATGATAAAACTTGAGTAGTACATCAAGCGATCTCGAGAGACTTCAAGCGCTAAATATAGTGATTGATGTAACACAATTTGGATTAAAATGATATTAAAACCAATAAGGCGTTTAAGTGTCATCACCGATATTGATATAAAGATAGGTTGTTGGTTTGTCTTAAGGTGGCGAAATGGTAAACATTATGGGTGGTAGAAAGGTTGCGAGGTGTAAAAGGAGTGAAAAAGTAGAGAATTAAGCAAGTTAGGCAAGTGGATAATAGGAATATGATGTGGAGAGATGTTGGGGGGGTGTTATCCGTTCGGATTGGTTAAAAGGAAAAACATGTTCATAAAAATAAACATGACGAGAGATACAAATACATTGAGATGTGAGATCAAGATAATGATAACCAAGATGAGAGGAGCTATAGCCTAAGAACACACATGGAGAGAAACAAAAATCCAACTTATGAGCATGATATGGAAGCAGATATGAAAAGCAAAGACACCCTAATGTACGTTGAAAATCAAATCAAGAGTACGGTGAAAAAGAAACTCAATTGAGGACTTATTTTCAAGGAAAAAGGTATGCATATGATTGACAAAATACACCGAGGATTCAAACGTGTAATTCCGGAATCGTAATCGGGGCTTTACATTACCCAAGGAGAGTAAAACTAGTTTCAATAATGTGTTGATAATGATGTTTAATAGTGACATTTTGTTAATGAATATGAGGAAAAATTAAACGATGATGACTACCGATAGTCTGAAAGAAAGTGTTTAACTTGCGGTATTCGCCACCCTAACCAATCTAAATAGATTTAATTTTTCATAAAAATTGACGCTCAACAAAAATTTAAAAACAATGGAAAATAGAAAATACATTAGATTTTGCAACAAGAAAATAATATCATATATATTTTATATGTGCATCAACAAAAATAACAAAATAACAAAAACTATCGGAACAAAAAATAGGAGCGGGGCCCTAGATATCACTTAAAAGTAAATCAAATGGAGTAGATGTTTTATGATTTGTACAACGACTTTCTTAGTGGACATGCTTGACATTGAAAAGTTGAACGTCTAGAGTTACAAGCAAGCTTATTATTTGAAACTATAGAAATGAAAACACGAGAAGTAGGATGACCCAATCCACGATGCCGAGATCTCAGCCAAAAGTAAATACGCAAAGAGACTAGTAAGCTCGAGGAATTGACATGGAGGAAGACTTAAATAAAACATAGAAACCATTGATCATTGCTCTAACTAGAAAGGAGCAATACCTTGGCGTTGAGATCCTTAACATAAAACACGGGCTCGTGAAATTCAAAATAGATATTATTATCACGATAAAATTTATGAGCAAAGTAATGGCTTGATAATATGAGGTATATGAAGAACATTAGATAAGGTAAAAGTATGTTTTAGTGTATGTAATGTAGTATGCCCAATATTAGATATGGAAAGGCCCTTACCATCACCAACATGTAAGTGATCATTTCCAAGATAGGGTTTAGACCCGATTAAAGTCGCAAGATCAGGAGTAACGTATTGATTCGCATTGGTATTAAAAAACAGACATGACGGGAGATGTAAATACAATCGAGAAGACAAGTCAAGACAACGGTAACCTAGATGACATGAACTATAACCTAGAAACACACAAGGAGTAGAGCGATAGTCTAACTTATGAGCATTATATGGTCGGAGAAACGGAAAGCAGAGACATCCAAAAGTAAGCAGGAAACCATAATCAGGTGGTTGATGAAATAGAGTTTCAAATGGGGATTTGTTTTGTAAGACCGATGTCGGCATACGATTAATAAGATAGACAGAGGTTTCAAATGCATAATTCTAGAATTTTAGAGGTGCCTTACAGTGACCAAGCAGGGTAAGACTAGTTTTGACAATATGACGGTGACGACGCTAACGGTATGTTGCGATGTCGCGGTCACACAAATTAATTACCCTAACTTAAAACACAACAGATAGTATAGAGCAAGCAAGGGGTCGATCCCACGAGGAAGGTTTAGTTCAGATTTTTATGCTATACGTTATGGAATTGGGGGGTTTGATTTGCAATGATCTAAACTATAGTAGAAATTACACTAACAAACAAAATCAATTGAAACCGAAATATATCAAGAAAACAAACCTTGGTCGCAAGCACACATCCACCTACAGAAATCAAAACCGATCCTTGAAACGAAACTTCAGCTTATATTCTGAATTTTTATCTTTTCTTAACATTGGTTAATTAACGGATCCGCCGTATAACTAACCCTAACCAACAAACAATCACAAGTGTCCGCACTAATGATTTAATCCAATGGCAACCTTAAGATCTAGATAAATTCATTAATCTTAACAACCAAGTTGTCGACTTGTGTTGCTTTGATCGAATGTTCTCCCTAAGTTTAATAACGTAGTTCCGCTACAATTACCAAGCTTAGTTGCTTCACAAGTTTATATACCACAACTCCGGTTTTGATATCAAACTTAGCAATAGATTGTTCACAATAATAACTTAGAGTCCGCTCTAGCAATTAAGATAAACAATCATAGAAAATATGCATAGGAGAACAAACATACTTATTCATAATACAAACTGAAAATAAATGGAAGAATAAATCTCACAGTTCTTGAAATCTGAAGGTGTTTGCATCCTTGCAACCAAGAAAACGAGCTTAGCCTTGCATAGCTATTGAAAAACTACTCCTAAAGATGAAAGAATACATGATTTACGATTTGTAGAGGGGAGAGTTTGTGTTTCTTCTCTTATGGCGCCACCCTTCTTTCTTTGATTCTACTTGCACTCCCTCTCCCTCTCCCTTGGCTCTCTTAATATCATGAACTTAGCTGCCTATTTATACACAAATTGTAAGTAAGAAAAATCAAAGTTCAAGTGTGAACATCAAGAGATGGTGGTAGTGTGAAGGCGGGCCGCGGCCGGCGGTGCGGCCGGTGGCTGGTTTGTGGTTGGTGGTTTGAGGTTGGTGGCTTGAGGTTGGTGGCTGCCTTCCTTGACCTTCTGGATTGATGTTCTTGAGGAGCTAAATTGCTGAAATTAAAACTTGGATGTCGGTTTTGATGCTTCGGGATGTAATTTGGATTCGTTTCTTGACGAAACCTGATTGCTGGTAGAATTCAGCTGTCATCTTTGAAAAATCATATCTCCATCATATGACATCGTTTTTGGCTGAAATTTGGAGCGTTTATAAAACTTTGCGTCTGGAATCCAAAACAATTGAGTTTGAATCAATTGGATATCTACAGATCCAGATATGGAATTTTGAATGGACAAAGGTCAACACTGGCAGAATGCGAGTTTTGACTTTGAAGGATGTGATTTCCATGCTCTTTGTCATTTTATTTTTCTTCACTTGGATTTCCAGAAAGGTATGGATGTTATCTTTCTAATGCCACTGGAATCACTTCGTTTTGACGTTTAGAACTCACGCTCTGCACAAAACATCGACTGAACATCAAATCTGCCAATTATCTTCAATTTACTCCTTTTGCATCTTTCATCTAAAGGTGCCTTCAAAACATAAAATAAAGAATATCAAGGCATTTTATATATATAACATAGGCTAAACACTAGTTAAATGTGGGTGAAACTATCGAATAATATGGTTACATCACAGTACCATTTTGTTCATGTGTATGTGGACATATGATGCGATGGTGAATACCAATAGTTTTGAAGAAGGAATTTAATTTACGATATTCACAACCCAGTTAGTTTGGACTGATTTTATTTTACAAGAGAATTAGCATTCAACCAAAACTTGAAATTGATGAAACATATTAAACACATCAGATTTGGCACTAAGAGGATAAAACCAAATAAATTTTATGTGTGCATCCACAAAGATCCTAAAATAATGAAAACCATCAGAAGATAAAATAGAAGCAGGGCCCTAAACATCACTAAAAACAAGTTCAAGAGGAGCGAGATATTTTATGACCCAGAGGTCCTAATGACAGACGCGATGATTTTCCTAACGGGCATGCTTGGACCTTACCGGAAATTTAAAGGATGAGACGCACAAGTGACCTTTTTATTTGATGCTAAGAAACTCGGAACACAGGAGCTTGGGTGACCAAGTCAACGATGCCAAATGTCGGCATAGGTGGATAAACTAGCGGGACGGGAAAGCTTGGGGCATAAACATGACAGAAGACTCGAAAGGACGTAAAGACCATCTTTACTCTGACCAAAAACAGAACCTCTTTGGTGATGAGATCCTTAACATAGAAAACAGAAGAGTGAAATTCAAAGAAGACACAGTTTTCACGACAGAATTGTTGAACATATAAGATTTTTTTTTAATTTTTAAAACATACTAGATATTAGACAACGTAAAAACTCGTTTAGGGGTTCGTAAAATATTATAGGTTATATTAGATATGGCAAGTCTCTTACCATCACCAACATGCAATTGATCATTACCGAGATAAGGTTACTGCATGTGTCATACCAAGAATATCTAGAGTAACGTCTTGATTTGCACTAGTGTCGGAAACCAAGTGACAGAATTTGCTATGGACGTGTCACTGAATAAGAGGTTGGCGGAGGCGTGATTACCATGGTGCACAAGCTGGGAGTATTGTTGTGCGGAGTGCCTAAATATATTACAAAGTTGACACTTAATCTGTCACTGCCACTGACCAACATTACCTATTCTACTCTACTGGCGATCTGGGTGATTCTGCTACCAATGCCACGCTGTTGCTGCTGGAAACCGCTATTGTGACTTCTGAAAGGCTGAGCTCCATACTGAGTTGAGGGGGAGCGCATATTCCTCCACCCATTACGTATGCCCCTGCCCTGTTGAGAAGTGGAACCGCTGCTATTAAAACCAGAAAATGAACGTTGGGCGCGAAGGCGAGGGAGTGCATACGGGTGTTGGTAGTAATGGTGCGGCCGTAGGAAGAGGATGAAGGGAGCTTACGTGTAAAAACTCACGAGTAGATAAATCACTATGCGGCTTAGAATATGATAGAGGGTAGATTTCGTTGATAGACTAGTAACCAAATCAAGAAATTCATTGCAAAGGCCCCGAAACACATACAGATTGAAGTCCGCTGAGGGAGATGGGACGGCTGCGGCATGCCTAGCTCATCAAATAATCCCCTAGCCTTCTATAGATAGATGGTGACGGTTTCATCACCTTGACGAAGGTCTTGAAAGCAGCCATGCAATTGCATGATTCGAGAGTTTGATGGAGACGCAAGGGCACGTTTTAGCATGCTCCACACACTAGTAGAGGTTGGACAATCCACCACAAGGTGAAGAACATTTGTGGACGAGAAAAGAGAGGAGTGCGTTGAGGATGAGTTGATCTTGTTGTTTCCATGTCAAAAAGGCTAGGAAAAACCAGAACTAAAGGCGGTGAAGTGGCAAAAACATCATTGTGCGAGAGAAGGATACATCGACAAAGGAAAAAAACACCTTGATCAATCAAATATGGCTTCTTCGCATACGCCAAAATAGATAATTTGTGTTGGTAAGTTTGAGATTGATGACGTGTTGTGTGTTGGAAAAAGGTATGATGGTTGGTGGTGCGGTAGGAGTGGAGGAGATAGATAAAGTCGCATTGTGTGCAAAGACAAGCACACCGATAGAAGCGAGGGGCGCAAGGGAGGATGAGGTAGGAGAGGCCAAGGCGACATTGATGCCAACACGGTAAGAGCAGAGCCATTGGTGAAGCTGGAAAGACAGCTTGTTGGAGTCTGCAGTAGAGTCTCTGAGAGGGAGTCGAAGTTGGCTACGATAGGCAGTTAAGGAGAAGTCGGATAAGTTGTAGACCGGGACATAACACAATATTTCAAAACTGAGGCAGGTAAGGGGAAAAGGGAAGAAAGACGTTATTTTTCAGAGGAAAACACGTCTGTAGAAAATTCTTTTTGCGAGAGAAGAAGAGATGTGTCGATTAGGGAGAGAAGAATCTGTTTAGATATTTACGGCTTTGATACCAAGTTGAAGCATAAGTCGTAATTGATTTGAAGGACATACATAATCGGTAGTCATCTTTTCTATATATATGACTAGGGCAACATACAATAGTTACTTGTGTAGCGTACTACGCAGATAAATCTATACAAGAAAAATACAATATTTTCTATATTACAACACATTTCATAATAATGGCAAAGGGACCAACAAGAGTGGAATCCATTAGACGAGTAAGAAAAGAAAAAAAAAATTAATATGTTTAGAGTTTTAATACCAAGTTGAGAATGATAAAAGACTTAACTAATTAGTTAGCTAACATTTCTATTTATATAAGTAAATCAGTATACAATAGTTAATGTAAATATTACAATACAAGAATAAGCATATCAACCTTTTCTAATTATATACATTCTATATTATGCAATTTCCTATAATATGGATTATACACCCTTAAAGAGTTAAGAGTTTTAAAAAAAAAAAAAAAACATAACTCATCATATATTTTTCATATAAAATTGATGAACAAAAAATATTTCATATGATCAAACCTTGACTCGTAAGGGAAGTGAGAGTGTTTTTCAAAGTGTTCTCGAAAGAAGAAAGATTTCTTCAAAGGTGGACTATAGGCTTTAGAAATATAGTACTCCGTATAATTCGCATATAGTAGCTGTGAAATTTTCTATTTCAATATATTTTCTTGATAATGGTAGAAAAATCTATCATACTGGAAGAAAAACGTGCAATAATACAATCCAATAAGGACAAGAAACTATGTTTATCGACCCAATAGAGTGAAGGATTCATTGAATGGAATATATTCCCTGCTCGCATATTGTACTTGTGAGTTTTTCTATCAGAATATATTTTTTGATATTGATAATTGGCACTATTTTCCAAACCACGCTTGTATTTATCATTATTCTAGATTTATGTGGTCCAAAAAGACAAACTGTTCCTGCATGTGAATGAGAAGGATAAATCATCGTATCAGAAATTACTCCACGTGCTTTCTCTTCCTAATTTTTCAGTCTATATATACATCCCAATACCATTACAGAAACTGCATAGCTTGAGGAGATTCAACACCCAACAGATTCGACTAAGCAAATAGAAAAGCGATTTATCCAAGGTACTTTTCACAGTGTAATATTCTTGTAACACCTACGTTGTATTGTTACTTTGTTTATGGTTCCGAGTTCGACAATGTGAAGTTTATTACGTACCTTATGATGTCCTGCTCTCTCCTGCTCTTTTAATTGTTACTAGTTCTTCTTTTCGATTATGAATGGCATTTAATTAATCTTCAACATCTTGGTTAGAACTATCATGCATTGACTTGTTTTGTCTTGGCTGTAAATTGCAACTGATTGAACTTTATCTCATTGCACAAGCAATTTGATTAAAGACAATGCCGGTGGAGTTTGAGATAGAGATCAATGTTCAAACCAGCACCAGGGGAGGTTATCGAGCTTTCATTGAGAATCTACGTGTTCGATTGGGAGTGAGATTTTCCCACAATCTTCCTGCACTTGTTGTTCAAGAGGAGCCACCCACTCGATTCTTCAATTTGGTAATACGAACCAACGATCACTCTGTGAGGTTCAGGTTGCGAATGGATAACCTGTACGTGATTGGCTACCAGATGGAAAACGGACAGTGGTTAGAGTTCGGCAACGAGAACGCCACCCCTGTCCCTGTGCATCTAATTCCAGAACAAGGAACCGAATTCCTAGGCTTCGATGGTAGCTACGGTAAGTTACTCAATGCTGCTGACCTGAATATGGAGGAAGTAAGAGTTGGCTTCTACAACCTAGGGTACGGTATAAATCAGCTTGCTACATCAACAGATAGGAAGATTAGGGCAGGTTATCTGATTCGTGTGATTATGATGATCAGCGAATCAACCAGACTAATTCCTATATCCGACTATATGGCTACCAATTTTGACAACTCGCATGGCACAAGCTCTGATGATTACAATAATTATGACAATCGTAACCGAGAAGGCCAGATCCAACCTTGGATTACTACCTTAGTTCGTGCTTGGGACGCTTTCTCTGCAGCTTTGTTGCGTGCTGATGCTTACCCAGATGAATCGTTTCAACTTCGAAGAAATGTCGTGCGGCTTCCACCAGATAACAGGGAAATAAGAACTATTTCCCAAGCTGCAGCAATACTTGGCATCTTGTTGGGACTTTGCTTCAGGAACAGTGGACAAAGAAGGTTCCCACGCATGACCTTTGATGAAGGACAATGCTTTTTGGGCCTACCACTTGTGGAAGTGTTCTCGGTGAGCATTGATAACATAGATGGAGAGGATCCCGGACAACTATATGGCACAATCACAGTCGACGATGGACTAAATATAGAGTACATCTACAACCGCACAAGCAGCAACCCAGAATCCATCAAGCCAGGTCAAAATGCTTCGCTAACTGGACCATCTCAATCCATCCTTGCCATCGGGAACTTTACCATCAAATTGCTTCTCACTGATAAAGACACATGGTCTTGGGACGATGAAATCATCAATAAAGACATCTCATGGGATGCTTCCGAGATCGGCAATGTTTATGACAAACCCATATTTCAAGAATTGGTTGGCAAAAATGGTTCGGTGACAGTCAATTATGCAGTGCTGAGAAATGCTGTGGCAGCTAGAATAACCGTTACTCTGGAACAAGGTGGAGAAAGTACACCCAACGTTTATGGGCAAGTTTATGCCCATTATGACAATTGGGAGGATCCTAAGACGACATGTTTGCTGTTCAACAGATCATCTGATGACTACGTTGATGTAAGGCGTTGGCAGGCCATTCCATTGTTAAGATCTGTTGTTGCGGTGCCACTGAACGGTTCTCTAATAGTTAAAGCAAGTTTGTATGATTACGATACATTTTCTGGTGACGATGAGATTGCAAAAGGCGCTGTGGAGTTCCCAGCTCAAATGTCAGGTACATCCTTCAAGCAAATTCGAGGAGAAGATGGGAATTACGTAACAGTGACGGTCTATTGGACATGTGAAATCTAAGTCACTGATAAACCGATGCGTTTTATAGTTTTTTGCTTCTATTTTAGAGCCTTAATATTTCGTTTTACTTCCTAAGTAAATCGATGTGATGTGTTTATTAAGGTTTCTACAGTAATGTCATGTCATGATGAATAAGTTGATTTCAAAGGTTGTAACTTGTCAGTTCTGAAATATGAAATAATTAAATAATATTATTATCATCTTTTACCCAGTAATTTTAGTTAGCTAAGCGCTCCTTTTCCAACTGGGAACTAACGATTCCTTAGTAATTTTAGTTAGATAAAAATAATATGGTCATATTAAAATAACTAACTTTCATGGATTTGAATAAATTTAACGCAAAGAAAAGGGAGTCAATGTAGAATTTAACGCAAAGAAAAGGGATGGATTTGATTTTTGTACAAAAGTTTGGAAAGAGGCAACCACACGCTGACCGTATTTATGACGAGGAACATCACAACTTTCCCATCTATTTATGTTTATTCTTTTATCTTTATTATTTAAAATAAATAAATTTTATATCATTAGCCAATAAAATTTTTTGAATTAAATAAAATAATTAAATTACTCTATTATATCTCTCTTTTCCTTTCCTTTTGTATTTGCTTTTTGTCTTTGTGACTCTCTTTCCTTTTCTTTTTTGTTTTTCTTTCGTGTATCTTTTTTTGGCTATCTTCTCGGTTAGCCCTTTCAATATATCGACTTATTCTAAAAAAAATTACTCTATTATATATGTTGTAACCCATTTTTGGGTCCCCCCACAAAAATAAAAAAATATATAGCCTGAAGAAATTAGAAAAATAATAAGAGGTGGGAGCGCTCGTAAAGAATCGAAAAATTGATTAAGGAGGTTCGGAAATGCAAGGAGTGAATTTTTTGACAAGTATATTCTTGAAGGAGGAGAGCCCCGTTGAGGAGGAAATTTGAAATTAGAGGAGAAAAGCCCAAATTTGGATGATTATGGATTTAATTGGATTTTTAAATGAATTTATAGGGGATTTTATTGCAAGAAAAATTGATTTTTAAGTCAATTTGGGCTTTAATTAGAAGAAATTTAAGTTCGGGGCCAAAATATATTTTTTAGGAATTTATTAGGTCAAATCGGGGGCTTAATTGCATAAATATTGAAGTTCAAGGGCCAATTAGGGACTTAATTGAAGAAATCCAAACCAGGGACCAAATTGAAGAAGGCGCGCAAGTAGGGGGGTTGGAATTAATTGATTAAGGGGCCTAGTTGAAGAAATTGGAAGTTTATTGATCAATTAAGGGCTCAATTGCATAACTCGTAGACCAAGGACTAAAGTGAAAAACGCGGCCAACAAGAGGGACGGAGACCGAAATTGGCGGTGGATGCAATTGAAAAACAAAAAAATGATTGAGGGGCTGTTTTGAAACTTAAAAAAAAAAAAAAAAAAGGGGCGGGGAATCGGGCGACGCGTCGCCCGGTCACGGTTTCATTTTCTTCCCCACCAAGCCGCCCGAGTGGCCGACTTTCGTACGTGTTTTTCGCCTCGTTTGGCCCCCAAATCCGACAAAGCATTCACCAACATGTCCACCTGGAACTCCTTTATCCCGGGAGTGGTCCGATCGGGTCAAAAAAGCTTTGGAACGGCTCCGTTTATTGGGCCAAATCGTGCACCTCGGGCGATCTGCAAATTTGGCGCTTCGAGGTGCACACTTTGAACCGACGGTTTGGATTGCTCGAGTCGAATCAAGGGATGAGACGTTTTCCCCATTGAAGACAAGATTACCCTCTTTCCACCTCTCTATAAATAGAAGGAATTTTCATGGTCGAGCGGTTGGAGGAACGGAGCTCAAAGTTGGCACAAAATAAGCTTTTCCCGCCCGTTTTTCCCGCAAACATTTTTCTTTTTTCCAGCTTCTTCTCCTCCGCTCCGCCCGGCATCGGCGCCTCTATTTTTTTTCCTTCCATCGACGGACCCTCGGCCCCCGAACAACCCTCACACACATCTCCCCTCCCTCTTCTTCATTTCTAGCCGCCACCTTGAGCCACCCCCCCTTTTTGATTTTTTTTTTCTTCTCCCTCAACCCGCCCCATCGTCTCCGGAGCCCCCCCAAAACACTGTCCCCTATCCTTCCCATCAACACAAAGCCGCAGCGGCTCCTCCCCCGCCCTTCTCCTTCACCGCGCCCTTCACGCCCCAAAGAACGCCTCCCGCGGCCTCCTCGCGATGCCTCCATAGGAGCAAGCCTCGCCTTCCAGACTTCTTCACCGGCCAACAGGCCCCCCCCTTCCTCCCGGCGACGCCCGGCAGCAACCGGAGTAGCAGCTCCTTCTCGCCCACACCAAAGGTTCCACTGAGAGCTTTCCTTCTCCTCTCGGAGAATCCGCTCCTCCTTCTTTCCTAGGGACCGAGACTCCACCGCAGCGCCACCAGCTTCCACACAACGCACCCTCCTCCACGCCGGTGCTCTTCTCCCCCCCCCTTGTGCATCAATCTGTTCTTTGTTCCCGCATGCGTAACGCATATTCTCGCATGCGGGAAGGGGGAAAATAATTCCCCCGTGGTTCTTTAATTATCTTGGGCCGATTGGTTCTCGGGCCCAAAAAATGGTTTTCCTTCGTGGGCGGACCGATCCTAGCCCAACCCTCGGGCCGGCCGGGTCCGGCCCGTGATAAAAAATTCTTCCGGTTGGGCCAATATCGGCCCAACACATTTTGGGCCGAGTCCGCCCAATTCGGTGGGCCGACCTAGCCAAACCTCAATTAGATATTATGTATATTATTGTTTGTTTTGTATTATGTATATCTAGATATATATATATATAAAAATTAATAATTTTTCTCCGAAAATTATTTCCAAAAATATGTGATTTTTCTGTAAGTTTATTACTGTGTTTTGATCAATATCGGTTTGTATTTTTATACTGTAAAGATACAAATCCGCTATTAAAATACCCGGTTTTCATCAAAACATCAAACATTTTCGTAATAAAAAATGACTTTTGCTTTCAAAAATTTTCTAAATATCTTTAAAAATGTTGTTGATTTTCCTGCATTTTTTAGCAAAGTGGATTAATATTTGGTTGTATTTTTATACTGTAAGGATACCGACCAAGTATTAAAATACCCGATTTGCGTCAAAATATCAAAAAATATATACATAATTAAAAAAATGTTTTGTTTTAAAATACGGCCTAGTATCTCCAATATATATATATAAATATTATAACATCATATTTTCATACAACAAAGAAAGTTTCAAAAAAAACAATATATGTATTAGCATGCATTTTGGCTTTAATAACCAGCCTTATTCAAGCCATGAGAACTAGGCCAATATTTCAAAAATTCTAAAAAAATCTTTCTCGTCTTCTTTTAGTATGTGGGATTACGAATTTATACGTAAAATGTATTCCCGATTAAATATGTTTTTTTACATTGACGTTAGAAGCGGTTAGGCTTTACCCGATAAGATAAGGATCTCCTTATTGAGGAGGACTTTTTCTTGAACCATAGACGGACCAACAACTAGGAAACACAACGAGACCTTGAATCTAATCGACCAGTTAAACAATGCAACTTTACCTTAGGTAGGGCGTATTTGGGGTGCTAATACCTTCCCTTTACGCAACCGGTCCCCGTATCCAATCTCCGAGACCGGTTAGGGTTCCTAGTGACCAAAATACTAGGTGGCGACTCCCATTCCATTTCCTACCAACAAAAGACAATATTTTTTGTCTCCCACATTTGACAAATAGATACCATACACTTTTTTCCTAGTTTTAAAAGTGGAATATTCGCCGCGCCCGCGCACCCGGCGAGAATGGCGACTCCACTTTGGGGACCTTGTGGACTAAGCTTTGTTTTTGTTCGATTTGTTTTTGTTTTCATGTGTTTATTGTTAAATATAGAACCTGTCTCATGCGTATATGCTTTAAATATTTTTACACATATTGTTCATGCATTATATAGAACTCGTCACATGCATGACATACTTTAATTTTGAGAAGCACACACAAGCTTTAAGTTAGGTGGGGATTAGTGATCTCGCCTATGACTATTGGTCGGGGTTCGAATGCGTGAAACACCCAACTCATATCCGAGTGCCTGCTTGGTAATGGTGGGTATACTTACCTTAACTATTCCTTGCAACGCCCCCATACTTGTCTTTACGAAGAACGTCATTTGGCGACATGAGACCCTTTTGAGACCCGATAGAAAACCTACCCGTTCTCACATAATGAATAGAGCTTATCCTTAGGATATGTATCTTACTTTCTTTTGCATCAAGATTAATAAATTCATCAAACCAGGTTTTTTTTTTTTTTTTGGAGCTGAAATCATGACTAAATGCATCATATTTTCATCACGCATTTGTTTACAAATTATCATATGCACGTCCGATCGTGAAACATAGGTCCCACATCCAAAGTCCACAACACCCGGTCTAGATCGAGAATGGAGAATGAAGAAAGAGCTCAGCTTAGAGTCACATTATCACCGAGTTGGAGTCCGTAAAAAATGAAGTTTCTCGATTAACCGACTTACTCGAGCAGCTTTTAAGGGCTAAGAATGGGGAGGGAACATCACCACAACACACTAAGGAGCACCAGCAGCTCTCATATCCCTCAAGCATCTCAAAACCAGGGGGCAAACTCGCCAATGAACAACATTTTGTGCCTATCGCCCCTATCCAAACTAACTCATGCTCCAAACACCGTGGACTTAACAACGGAGGGAGTCCCTGATAATAGGCCTACCACTTTGATGGACCATGACAAGCCGTTTGCTTTGGAAGAAAGATTAAGGGCGGCTTGAGGGAATGACCGGTTTGACCCTATACGAGAATCAAGTATGTTTGGTACCAAACATTGTGGTGCCAAAAGATTTTCTGATACTGAATTCATTAAGTATACCGGTTTGGAATGCCCAAACACTCACCTTCGATCCTACTTGCAACAAAATGGCGGAAGTAATCCATGATGATAAATTGCTAATCTATTTCTTTCAAGATAGCCTAGCGGGATCTCGCTTTGAGCCGGTACATGAGGTTAGACAAAGTGTCGGGATCGGAGCTGGAGAGACTTGGTGGAGGCTTTCCTAGCAAGACAAGTTTAATATGGAAATCGCCTCCCGATCGAACAAGTCTAATGTCAATGGAGAAAAGAGCCAAGAGTCGGTAAGGGCCTATGCGCAAAGGTGGAGGGATGAGGCAATGCATGTCCAACCCCTTTGATAGAAATGGAGATGGTGACCTTGTTTGCCAATACCTTCAAAAGCACCATATTATGAGCACCTAATGGGTAGCTCATCTCAAAGCATTTCTACGATGCGGTACGCATAGCCGAAAGAATAGAGTAAGGGATTAAAGCCGGGACGTATAGTCGAGCCATTGGAGACGAAGGGTTTTCTTGGAAGAAAAATGGAAGGTCACATTTACGACTTTGAAGATGGGTCCAAGGGCAAGATAGTGAATTCACTTAACCCACAAATACCTACCTCTCATGTTGCCCACATAAACTTTAACAAACCTTTTTCCTCTAATCGAGCAAATAACCAAACAAACAACCAAAACAACTACCAAAGACCAAACACAAGATACCTCTCGAACCACCGCCGCCATTACCCATGCCTTTGAAGGACGTGTATGCCAAACTACTAAGCATTGGACAAATAGCTCCTATCCCCCCACCACCACCGCAACCACCATTCCCAACTTGGTACAAGCCCGAGTTGACTTGCGAGTACCATGCCGGTAATCCCGGGCATAGGATTGAAACCTGCTACGCTTTCAAGAGGAAGTTGTTGGAGCTTATTAAGATAGGATGGGTATCATTCGAAGACAAACCCAATGTTAATTCAAATTCATTACCTAGTCATACCGCAAGTAATAGTGGATAAAGGGTTGAAAACCTCGGTCAAGAATTGTCAATGATGAAGAAGGTGAGATCGAAGTAGATGACAAGAAAACACAGGTGGGGAAGGAAGATGAAGCACTACCACAACTAACCCGTCCGTATACTAGAAAAAGTCTCGTCAAGACCTTTGGGCGCAAGTTGGCTCAGGGTGAGAAGTTTCAGAACGGGGTGACCCAAAAAGCTCTAGTAGTTTTTTTCAAATGTAAACCAACTTTGTTTGCCTTAGCATGCTTTTGTCATTGCTTTTGACTTGCTTTTATTTTCTCTAGCTGACAATCAAGGCTCACGATGTCGCCTAGATTTGTGTTTGTCTTTGAGCCTATCTTTTCTATAAATAAATGACAAGATCATGCACTTTTTAACAAAGTTAGAGTGATTACAAGGAATGTATCATAAAACGGTTAAAGATGAAATTTAAGAAAACAAACCAAAGTTAACCCCTAAGTACAACCCCGCCTTTGGATAGCATAATGAATTGATCAATCACCCGTAAGTTTCTTTCAAGATAAAACAGAGTTTATATTGCCTAACAATGTGCATTTTGAAATGAGAAATTTTCATTTTCCCTTCACTCTCTAAAGAGTATATCGTTGGTGGTCCCGTTTGAGCCTAATGATTTTCTCTCTTTATAAAAACATGGAATAGGATCACACCCCCACACCGGGGGCAATAAAAGATATTTCATGAAAAGTTTTACGTGATTTTAAAACGGGATGAGAGCTCGTAGATTTGAAAAAGATAAGTTAAAGCATTTGACAAAAGCATGACAAAGAAGGCAATAACAAGTCATACATTTTGAAAAAAAAGCTACTTGTAAAAAGTCGAAGACTTTCTTCTCAAAGATATGATAGGAAAAAGGGGGCAAAACGAGAAATGAATCCAAAGATACGACTTCACAAGCAAGCTCATGTCAAGGGAGAGTGGTGGGACCTATGTTTCAAAACTAGGTAAGAATGCATGCATGACATCTAATCATAAATCATTGCATATATGTTTTTGAATTGTTACAGGAGGAATCCTTTAATTCAACAAGATTGTGGATGAAGAAAGGATCATTGAGTTGATGATAACAAGGAATCACGGTTTTGATTCTCAAACAACAATAAAGTGAGGAGAACCTATTAGGAAATTTTTAAAAGAAAACGAAAGGTTCAAACCCCGCCATCGTGAAGAACGACACCGATTTCAGCCTTTGGCTAAAGGGAATCGCCAGATGGGATTCCAAAGTTGACCGAGCTACAAACATAGTTTTTGGTTTTGCTTAAAGAAGGTCGCCATAAAAGATCTCATATTTTCAGCTTTGGTTAAAGGAGGTGCCAAAGGATCTCATTTTGGATTTGATTAAAGGAGATTGCCAGAAGGGGTCTCATATTTCGGGTTCTATTGTTAAAGGGAATCGCCATGGGATTCCAGGTTGATTAGGTTTCACACATAGATTTTTTTGGTTCTCGTCAAGGGGATCGCGGATGGGATCTCATGTTAGCCCAACCACACACAAGATAATGGTTCTCGTTAAAAGGGACGCTGTGATGGGATCTCAAAGTTAGCCCAACCATACGTGATAATGGTTCTGGTTAAAGGGGATCGCTAGATGGGATCTCAAAGTTAGCCCAACCACAATACGTATTTTGGTTCTCGTTAAAGAGGATCGCCCCATGGGATCTCAGTTAGCCCAACCACAATACGTATTTTGGCTCGCGTTAAAGGGATCGCCATGGGGTCTCGAGTTAGCCCAACCACACAGATAATGGTTCTCGCTAAAGGGGACCGCATGGGATCTCAAAGTTAGCCCAACCACACAAAGATTTTTTTGGTTCTCGTTAAAGGGGATCGCTAGATGGGATCTCGTGTTAGCCCAACCACACAGTGATAATGGTTCTCGTTAAAGGGGATCGCCAGATGGGATCTCAGAGTTAGCCCAACCACACACTGAACAATGGTTCTCAGTTAAAGGGGATCGCTAGAGGGATCTCAAAGCTAGCCCAACCACACACAAAATAATGGTTCTCGTGAAAGGGATCGCCCGAAGGGATCTCAGTGTTAGCCCAACAAGAACATCGAGAATAGCTAAGGAAATCGCCGCATGGGATTTCATTGCCCAACTACAAATATAGATTTTAGTTAAAAGGGATCGTCAGATGGGATCTCTGATGAATGCCGTGTTAATCTAATCGGGTTAGAGGTCAAGGGATCACTCAGATTGGATCTCAAGATGACTAAGTTTTGATCACTGCTTTGGGTTGAAGGGGAATTGTTGTAAAGACAATCCGTATGGATCAAGCTTCGACAATATCGCTTCGGAGTTCAGTTTTGTTTATCTTTATAAAACTTACTCGCAAAACCAAGCCGCTCCGTACATTATAAAGAGGGGGGCATCTCTAGTAACCCATTTTTGGGTCCCCCCACAAAAATAAAAAAATATATAGCCCGAAGAAATTAGAAAAATAATAAGAGGTGGGAGCGCCCGAAAAGAATCGAAAAATTGATTAAGGAGGTTCTGAAAATGCAAGGAGTGAATTTTTTTGACAAGATATTCTTGAAGGAGGAGAGCCCTGGCTGAGGAGGAAATTTGAAATTAGAGGAGAAAAGCCCAAATTTGATGATTATGGATTTAATTGGATTTTTAAATGAATTTATAGGGATTTTATTGCAAGAAAAATTGATTTTTAAGTCAATTTGGGCTTTAATTAGAAGAAATTTAAGTTCTGGGGCCAAAATATATTTTTTAGGAATTTATTAGGTCAAATCAGGGGCTTAATTGCATAAATATTGAAGTTCAAGGGCCAATTAGGGACTTAATTGAAGAAATCCAAACCAGGGACCAAATTGAAGAAGGCGCAAGTACGTAGGGGGGTTGGAATTAATTGATTAAGGGGCCTAGTTGAAGAAATTGGAAGTTTATTGATCAATTAAGGGCTCAATTGCATAAATCGTAGACCAAGGACTAAAGTGAAAACCGCCAACAAGAGGGACGGAGACCGAAATTTGCATGGGATGCAATTGAAAAACAAAAAAATGATCGAGGGGCTGTTTTGAAACTTAAAAAAAAAAAAAAAAAGGGGGCAGGAACTCAGCGACGCGCCGCCCGGAACGGTTCATTTTCTTTCCCACCAAGCCGCCTGAGTGGCCGACTTTCGTACGTGTTTTCTGCCCTTCGTTTGGCCCCAAACCGACAAAGCATTCACCAACATGTCCACCGGAACTCCTTTATCCCGGGGAGTGGTCCGGTCGGGTCAAAAAGCTTTTGGAACGGGCCTGGTTTATTGGGCCAAATCGTGCACCCGGGCAGCCTCGGCAAATTTGGCCGCTCGAGGTGCACACTTTGAACCGACGGTTTGGATTGCTCGAGTCGAAATCAAGGGATGAGACGTTTTCCCCATTGAAGACAAGATTACCCTCTTCCACCCCTATAAATAGAAGGAATTTTCATGGTCGATACGGTCGGAGGAACTAGCTCAAAGTTGGCACAAAATAAGCTTTTCCCCGCCCGCTTTTTCCCGGGCAAAACATTTTTCTTTTTCCAGCCTCTTCTTTCTCCCTCTCGTCCGCCAAGCATCGCCCTCTATTTTTTTCCTTCCATCGATGAACCCTCAGCAGCCGAACAACCCTCACACACATCTCCCCTCCCTCTTCTTCTTCATTTCTAGCCGCCAAACTTAGAGCCACCCCCCGTTTTTGATTTTTTTTCTTCTTCCCCCTCAACTCCGCCCCCATCGTCCCCAGGAGCCCCCCCCAAAACACCGTCCCCTATCCTTCCCATCAACACAAAGCCGGGTAGCTGCTCCTCCCTCAGCCTTCTCCTTCACCGCGCCTTCAGCAGCCCCCCCAAAGAACGCCCTCCCCCCGGCCTCCTCCAAGGAGTGGCTGCCTCCACAGAGTAAGCCTCCGCCTCCGGCCTTCTTCACCGGCCAACAAATAGATCCCCCTTCCTCCAACGACGCTCAAAGAAGCAACCGGAGTAAAGAAGTCTTTCCTCAGCCACACCAAAGGTTCCAAAAGCGAGAGCTTTCCTTCTCCTCTCCCTAGAATCCGGCCCTCCTTCCTAAATGTGACCAGCTCCACCTAGCCCACCAGCCTTCCACAAAGAACGCACCGCTCCTCCACGCTGTGTGCTCTTCTCCCCCCCCCCCTTTTCGTGCATCAATCTGCTTCTGTTCCCCGCATGCATAACGATATTTGCAGTGAAGGGGGAAAATAATTCCCCCCGTGGTTCGATAGAGATTATGCGGCGCCGTTATTGGTACTCGCCTAAAGAAATGGTTTTCCCTTTCTCGTGGTCGGATCGATCCTAGCCCAAATTTGGGGCCATCGAACGTCGGCCCGGGTCCGACCATTGGATAAAAGGTCTTCTGGTTGGGCCAATATCGGCCCAACACATTTTGGGGCCGAGTCCCACCTAATCCGTGGGCCGCCCTAGCCTAGTACCCAATTAGATATTATGTATATTATTGTTTGTTTTGTATTATGTATATCTAGATATATATATATATAAAAATTAATAATTTTTCTCCGAAAATTATTTCCAAAAATATGTGATTTTTCTGTAAAGTTCACTACTGTGTTTTGACTGGCTCAATACGGCTTGTATTTTTTATACTGTAAAGATACAAATCCGCTATTAAAATACCCGGCCTTTTGCATCAAAACATCAAACATTTCCGTAATAAAATTGACTTTTGCTTTCAAAATTTTCTAAATATCTTTAAAAATGTTGTTGATTTTCCGCATTTTTTAGCAAAGTGGATTAATATTTGGTTGTATTTTTATAATCGTAAGGATACCGACCAAGTATTAAAAATACCCGATTTGCGCTAAAATATCAAAAAATATATACAAAAAAAAATGTTTTGTTTTAAAATACGGCCTAGTATCTCCAATATATATATATAAATATTATAACATCATATTTTCATACAACAAAGAAAGTTTCCAAAAAAAACAATATATGTATTAGCATGCATTTTGGCTTTAACAATCCAGCTTATTCAAGCCATGAGAACTAGGCCAATATTTCAAAAATTCTAAAAAAATCTTTCTGTCTTCTTTTAGGATGTGGGATTACTGAATTTATACGTAAAATGTATTCCCCATTAAATATGTTTTTTTACATTGACGTTAAGAATCCATAGTCTTTACCCGATAAGATAAGGACTTTATCGAGGAGGACTTTTCTGTGAACCATAGACGGACCAACAACTAGGAAACACAACGAGACCTTGAATCTAATCACATGCTAAACAATGCAGCTTACCTTTAAGTAAAGGCGTATTTAAAGTGCTAATACCTTCCCTTTACGCTAACCAAATGGCTCGGATCCAATCTCTCGAGACCAAATTAAGGTTCCTAGTGACCAAAATACTAGGTGCTAATTCCCATTCCATTTCCTACCAACAAAAGACAATATTTTTTGTCTCCCCACATTTGACAAATAGATACCATACACTTTTTCCTAGTTTTAAAAGTGGAATATTCGCCGCTGACGCCTCAAGACCCGCAATATAATATATCAAAAATTCATAAAAAACAAAGATCTCTTTTTTCTTTCTATGTCTCTCATTTTTATATTTCTTGTTCCAACCCTTTTTTTTTCTTGGTTTGAAAAAGAAAAAGAGAGAGAAACTGAAGATTAAGAAGAAGAAGAAGAAGAAGAGAGAACGTAAAAAAAATATTAAAGAAAGGTATTTAAATAGTGATTGAATGATCATTTTACATCACATGTCCAAGGTGGAAATAGCCTGTTGCTAGACCTGAAGAGCTTCTGCATCTCGATCCGCAACGGGCTATACCTGTCTACTTTATTTTATTTATTTATAAAATTGCTATTGATCTTTTTATTTTATTTTGTAATAAAATAGGAAATATATATGATAAAAGAAATAATTTTTAAAAGAAATAAAATCAAGAAGAAAAGGAAAGAGAAAAGAACAACAGTGAAGTGGGAAAAAAAAGAGGGAAAAAGAAGAAAAGACGAAGATAGGAAATTGATGAATTTCCATTTTAAGTGTGAAAGCTTTATTTTTTGAAAGACAGATCCAATACCAAGCCATCCCCTATCTTTTTCTTTCACCATTGTTTTCCTGGGCCAACTTGTGGATTTTTCTATTGTCATTGCCCGCGCCCCACCCCATAGAGTTCGAGACCGCATTGCCGTGATCTTTGAGTTACTCAAAAAAAAAATTCTAAAATACAAAAATAAACGTAATAGAGAGGAATGAGATGACATGCTCGTATACGCCGGGTTTATAAAATAAATATACTTGATAGTGTTATAATTATGAACCAAAGGGTTAGATAAGTAATAGAAATTAAAGGTATGATGGAGCAAATATTTCATGATCTAAAAAAAGTTGTGTTGGTAATCAAAAACTTAGAGACTAAACAAAATAATTTGTAGTAATTTACGTTGTTTTGTGAGGAAAGATACAAGATTTTCACCACATGATTTAGCTTTTCGCTAATAAAAAGAA